>ML779722.1:0-13535 GCA_009831015.1 Picea engelmannii | reverse complement strand
CAATAGGGTGATTTATGATCATACCTTCCACCTCGATCATATTGGACTAGTACTCTTCTTGTAGATCATCTAAAGTTGCACAGATTCTTCCCATATCTTTGATTCTTGTAGCTTCTTGGACATCGTGCACAATCTTCACTCTGTCCTTTCTATATGGGAAATCCTTGTACATGTGATATTCTTTGCATCCCCAACATTGGATAGGCGGTCTTCCAATTTTTACCAAGGAGTCTTATTTCTTGGATTCACGCTTAGCATACTAATATTGATGATTTCTATTAGGCTCATTCCTATTGAAGGGAGGTTTGAATCCTTTCCTCCTATGATAAGACTTCTCCTTCTTCTTATCCTTCCAATATTTCTGTTGGGATTCCCTTCCTTGTCCTTACTCATATAGGTATTTATCCTTCGTGATGGACTTATTCAAGGTTTTGGGCTCATCATACCTAATATTTTATTTATAAAAGGCTGGCGGTCCACTAAAAAACCTCTGTATCTTTACCTTTTCATCGTTTATAAACCCAACATATTTTAACGATCCCAAGAATTTCTTCTCATATTCTGCCATAGTCATGCTTCCCAACTTGAGTTCAAAGAACTCTTCCATTTTAGTGTCATAGAAATTATCTGAGAGATACTCCTTATGGAAGTACTTCTCGAACTGTTTCCAAGTGATCCTATTCTCATTAACATGTTCAACTTTCTTCAGTTCATCCCACAACATTGCAAATTTCTTGTGTAAATGGTAGGTGGAAATCTTGGCTTCTAGGTTTGATGAATAGTTATGCAACTGAAAATATCTCTTGATTCCAAGAAACCATGCTTCGACATCATCTTCCCTTTCTCTTTCACCATCAAAGGAGGGTGGATTAAGCTTCCTCAACTCTCCTTGCAAAATTTCCACTTTCTGTCTCCTTCTATGGTGACTAACAAGAGACATCTCTGGACTACTTATGGGATCTTTCAAAGCATAAAATTTTCCTTCTGATTAAGGGGTTGAGTGCTTTCTATGATTTCTGTTGGCACTCCTCGAATAACCATCTCTTCCACAATCCTCTCTTCCTTCCTGAAACCTGCCTTCTTCCTCTTGTTTTGAGTTCGATCCATTCTTTGTTTTCCTCTGCAATTGATTTAAGCTCTGCAACACTCAAGCCTTTATTTGAATTTTATCTCTCATCAGTCTCTCATTGTCTCCTTTGTAGCTCTACACTTCTATTTTTAGGCTTCTTATAGATTCTATTAAGGTTTCTTTCTCTCCTATTTCCTTGCATCCATTGGATTCTGTCTCTACATTACTAACACTAGTATTATGGCATTCGACCTCCTTATCATGGTTGGAGGATCCCTTTCTTCAATACAGATTCTGAGCTAATGTGTTTAAAACCCTTAATTCTACAAAATGTGCAAGCAAACATTTTGTTAGAATTATGCATATGGTAAAAACAAATTGACAAACCATGTTATGGGTCCCTTTTTTATTATCAATTCATGAAGAACACATATATATCAATTTGCATCATATAACACTCCCATGTTATCCTTTATCCTATACAAATTCAATTCCACACAAATGCTTCTTTCAAACCACCTTCCCAGGTCACCATGACTAGAAACCGTGGGCTAACTCCTTCCTTAGCACTTTTTTGTCTCGAAAATAGCCAATTCAGCCATTATCCCTTCTTTCCTCAGCTCTTAGTTGCATGTGACCATGATCATGACCTTGCGCTTAGCTGATAAAGTGCTTATCCAGAGCTTTGGGACTTCTTAACTTCAGAACCTTCAACCAATTCCTAGTCTCCAGACTGCGTGACCTATCTCCATGTGGTGAAATACTGGAAGCGGACACGTGGACCAATTAGGTGGGTGACATGTGTGACATTCTAACTGACGTTTCAATCCTCCATATGCTCAAAACATAATGGCATGTGGCACACATACCATGTGTCCACGTCACCTCAGGTGATGTCTGCAAGCCACGTCACTTCGGAATTTCACGGTCCACACCACCTCCAGGTGATGTCATCGTGCCCCACCACTTCGTCTCTTCGGGCTTTAGGAGATTCCACACTAGAAAAATTCCAATTCTCTTGAACTCTAAATTCCTGGATTCGAGACTTTGGGAGATACTTTTGTATAGATAAAAAATTATTGTTTTATTGAGATCAATGGTCCTCCATTACTTTGGAACTTTAGGTAATTCTTTCCCTAGTGCTTCGCTCTACAAAACCTTACGGAGTACTAAGTCTATGAAGTAAGAGATCTGGCACTACCTGTCCTTGTTGATGGATGGTCTAGATGAACTCTAGGCTTCGAGCCTTCGGGAGTTCTGGCTTTTCACATTTGTCCTTCTTCCGAAGTGGTTACCCCTGGAGTGAAGGATCTCCTACCATGCATCCACTTCAATCGATAGTCTAGATCTACTGCATCTCTTTGGAATTTCGATGGTTCGATCACTACACGTCACATCACTTAATGCCTTTCAATTTGCAGGGGAATGCATCATTAGTTTGGAGTAACCCACCTTTCACCCTGCGATTCTTCTGACGCTGACATGTGACCCCTCGGTGAAACCGTGGTTTTTATTTTGGTACCGGCTTGGGAAATTAACTCTTGTGTAACTTTGGCCCCCGCAATCGCTCCTGGTCGTGGATCTCTCTCTCCAATGGGATATAACGGTTGTGACTTAGTCCTTTCTTCGCTTTCATTGGATGACTCTTGTTCCCCTAATATCTAATCCAACGATCCCAGATCTCTCTTGATCCCATGGTGGAAATCATGCCTGAATTTGAAGGGGACATTCATGAACCATCGAACCCTTACAAAGGATGTCTCATGTTCTAGCTCCAACGGAGAGTCTGCAACGTCAGTCCTCCTGAGATTTTCAATTTGATGGTCAGGATTCGATCTCGACCATGAGGCTCTGAAAAATAGACTTGGCCCATACCAACCCAATGTTTCAACCAGAACCTCTGATACCAATCTATAACATACTTGACCACCCATAGGTTAGGGTACGCCACCTTCAAGCCCACCCATGGAATTATTTCTTCTATCGATACCCTTTTTCCATTAATAAGGATGCATAAAAGAAAAGGATTTAATGACATGCACAACAATAACCAACAAGCATGAATATTCTAAAGATTCAATTAAATGATAATTCAATACATAGCGGGAATACATTCATATACAGGTAAATAATACCATAATAGAGAGCACTTATATTTATAAAATATGACACCAACTAGTTGTACACCAAGGACGTTCTAGCCAACCATAGACGCTATTATTCTGAATATTAACAATAGTGTCACCCCTGTGATAGGGACATGAATCCACAAGGATATTTTCAGAGTGTTACTTGGCTCCCCAAATCAGTCAACACTCAATATCTCACAGGATTTCCCCTTACTCACAAAAATCCAAGTACCCATCTCTATTCTACCCAACATGCACCACCCAAGAGAACGAACCTCCACTCGTATTTTCCACGGAGTCCCTCAGGTAGTTATTCTCCTTATTTTGGGCTCCAAAACAACTGGTCCATAATATCAATGCTGGAACTCTCAAGACTCACAACTATGAACCACGTTGGGCACAAGCCAATGCATCTCAGACATGTAGGCCTTAAGTCATGGTTGGATTAGACCAGCGACCACTACAACCAATAATACCATGGCTAATATTCAATAGTTTGTGTCCCTTTCCCCAGCCACAACACACATGAGGATGGATCAATGAGTGATAGGTAAGGACTGGATGAATGAACGAGTGAGAAAATTAAAAGAATGCATGAACCGGTGATCAAGTGGATGAGCGAATAAGATTATGAATGAACAAGTAATCAGCGAACAAGCCAACAGCTGAACCCCCGATCATACTAGGGGCGAGTTTAAGTAATTCGTGGGGAATCAAGAACCTCCCTGCCTTCCCCAATAATCCCATGTAACTGATCCCACCCCCTTCGACCAAAGGATAAATAAAAATAGGAAATAAACATTTATCCCCTCAATCCCCCTCTCTCGTGGAATCATATCCCATCTATAAATCTAGTCCTTGTTTGTTTAGTAGCCAACGATGTATCTATTATTAATAATGATCAAAACATTACATTTATTGGGCACACTAGAATTTTAATAATTGTTTGGGCACTAGGACCTCTCAACAATGTAACAATACATTATTTAAAATGGGAGCTCGAAACCCGAGGTGTTACATCACCTTACCCACTTATGCCCAAACTTGAGGAACTCATGAGGCTCTTATCTCAACCACCCGCTATAATGACAAATCCATTTCCGCATAATCAAAACATGACCTCGAGCTCCTCTAATGTCAAAAATGCATCGAGTGGGGATCAAAACCCCCTGGTGCACGATGGTGATCGTCTATGTGTAAATATGGTCAAGTCTCATATTAATGTAGCCACTCGATCTCGTGATTATGGGTCTTCATATACTTTTCTACATCCAAAAACTCGTCCTCCTCTAGAAACACCTCTGCAGATTGAAAAACCAGAGCCTCTACCTCATATTCCGAAAGGATTACTAAAACTCTCTTCCCACAACCCTAATCCTAGAGTTTCCCACAACTATTTGATTTTCAAAGATCTAGGTCAAACCCCTTGTGCGATGTCGGCTTTGGAGGTGCTCCAAACATTTCGTTCATATAGGAACTCCTTGCTATATAATTTAGGATCTCTAGACCCATGAGGCTCTAAATTTATCAATTTTGATGTCATGAATGTTAATCCTTGCTTGTATTACCACATGGCCTTTCAAATCCATGTGGATTACTTGAAGTATACCACCAAACACAGTTTTATTGATGAAGGCATTGCAACTTGCGTGATGTCCCTAACCTATTGGAAATCCATTGGCTCTCCAACCCTCTCTCAATGTCCGACTATGTTTACCACATTTGATGGTTATTCTTTCTATCTACACAAAATTATTCTCGCCTTTTTGGTCTAGTTAGGTGGAAAGATAGTGGAGGTGGATTTTGAGGTGGTTTATGTGCCCCTTGACTATAATTTATTACTAGGGTGTAATTGGACTTATGATATGACTGCAGTCATATCCTCTATTTTCCACGGTTTTTGTTTCCTCGCGAAGGGAAAATCATGACAACTGATCACTTATCCTTTGCGCATGATAGTCCTAACGCATCAGTTATTTTTTGCTGTCAATTTTTAAATATTATTTTGAAGAGTTCAAGAAATGGCACCCTTACAGGTGTTCACTCAGAAAATGTGCTCGCATCCAACCCCTCTTAACCCAATCATCATTTTCGGTCCCTTCAACAAATGGGGAGTGGATTTTATGGATTGTAACATATCTTTGACTTGGGGGGCATCAACACATTATCGTCGTCATGGAATACTTCACTAGATGGGTAGAGGCCATGCCTAATATTAAATCTGATGGTAAGACTGCAAAATTTTTCGTGTTCAACCAAATTATAGCTCGATTCAGAATCCAAAAGGAGATTTTAACTGGTCATGGTAGTCAATTTCATAATGAAATGATGAAGGAATTAACATCAAAAGTAGGGTTTAATCATGGTCATTTATCCCCTTATTATCCCCAGGAAAATGAAAAATTAGAGGTTGTGAACAAATATCTCAAGACAATTTTACAAAAAGTTGCCAGGAAGAGGAAATACAACTAACATCTAATGCTTTACCCTGTTCTTTGGGAATATCGAACCTCGGTTAATACTTCCACCATTTGTTCTTCTTTCCAGTTAGTACATGGTGTAGATTCAATCCTTCGAATTGAATGTGATATCCCTTCCCACAGACTAGAAATTGAGCTACCACCCAACACTTCTAATCTTGAAGAACATCTCATACACCTAGAGAGCCTAGATGAGCAGTGTCGGGACGCCTCTACAGATATCAAAGTGAATAAAAAATGTGTTAAGGTACAATATGATAGGTTTGTCTGTCCTTGACAGTACGCTAAGGGTGAATTATTCATATGGTATGACCAATTCAAATAACCATTAGGGGAAGGAAAGTTCAACCCCATGTGGCATGATACTTATATTGTGCAACGTGTTTTAGAAAAAGGATCTTATGAATTAGAAGATTATGAAGGGAATATGTTTTCTGAGCCCATAAATGGGCTCTAATTGAAAATATATTATGCTTGAGCCCCCAAGATTGGGCGTGATTCTTTGTATACTAGTGTATCTTAGTGTATATATATATTTTCCCTTGTGTCATAAGCTTTCTTATCGAATTTTCCCTTGGTTGGAAGATGTCAATGGAGTCTTTAGTTTAATTAGGATTCATAGATGTTATCAGTCGTCATACATCGAAATTGACTTCTGTCTCTTGGGTCATTTACTCACCCGAGGGTCAATTGGTGTCTTTAGGTGGAATTTGTCTAGGGCCATCAATGAATAATTTGGTTGAGTGTAGCATCGTTATAGAGCTTTTGCGTGAATCCATTTCACATGGTGTTTGGTCTTTATAGGTTCTCCTAGACTTTGAGTTAGTAGTATATTATTTAAATGACAATTATCATGTGATAAACCATACTCTACTTTGATGATTACTATGGGTATGACTTTTGGAATGATACTTTGATTTTATTACTTATAATCACATACCTACAAGTTGCAATTATGTATCTGATGCATGTGCTAATTATGTTTTAGATTGGAATTTGTCACATAAGTAAAGTAAAAAAAACACATTGACCAATGTACACATTATAACATATATAAGTAAAGCCAAAGACCCTTTTTTTCTATATTTAATCTCTCCAAAAAATATGGTGTCATAGTACAAAATTGGGCACACACCCTCAAAATACATCTATGGTCGGTAGATCTAATGAACATTGCATCTACGCCTATAGAACCAGATGTGTTTCATGATAGCATACTATGGCATTTGTGAGAGATTGAAAGAGTCATACCCATGCATGGGGTACACCCACCACCTGTCGCTGCATAGCCTCTGGAAGATCCTCCACCTGAACCATAGGAATCCTATGAGTGAAACGAGACAGGTTCCCTGCATGTTTTCTATCACTCTCTTTGCATCTCCTCCCACCGACTCATCTCCCCAGTTCCTCAATAATTTCATAGGAATCTATCTGGTTTTCGCAGACCCACATCTTCATAAAAATTTAATTGTCAATACTTGATACCATCCAAAAATATTTGTGTTTGTTTTTTTTTGAAAAAACAAAAAAAAATGAAATATATATAAAAAAAATCATACCTATATCACTGTAGGAAGATACTGGTGGAAATGACATATATGGATGTCCTCTATAGTTGATCCCATCATAAGGGTATTCATCTATGCCTATCACCAATAGACACCACCAGGTGAAGAACTCATCATTGTAGGGGGTTGTCACTCTACCACCTCCTAACTGCCTTGTCACCTCAATCCACCGTGACATGGTTGGATTGCGCAATCCATGTGGAATGATATCTAATATATGGCTCAATCCTAGAACTTTCTCAAAGAAAAAGCTACACAAGATAGATGTGAACCCGAAGTTCCTTTTCCTCCCATGTTTGTAATCTGTCAGTTGGCTCTTTATGTTAGCCAGTAGTGAGGTGCACCAATCATAAACGGTGGGTCGTAAACACTGCATTGCATAAAACATGATTGGTGTTTATTCTTGGTGCACCGAAGCCGACCCCATGATCCATGTAAGGGAAAGGATGATGATATTCAAACTCAGGTTCTCGATCACCCTGATGGGGAGATGGCTCCCTACTTTTTTTGTTCCTGCAACATCGTGGGTTGAAATGTTGTCCTCTATGTTCATACCACCCAAAGCTCCTTGGGATTTGATATTATCCACTTTATATATTTTATGCTAATTTTTGGACCTAATGGACTAATAGTGTAGTGGAAGGAGTTGGTTTTGGTGGTTTTTTCTAGGGATTTTTGTGGTTTCTAGCATCATGTCGCTCGTTCCTCACTTTGGCAGGTATTTTCTTTTACCATCATATATGATAGATTTCCACTCCATATTTCATATTTTCATTATCATACGACTGTAATCCACATGCCTTGGGTACAAACCCATTTATTAGTGACATGAAACTCCCTACTACTATTATAAGTGTCATTATTGAATGGTGGATGCTTACCAAGCATGGGTTCCCTAGTTAGAGCCTCTGTGACATCTGATGCCCATGCTGAGATTATTCCATAAGACCGAGAGTTTCCTATAGTTTCAATATGTTTTTATGTTTGAACCTCTTATTCTTAATCATAAGCATTATTACCTATACCTATGGGACCTACACTGAGTCTTAGTTAAGCTCTTTTCTGACTCTATAAAAAAGATAAAAGATTGTAGAGTGAACTTGTTTCTTTCACACTCATTAAATGGATTTGTAAGGATGTCTATTTGATGTAAGTTTAACCCTTTTTTGGACCAAATAGACTAATTTTGAAAAATGAATACTCTAGTCACTAGTGACTAGAAGAGTTCTCCTGGGTATTGTTTTATACTTTTTCGATCCTAGTGCACTAAATTTATGAAAAGGCCATTCTTTGGAGTTATGTTGTAATTTCATTCCATTATATTGCTTGCAATATTGATCCTATTGTTTCTCCTCGCTTCCTCGTTATAATACTATTACCTCAACAATTTGCATCACCATCCAAAGATAGCCTTGTTTATATCCTTTGTAGATTGACACCATGTACCCTAAGAGGAAACATTCCCCTGAGTGTCCATGCCATGCATGCACCCTATTTCATTGAGCATAGGTATGTTCCACTGTTGGAACTAGCTTCTTACTCGGGACACTCGTTTCCTCCATTATATCATAGCATTCATTTGCCTATGAAAAAACAAAAAAAAAGATAGGCATGAAAAGAATATTGTCTCATGTTGGTATTAGTCGAGTCTCTTTTGAAGAAAGAACAAACTTTTGAGTCTACTTGTCATTCAAATTTTGGGTTTAGAATGAACTTTGGAAGCTGCGCTCATTCCTTAGAGTTTACTCCTCTCACTAGTTACTCTTTCACTCCCTATGGATATTTTGATTGATGCCTGCTACATCACAAGTTTTCATCATCAAGTCTATGCTGCTAGAGTCATCTATATGTCTCATGCACTTGTTCAAAGTAATTCTATAAGTCTATGTCATCCATTTCTCATAATTCTTGACATTGCATGCCAGCCATACCCACCATGTGTCTCAGAGTTACATGAAGTTGTAGTCCTACTATGCACCTTGGTCCTACTTTCATTATGGGTAGGTAAACTTGAACCCAATAGTCGACATCTCCTCATTGGTCACTCACTCAGGGGTTTCCCTTGTGTTCAACAATAATAAATCTATTCACACCTTGGGATTCATGTATTTTCTTGGATTCCATTATCATTATTGGTGGTTTCCTCACCTTTTTCGGTAGTCTTCCTTATTGGCTGCTATTCATAGGGTATTTTTCGTGCACTACTTGCATTTGGTGCATGCGAAAGATGCACAGGGTCGTTGGTTCATGAACATCCTCTTCATCTGAGTTCCTCTAAATATTCAATATATTTCTTTGTACCTCATTCTGATTGATGAGAGATGCCTTATTTCTCTCCTTTCAACGGGTCTCATTCCATCGAATTCAACTCATCTATTCTAGAAATGAGGCCTAGACTCCTATGAGTACCTAGAGGCCTGCATCCATCAGTGGCATGTTCTTCTGCCATAGACAACTGGGAATACATCAATGTCTCATGATCGATGGATTCTTCAAGTGTTCGACCTCAACACCTTTATTCACACTTGTAATAATGTACTCAGTGCCTTGATACCTACTTTCATTATTAGTAAGTTGTTTCATTTTTGTTAACGATATACCTTAATGATTAGTAATCAAACAGAGTCTCATTGTGTTCAACCTCAACTCCTCTATTCACATGATGTAGGCTTTCACCTATGGTGAATCATGTAGAAGACTTGAAGGCATCAGTTTATATTAGTATATTTCCTGAGTTGTTGTTATGATTCATTGGACCAATACCTATATGACTTCAATGATCATGGGAGATCAGATTGTACTCCATTATATATAGATATCTTCGTATTTATTTTGAGACTAGTTTTCACTGGGCCTTGTTCGTGACTATGACAACCTCTGGCATGTGTCCACTTTGTATTGCCTATTCATGGCCATGAACATATGTTTGGTATATTTCCACATGGATCTGTAGTGTAATTTATATTGACAACCATGTGTACAAAGTTGTTATGGATTGTAATATTCTCATGAGAAACTAGTTCTTCCAGCTGAGTCTCCATTACTCCACTTCTGGGAATTATAATTTATTTCGACCATCACATATACTTCTCTGACCTCACACATTAGGGGGAATATGTTATAGAAAATTTTTCCTCACCCTATGCAACTTTCTCAGAGGGCCTTTCCATTTCTGTATGCATACTTGAAGTCCTCTTTTTCACTTCCTAGAGCCAAAAAGTCATATTTTTCCACATATGCATGCCCTGCAAGTTAGACAACATTGGTATATGCAGGTTACACCACTATAGCCTGTGTACATGAATTTGGTGCTCAAAATTAAAAAATTGTGTCAGATTTCCATGTCACATCATTAGATCCATGATATTTGACCTTTCATATATTGAAAACATTCTCACTCTGCCCTTTAGTTCCATTTGAATTCTATAAATTGGGCCATATCCAAACCGTGGAGGATGAAAAAATTCAACTTTTGAGAGAAAAGTTACTCTTAAGAAATTTTCACATTGAGTCTACATCCATTTTTCCTTTAAAATCTAAACACATTGTTCATCCCCCAAAATCTTCCCTCTTTAATGGAGAACCTCATTGTCTCTCTTATATGAACTTTTCTTTGATGGATGATTGAAGTGGTGAAGGCCCAACTAGAAGGGACTTATTTTGTTGGTTCTGAGACATGACGATGTGGAAGTTTTTCATTTATAAACTTATGTTGATCATTTTTTAATAGAAATACTCTTTTCTCTTCTAATTGATGTCTTGCAAAAATTTGAATTATTATTCCATGGGCATATTTGTTATGAATGTTAATGGATTATTCTGTTGTATGTGCTAACATTATATATTATCACCATATTCTTGTGTATCTTTATTTTTGAGGAAACGTTGTAGGTATAAATCTTTCAGTCGCGTGCTAAATGATGGTCTTCATCAAACACATCCAAACGAGGTAGGATTTTTATCTTGTCTTGTTATCATTTTCATTTATATATCATACCTGGGATTAGAGTTGATTTATGTAGTCATTCCGTTTGTTGTGGTTTAGCCCATGCCATAGAGTGGTTTTCCTCGTAACACTATAGAATTCAAGGACATGTAGGTTCCTTTAGATTGGAGCTTCAGAATAGAGCATTGGAGCCTCCTTCTAGTTGGAGGTGGAGAATTTGAAAATTGGTGCTTCCTATGAATGAATTCTTGATATATATAAGAAAGAATTATCTGGTTTTCTCCTATGTGATTTTCCACTTAAATACTGGAGTATTTTGTTCTTGATGTGATATTGCTTATGTTTACATGCTTATAATATATATGATTGGATGCATTCATAGATGATACATTGATGATATATTGTTAAACATTGTTGTTAAAGTGAAAGAATATATATTGTGGTTAAAAGTGGTATAAAATGCTCATATTGATTTCCAATAATATGCATATATTGATATTCATTTTCAACAACACAATCATAATAAACCTTATAACCTTATAAAAAGAATATTTTAAAGACTCTTCATTGCAATCTTGATATGTGTCACAAACAAGTGTACGAATGTTAAAATCACTATCATTTAATTGTATTGTTGATAAGCATTCATCATTATTTGCTAACTTAGTATGATTTTTTTATGTTTCTTGAAAAAGATTTCGAACATGATATGTTTCAACAAAAAATTCATTGATTTGAGATTCATAATCAAATATTTGATCGAAACTTTAGTCTTCACATCTATTACAAATTTAAATGTTATTTTGTTGTAATGTTAATTCATGAATAATTATACCATTATGTATAGTTTCATGATTTTTTTCTTCAATTTGTTGCTTATTGCTCATCATCATAAAGGAAAGAAATGCATAAATTCTCATTATTGAATACTGAGTCTTAATTGAATCTTGAAAAAGATCACGAATAGAAATATTTGCATTTGTTTATCATAGGAAACTCAAGATTCAAGATTCTTCTTGTTGTACTATAGAGTCAAATGTTTATTTAAAATCATATAGAAATATTTTAACTAAGATTTGTTTATCTTTTAAATCATAATTTTTTTAATAATTATTATAATGAATAAAAGAAGAAAAAAATTGAACATCTTATTATTAAAAAATATCAACATGTTTTGTATCTAAAAAGGATTCAAGAATACTTTCAAATTTTTGATAATATCATAAAAAGAGGAAACAATATGTTTATTATACTTATGATCTAGATATTTAGGGAAAGAGGCTACATTTTCTTGAAAACTTTCTTGAATAGGTTCATAAGTGCTTTTTTCTTTAAATTCATTATGGTCAAATTATTTTTCTTGTTCATTGTTATAAGAGTTATGTTCTATTTCATATTGATCATTACAACAATGTTCAAAAATAAATTTGGCTCGATAGATTAACCTACAATAATTGTGAAAGAATCAATGAAAATCCTTTAAAGAAGCAATACTAGCAGGAGGAATACCTTTAAACCAATTTCGAGCATTTATTTCTAAAGAAAACATAAAAATCTTCATTAAAACATCTTCATGAACAATACCTAACATATCCATATAATCATGAAAATATTGTAAATGTTGACCATAGGTATCATCATCATCTTCTCAAAACCGAGGAACACATTTACCCCATATTTTAATATCAAGAATATTGTTAGGAAACCCACATATAGTAGAAAAATCAAAAGAAGCTTACCTTGCAGCTACTATGGAAGTAGTATAGTTTTCCATTAAAACTTTGTGAATTTTCTTAAATGTAGAGTCACCAAGTGAAATTTTTCTTTAAAATATTTTCTTTAATAAACAAAACTTGGTTTTATGTTCATGTTCACCACTAGGAGTCAGAACTTAAAATTTGTCACACCCCAGGGAAAAGAAACTTTTTAACTTCAATCCCAAACAACAATGTCAAAAGATGTTGTTCTTCAAAATTGCCCTGAACTAGGAAAAATATCAAGGCATCCAAAAAGACCGCTTTAAGCTCTTGAACCAAAGGGGGAACCCTCAATCAAATTATATTCAATAAAATCTCATAAACAAAAGAAAATAAAATAAATTTTTAAAAGGAAAAGATCATGTAAACATGACTAAAAATATCAATAAAAAAGTACATCTTCTATATAATCAAGAGTGCACTATAATCTCATTTTCTTAAGTTATAGATGATGGGAAAAATAAAGAAGATTAATTTAAATAACAGTGGGTAATATTTAAAGTAAAACAAAATGATTCAACCTACTATGGAGGTTGACAATCCATTAATATCAATGACCAGAAGGATATGCGCTATCAAATTATAT
>ML779721.1:973188-1013608 GCA_009831015.1 Picea engelmannii | reverse complement strand
GTAGTTTGCTAGTCTATCAAGCCTTGCATTTACTACCCAAACCTCTTAGCTACTTAAAGTAAAATTTAGGTCTTCCCCTACATTCAATTTGTTTTGACTTATGAATCTTTATGCAAAAAGTCATCCTAGTAAGCCTTCTTTTCATCATAGGATCCCTAGGAATTAACCAACTAATTATATGACCCATTCCCTATAATTGAAATTCTATACAAAATCTTTCTACAAGAAAAGAGTGATTCAATAAGTAAACATTAATTTTTCCAACCGGTAATTACAACCCCAAAAAACCCATTTACGTATAAAGTAAGAAACTCCCACCCTTTAAGAAGTTTGCCTAAAGAAACTCCCTTCCCCCATAGTTTCTTGTAACAAAATAATGTCAGGTTTGTTAACTTTCACCAATCTAACCAAGGTTATTTTTTTAGAAGGACTACTCACCCCCCTTACATTTAATGACAAGATAATCATGAGGAAACCTTGGATGCGTTATGTCTTGTTCTAAGGACTCCTTTCAAGGATTTTTGCTTCATTTGTTGAATCTCCATAAGGGATTTTTCTCATGCTTGATGAAGTTACAACATTCTCCCTAAGTTATTTTTATGGGATTCTTTGATAGGATTAATCCTGAACCCACCTTCTATATTATCATCTTGATTCCCCCTATCAACATTTCTAGATATGAGTTGATATTTGGTGGTTGACTAGAGTCCAAGGATAGCTTCTTGACCAGAATGTACTTGGCTTAAAGATTCATCGCTCAAACTATCCCCTACCCCATTTTTACTTTATTATCTAAGGGCTTAATAATGTTTTCTTTTCTTGCAAGGATGTTTTTATTCTTTTTTATCTTAACTCCCTTAACCCCATTCCTAGGATTCCCTCTAGTTGAAACCCTACCCACTTTTGAGGGAGATGGCTAATTACCCTTATCACTGAAATCAAAACTAGCTTCTTTGGAAAAATAAGAAGAGTTTAATTTAGAGAGAATTTACTTAATTTGCTTACCAATTCTTTCTTCAAGAGCATCTTCTTGCTTGCTAGCTTCTAACCCCATTGATCACATTTCCTTTGATATTTTTTGATGATCTTTGTCCTGTGAATGAAGGGATTTTATTGGAGTCATCACTTTTTATTGCACTAAATCATCTACTGGATCCTTCTTCTAAATCTCAATTAGTAATAATGGACTCTCTACATTATTGTCTCTAATTCTCGCCATCTCCTCCTAAGGGTTTGAGTTTTCCTTCATATATTTACTCAAACAAATCTCTTTCTTCCTCCATGCCTTCCTTACAAAGTTAAAACTACATTCTTCTATTGAATGCCCATATGATTGGCTCCTTGCTCTGTAACATCCCTGGTTTTAATTTCTGCAAATTATAATGTAATTGTATAAATGTGAATTAGGCTGGTGAGTCGATAGGTTGGGGCGAAGAGCGCATATTGATCAAAATGGTAGAGGGCCAATCTATGTATTATGTACATTGAAATGATTAATAAAAGTAGTAATCAATGGTTGCGATACGAGAGGGATGAAAACGATGGGGGGTTATGATTCCACAAGAGAGAGGGGTCCAAGGGGGGAAATATTCATGGGTATTAATCCAACCCACTTTTCCTAAAATTATTATTATCATTGTGTGTAACCTTCTATTTTGTTATTGAGTGTTCCCAAAGCCAATCATTAAATTCACGTATGAGGGTGGGTGTGAGAAGTCACATCCTAGAGTTATTGGGAGCATGGGGATGACGTACACTCATCTTTAGGAAGAGTGAGAATCAACCAAGCAAGGGAGAAGAAGGGAAATATGTATGGAAAGTGGGACAATTTTTTTTTCCAGGCAGTTTTTGGATAGCAAGAGGGGAGTTGAGTGTTGGGAAGAGCACCAACCACACTGTACTTGAAGGCAACCATATTGGGTTGTGTATATGTTGGAAATGTGGCCCATGTGCCTGTAAAATAGGTTGTAAGCATGTAGTGCATTTTTCATGTTGGGGAAACGACTCAAGAGCTTTGTGAAGGCCGCTATGAGCACTCCTAGGGTAACTAAGAGTTCCTAGAGTCCCCAACTGAGAGATTTCCTGGCCAACTGAGTGCATTAGAAGCCCTGATAAATGAATGGTACAACCTAATGGACTAAGAGCAATGAAGGGGGTACATTCCTTGGGTTGTGCAGGTTGTAGGGAAGAGAGTTGGTGGATTGGAACTGTTGTTGGAGTAGAACCTAGGTCTGGGGCTGTTGAACGTGGAGAGTGTACAACCAGGAGTGTCAAATCTCATTGTGGACCCATAGTCTCAGCTCGGAGGTAGCCTATTGTTGAGATAAAATGAACAACAATGCCTATGTTTAAGATGTTCATCCTCAGTACACAACCAATTGGTTATATTTTATAGACATATAAGTTTTTGTTGTTTTTATTATGAATATTCCGTTGTGTAAATGAATATACGAATGTTGTGTGTTTGTTGGTTTAATTGAACAATTGCATTCATGTTTTAACATATGTTGTTAGATGCATGTTTTATTCATGGGCTTGTTGCTCCTTGGGTTATTTTATATGCATGGGGGCATTTTTAATTCGTATTTAGCAGGCTAAGTCGTTTTTGCGGTGACGGGACTCAGATTGGAGGCTAGGTACATTACATGCACAATGGAACCCTCATATAGTCTAAAATCTACCTAAATGAATGTGAACTCGTCTTTATTTCTATATTTTAACTATAGTCCTTTGAGCACTAGTCTTATAAGAAGAGTTAATGTCCAAAGTCCTCCCAAAACTATCCACTATCAATCTTAAAAGTTTATTTGACGATCATTCCAAGAGAGTCCTGGAATCTTAACCCAAGCCAATTTGGTTTGTAGGTCAAAGCATAGATGCCATCTCTCTAAAGTCAAAATTGAAGAGCCTTAATACCATTGTTTATCCATATTATTTATCACATCCTTGTTGGCCCTCATGGTAAAACCTAGTTATCCTTGTGGCATCGAATGGAACGTGGGTGAATAACCTAACAAGGGTACCTAATGCGACCTCAATCAGGATACTAGGGCTTCCCTTGCTATTTGTTAACCATGGAAGCACCCTATCAAAGCTTGGCCTTGATACTTCATTATTTGCTCGAGATACTAGACATCATCTCCAAAAAACATTCTCACTGCCTCCTTCCATTTCTTCAGACAGCGTTTGAATTTCTTCCTTGACACTTTTTGACTTGTGTCCTTATCCCTACTCCTTGACAAGTTCCCTCCACACAAAGCTCATAATTCGACTTATTGCCTACAGCCAAAACCCTCAAGCTCTATGTTTGGTGTTTCTTCACCCCCAAACTCTTCTCTGTATTTTTCCGAGGAGAATTAAGACACGAACACGTCGTATCCTCCTTTAGTGTGACATTAAGCTTTGTCTTAACTCCTTTAACTTTGTTATTTCCCCCATCACACTTTACAGTAAAGCCTCTATCTTACATGTACAAGCTTGCCAAGACATCAATGTCCCCACCATCCCTTTTCATGCTTTCCACATTCTCATTCCCCTTTTTGTACTCATACCTATAGTCTTTAATTCTTAGGACCAAATATTTGTCCCCTCCCATGACCTTTGCCTTTTTTAGCTATGATAGTGATATGAGTGTACACAAATCTCCATTTTTTTTCCCCCGGAAAAAGCAGTTTCATTGTTATTCAATATTGAATCAAAGGAAACTTCCCAAAATACAGACAAGTCTATATATGCTTTGAGACAGTCCAAAAAACACTATGTCCTTCATACTATTTTGTTACATACCACATAATTATAAGTCTCTAATATTGTCCTCACTCATAATAAACCTTACAAAAGATGAAATTTTCATAAATTTACAAAACTTTGACGATGTGCTTGACAAAAACAAAAGAAACCCACTGTCCTTAGACTTAGAAGATATAAAATTGACCATAGTTGATCAGAGAATCCTTGTAGACCTCATCGAAATGGAGCCACCCAAGCTCCTTCTCCAGTGCTTGTTTTGAAAGGGAGACTGTCACCGAATTGAATTGTCTATGGTAACTTGAAGTTTTAGTTCCCAAATCTTCATCTTCCATGACCTTAAGTTAAGTGCTTCAAGTTGAGACTTCCCATCCAACAATTCTATGGCAACTTTCACCAACCTAATATCTTTTAATTGAATGATATTTTTTTAATTTTAAAATACAATTAAAGAAGTTAAAATATATTGCAAGTGTTTGACGTGATCAAATTTGATCAATACCAAAAATCTTGATATTTTTTAATTTTTGAAATCTATTTTAAATAATCAAAATATATTTTAAAAGAGGTAACACAATCAAATTTAATCAAAACCCAAATCTAAAATTAAACCTAAATAATTAAACCTATTTTAATTTTCTTAACCAAAATATAACTATTTAGAAAACATACTACATTGCCCTTCTATCGTGGAACATATATAAATGGTTTCGATTGTATTACAAAAGGCTATTTATACGTTTCTTTCACCACACGATCACCTCCCAAAGGGCTACAACGAGTTTCCGCTACTTTCGATTACGTTTATGTGCTTCAAATTCTTAACCTCGAAGTCCGTTTCAGAATCCCAGTGGTTTGAGGTACGCAGTCTTCAAATACAGTGTTGTTGTGCTGTTATAATCAACTAAGAAATGGACAGGTTTGCGTGGCTGGATGCTCAGAAATGGTGGATTTCTCCATGGCAAGGGTGCTTTCAATGCTCAGCCTGCAGTGAGCACAGATTTCTCTTCTGCATCAAAATTAAATGGGTATTCCAAGGATTCGCTTCATTTCATGTCAACGCAAGCGTAAATTTAAATGCCCACCCAGACACTCCATGTTCTCCTGAAGCGGCTCACCTCTTCTTCGGTTCTCATTCAACGCTATCTGATCCATCCCAACTGGTATGAACGCTACCCCCTCTTCTGTTTTCCTGCTGGGAATACCCGTTTTGTATAATTCAATATTCAATTTTTTTATAGATTCAGAGTTCCACACAGAGGTTCACAATGAGGTAATGTCATTTGGGTTGTCAGGCATTGCGCTTAGGAGTTCTGATGGAAAAGCCCCAGGAGATGCAGGGCTTCTCTGTTTCTGATATTAGGTATTAGGTCAACTAAGGGAACTGTACTTCTTATTATAATTAATAAGAACCTGATGGCGCTTAATTAATATTGTTGTTATTGACAGAGGTTTTCATAGCTCTAACACGGTGCTTATTATGTCAGTCGAAGGGAAAAACTGATGCTCACATTTGACAGTTCTAATCCATGTCTCTTGGAAATGCCACAGGTAAGTCCTTGTTCTCTTCTTGATTGAGTCATTAATCTAATTCCGCCCTTAAAAAATTAATCTTATCCGTTTGTATTGTTGAACCACAAGCTTAAGGACGGCAACCGTTGCTATTATGTTAAACACCATAAGATCTAAAAAAATTGTTTGCGGACCAATTAGTTTTTCTATTAACCCTTTCAATTGAATTAACGCAGTCTGTTTTAATGAGATGCGTAAGACTTTCTTTGGTTAAGCTCACTCCAACTCATTGAAAATTGGAGCAAATTTCCCAGCCCGTGTTGGTCACATATCAAACCGTGAGCATTGTTAAGGTGGGAAATCGGGACGTTACTCATCATTAAATAGCTACGCCCAGCACAAGTTGGATAATTTTGCTTAATCCAGAATTTAGTGGACTATATCTGAAAAAAGAGGGTAGGGTTAATGGGGTAGTTTAGTGTTGATAGGGATCCATCTTACCTAATTGGGTCTTTGTAGAACTCCTTGAAGGAATGGGTTAAAAGTTGGGGTTGTGGATAGAAGCAAGTTTATCTCTCTTATGGGAGAAAACGGCATAGCCATTGCTGTGGGTTGAGTAAAAGTCACATACTGAACAATGAGAAGTGTTTTTTAATTACCTTCTTCTGTTGTTAGAAACCTCCCACCATAAGCACATCCAGATAAAGGAGGACTAGAGAAATATGTTCAAGCAAATCTCATCCTATCATGACCTAAAACAATGATTAAAATTGGTAGGGTTCAAAATGGTCCAAGTGTTTTGTCGTTTGTTTATGTTGTGAAAACTTAATGACTTAATAAGCAGGCACATGAGGTAGTTGAAACTTGAGTGCAAACAATAAGTGTTTTGACAAGAAAATTAAGTCTCCAATGATATAATATATCACCTTAAATTTTTAATCATCAAAATTTCAAGGTTTTCTGAAGTTTTTTTACTAATTACAAGATTATGAATGCTTGACATGGAATAGTTCCAATCACATAGATGAAGATTCCAATCACATAGATGAAGAGAATCCATATGGATTTAACAATTAATTGGTGGCCTGCATCAGGCTGTCATATTTGGCTAAAAAATTACATGTTAGCCTTCCATTTGATATAAATTTAAGTTTCTGTAGGAAGTTTCTTCTCCAAAGTTGTGAACACAACAATTGGTCTTGTTGCTATTGTGCTATGTTGACTTTATAGGATCAGTGTATGAAAATAGTTGAATACCATGAATGTTTTTCCAAAACATTCCCTTGGGATATTAAGCATCAAGGTGTTTTTTAAAGGTTATGCAGGGTTCTATAATTAAACCGTGATGGACTTTACTTTTGATAGAATGCTCTCACATCGAATCTCTGAATATATGCTTTTGACATGTAAGTTTATGTTTGATCAAAGTTGTAAACTTTAGTGACACTACTTTAAACGTTTGATACTCAGTTTGCAGTAGTTTCTGTCATTTCTATATCTTTTAAACAATTTTATCTGCAATTATTATTTTTTAACATCATCAGAGACTTCATGAATTGTATTACTATGGGTGGGTGAATTTTTGGTAATTGCATTTTTTCTACCAAGGAATACAAATTGAGTATTTTATAGAGAGGAGAATTGTTTGTTGTTTCTTTCCTTGTATTATTTTTGTGGAATGTTCCTAGGGAACATTTTGTTTTGCACATTGGATATTAGGATAGGTAATTAAAGAGCATCAAGAAAGTGATGTACATTGTAAACTAGTCAGTTCTCTTTTGTTTTATTGCTAACAATTGACATAATAAAGAATTTTGTTAACTTATTAAGGTGGGTAAGCTTGTTTTTTGGGTCTGTTTTAGTTGAAATGATTTACAGAGACATTAAACCATTTTTTTAGCCACGATTCATATGTCCATCATGTTGCCCATTATTATTTATAGGGTGGGTCTCATCTTTTCTTCAAGGTACGTAGATGTGAACTGATGCATTTTTATTCTTCATGTTACCCGTGTCGTATACTTGTATTTCTGTGTTCTCTGTGTCCCATGTCCTTGTATCACGTGACTTAGGTTACAAGCGTGGAATACAGTGAACAAATACATTGTTTATTGCATATTGGATATTTTTCTGGTTTAACCTTCACTATTGAATTGCAATTATCAATTTCATTATATGGAACTTTAAGTTAACAAATTTATTATGTTGATATACTTGTGAATTTGATCAATATCTTGGGGTTGTTCTATTTGTTTAATTGAAGTTCTTATTTGGGGAAGAAACCTGTATCTTTATGGTTTTATAACATGATATTTTATTTTGGTATGCATCAAATATGGAGCTTACGACTGTCCATTTTGTTTTCTTTTGTGTCTTTAAGTAGTTGGATTTAAAAAAATTCTTCCACCCTTTTCATTGAACTATTTTGACAACATTGCTGCATAAATTGTTGCAAAGTTTCCCTTGGCTAGATATTTTGGGTTCAAAATGTATATATCCTTTGGTTCTGAAAATTTGAAGTACATTTTACTATTCACATTTCTAATTATTGGATAATTATGGTTCTGACTATGTTGATGTACATGAATTTTAGATATATTAAAGTATATGCTATTTCTTAATTGATGTTGAATTTAATTTATTTGCTACCTTCTATAAATGTGTTGTTCATTGTGGGATTTCTAAAGATTAGATATTTAATGTCTTTATCTTTTCATTTTTTATCACTTGTAAAGTTGTGAAAAAATAAGTTCTTAGAATGCCTACAATTGCTATTCTTTCCTGGTAACTTTAATTGATCCTAATACACTGATGTTTCTTTCCATGCCATCAATGAAGGTTCAGAAATTTTCGCTTTGGCCCCCAGATGCTTCTTGTTCTGCTTGTCAAACACAAAAGGTTACGAGGAAGGAAGATAGTGAACAAATACACTGGTAAGTTAGTTTTGAAAATCGCACCATTCAGATGTTTTGATTGTCTAATTGTAGTTTAAATCACTTGTATCTCCCAACGGGAAGGAAATGTAGCTCCATTTTCCTAAATTTACCAGATATTAACATTTTGGAATTCACATACAACAAGATAACTTGTTAGGTGTTCTGCAAGTTTCACTCCAATGCAGGATATTAAAATAGCTAATGGAAGATTGGTTTATCTTCCCAAACAAAAGTTGCTTCTGATGACTCGAATGTTTTGAACATGTTTCTGAAACAAGTTTTCGTAGGTAAATAAATTCTCAACATTTCACAGTCAAGTCTAATTTAAATAGAGGAGCAGGAAAGTATTTCAGCTATGTAGATTCTAAATACTAGTGCATTATGTGCATACAAATACTTTACATGAATATATTGATCTTTACTTTATAATGGCTTTTGTCAATTGCGTATGATCCACTTTTGTATATACTATAGACTCTAGAATTAAAATTTAATGACAGGGAATGGAAACAAAAGAAAATTGAACTAAAATGCTAACTGTCTAGCATACTGTGTTGTGCCTCTGTATATTTGAAAATCACTGCTATGAAACTATCATAGCACAGCGATGATTGCCTGGGGGAACATACACAAATGGGGACCACCCTGAACTGGGTAAATGCCCAAACATGTACTTGAAGTACTCAAACGTCTCCTAGGTTCTGGCTGTACCCAAACCTTATCCCGTCCCTCTCTTAATTGTACCAAACACCCCTCAGTGGTCCCCACCTGTTAAACCACAACCCCTAGCCCCCAAAAACAGAGGAAAAATGAAAGAATGAAAAATAAAAGGTGAAAGGAAAAGGAAAGAAAAAACAAAAGCACACAACCTCAATAATCATAAAATCCACATACCATTATAATATAAATACAATATATTGCTTGAGTTCGGGCATATGCCTTTCAGTTGGTTACCTTTTATTTGCCTCATATGCCTTTCAGTTGGTTACCACCCCACCTCTTAGGGTTGACAACATTCATTTCACTTTTCTTCACTTCTAATATGAGTGATTATGGACATGCTAGGGTGTGAAGGCATAGATTAGTTAACTAGGACCACGCTTGACTTTGTTGCATGGATAATAGCTATAAATGGCAAGAGCCACTGATCATTTGTGGCTTTCGTTGCATGGATATTGGTATTAAACATCAAGTGGCACTGAAACACCCCCACTCGAAAGAATAAAAACTTTTGATGATCAAAATAATGTATTTTTTTCAGCATTTTGCTGTCATCTTGTATCAGCTCAGTTTTGCATCAAACTCAACGATTCTTGAAATACTTGTCGTCTATTTGTGAATCTGGTCAAACTTGCAGACTGAATTTGATTGGTCTTAGTAAACTTGGCTTGATTCAGTGTCTAGCCAAGTTGCCAAGTTAACTTGGCGAGTATTACACTTGCTGAGTCTTGTAACAGAGGCTTGAGCTTGTTTCAATTTTAGAGCACCATTTCTAAGGGTAAAAGCTCTCAATCACCTTCACTTGGTTGATGTGGTGGGGCTGTTGTCCCTAGAAATCAAGGCTTGGTATATCTCTCATGATACGATCTTGATAATGTTGAAAGTTCACCCATGTGAGCTATTAGCCATTTCACTTCATCTTTCTTTCCAATTCTGGTCTCCTACTAGGCTTTAACATAAATCCAAGCTAACCTCCTTTCATTCCATTTATTGGGGGGGGGTTGACCTTGATCAATTCATTTTCAATACTGTTGAAGTCCTGACATGCCATCTACGGACAAACATGCTATTGGTCTCGCCTTGGACATAGAGATGACACCTTTGGCAACATTTCTTTAGTGTTTAAAATTTTTAAAATTTCTAGCTTGGGTCATGTATTTGATTCTCAAAAATCAAAATATATTGAAGCATATATTTGTTGTGATAAAAGTGATGGCTCTCCTTTATTCTTCATCGTGAGTTATGTGGTGCAAAAATTGTATCATCCATATAAATAGGAAATTATCGTTACGGAAGGCATCTAACATGCATCATTGTAGTTGTGGTTGATTCCCAGCTGTCCATTTTGAACAATATCAATACTTCAAGCCAACTCAATTTAGGAGGCTGATTGACAGTTGTTGCCAAAGGTGCTTAATACTGATGGTTAATTCTCAAAGCAATTCAGGGAAGTAACATCTGCCATTTCACCATGAAAGTTGGGGTATTTCATACAAGTGATGCTTCATAATTGAGTCTCAGATTTCCAAATTGTGGTCTTTGGTGTTGTGCTCTTTTACAAGCATGGTAATACAAACACTATCTTCTCTTGTATAACAACATTTAATTTCATTGCGTTGCTTCTTCAAATCCATCTTGCTCTCTTGGTTAGGGTCAATTTTTGACACTTCTGCATCACTTCCTAGATGTTGACTTTGCATCTGAGGGTGATGTTTTTAAATTTCTTCCCTCAATTCTTCCCACTTGTAGTTGTAATCCATAATTTTATTGGTACTTTGAAGTTGTCTGGATTTGCCCCTTGGGAAATTCCTAGGACTTTCTATTTGACCAAGTTATAGATTTGTTTTTCAGAAGTGGCCAACATCATGACATCAAAAGTACGATTTTGATTATTTGAATAAGCAATCACTTTCCTTGATGAGCCAAACCTGTAAAAGGCTGTGAAAAGTCCATTTAATTCAAACTTAAATGATTTCAGAAGAAAGCATTTGAGATATGCACAGACCCTGATTCTTTTCTGTGCAGCCAAAGTTGGAAACTGGACATGGACTGGTCAAGAGTAAGAAACTGTTTCTGTATCAAGGAAGTCTATTTTTTGTGAGTAGATTATTACATTGTTCTTTCAGTGCCATGATCATTAATATTTACCTACAAAGGATTTTGTCTTTAAGAGCTATGGAAATAAAGACACGAGGATAAAAGGATTTTGTAACTTATATAGAATATGGACAATTTTGCATTCTTATAGCTGTGTTACCAATGTCCACGTTGTCTAGGTTCCTTCTCATGGTTCCCTAAGGTGGCCTATTCATAAATTCTTTAGGACTTGTCAAAGAATTTCTTTCAGAAGTTTGCCAAATGCCAATTAACCAGGAAATACATCTTGATTTTGAAGTATAGATCTGAATTGACTCATGAAGATCATGATGATAATAGTGCTAGTAATGGGATTCATTCCTTCAGCAGTATGGTTTACTTTCCATAGGAGCCTTCTCTCGTGAATCTGAAATGTTAGCTTTAGTTAGAGAGTATTGCCTGCAACATCCACAAAACACTCTGCCTGGAGTAACTTAAAACCATTTCTCATTAACCTAAGTTGGGGTAGTACCCTATTGAAAAGCTTCAGAATGACTCGTATTTTATAAATAGGTGCGATGTCGGGTATTCTCCCATGTTTATCCTCCAAATTGGATGGAAATTTTCATGACATGAATGGCATGGCATTCTTGTAAGCACTATCATTTAAATATGAGCCTGATTTCCCTCTACCCTCTGTTGGAATTGCACAGAAAATTTTCCTATGTTGAAATCACCTTTCTTCAAATAACCACTGATTATTATGCCTAATCTTTCATTTGGATTTTATACTATGTATGTTAAGAGTTCTAATCTCGCATGCTTTTCAAGTTACATTTGTATCCTTTTTATGATTGAAGATGCTTTTACATCCACAAAACACTATACCTGGAGTAACTTAAAACCATTGATTAACCTAAGTTGGGGTAGTTCCCTATTGAAAAACTTCAGAATAACTCGTATTTTATAAATAGGTGCAATGTGGGGTATTCTCTCATGTTTATCCTCCAAATTGGATGGAAATTTTCATGACATGTATGGCATGGCATTCTTGTAAGCACTATCCTTTAAATGTGAGCCTGATTTCCCTCTACCCTCTGTTGGAATTGCACAGAAAATTTCCCTATGTTGAAATCACCTTTCTTCAAGTAACCACTGATTATTATGCCTAATCTTTCATTTGGATCTTATACTACTATGTATGTTTAAGAGTTCTAATCTTGCATGCTTTTCAAGTTACATTTGTATCCTTTTTATGATTGAAGATGCTTTTACAGTGTTTGCCGGCAACTGCCCAGCCATATTACTGTGAATTTGAGACATGTTTCACTCAATATATATGCCGATGAGGAGTTTGATGGAAGGTGTCCAAGTACTATCTCATTGCCCCAGTAGGTACTTCACTGAATTGAGCATGCTTGTTATTCTTCTTTCTGGAGTCCTAATTTCTGCAGGCTTTCCATTTTTTCTTTGTCAAGTGCCAAAGATTTCAAACCTTGATTTGTACGGTATATTCATCTCAGAATGCTCCATGTGCTTGCTCCAGAGTCATGGAGATACTTGATAGGATTTTTCTGGAGCAAAGGCAAGTGTGTTCCAGTGGTGAGTTTTTCGTTTTGCATCCCTCTTACATAATCATGCAAGCACCTGCATGAGCAAGACTTTTCTTGTCATTTTCATGTTATCTATTAATGTGTTATGCTATATTCAGGGCTAGAGAAATAGTAAATACTAATTATCAGTAGGGTTGCAGTCTTAATGTCCCAAGAGAGTTTGTTTATGTAAAGAGATGTTTTTATTTCTAAGCACCGAGTCCAATGAATTTTTATTTCTGCTATAATTATAGATAACAATTCAAGAGGCGCCGAGAAAATCAAGGGCAAGCATGACTTACCAACTAATGCACGTGAAGTTTTGAGTAATACGAATATGCTTCTGCAGAAATACTTGAATGACATTGATTATATGAGTGAATGTGCCATTAAGGCCGTGGAAGTCTGCAGTGCGGATCCCCCATGGATGGGAAGGATGTTAGACATCATGGTTGGTAATTGCATTATTGAAGTTCTATTGAAGGGGTCTCTTCTTGTTATCACTGGTTATGGCTGTATTGATTATTTTTGTCTTACTGCCAGAATATCTAATTACAAAACTTCCTTGAATGCTAGGCCCAACATGCTGGTCATCATAGTCTGGAACTTGATCAACTCGAAACTTTGAAAGAGCTCTTGCACCAACGATTGGAGGAATCTATGGTAATTTCCTCTATTGTGCTCGTCACTTTACTTTCTGGGTAGCAAACTGTAATAGTGGCATAATGGTCTAGGATATGTTCTAGTGGCATAATTGTCATCACTTGCCCACTTACCATGGGTTCCTTTATAGATTACGCTGAAAGCCAGGAAAATTAAAAATGTTATGCACATGAAATTTTTCTAATATATCTAGTTACAGGAAAAAGAGAAGATTGAGATTGAAAGGACATGGAGAGTGAATTCTCGGCAGCTTATCCAACAACAGAAGAGGCAAGACTCTGCAACATCCACATTAGAACTTTTAAAGCAAGAGGTGTGGTTGTCTAAAATTGTTTTCTTTTATATTATTTCTTGGATTAACATGGAACTGCTGAAGTGGCCAAGCTGTCGTTACATGGGTTTGAATGTTTGAATTGTTATGCTTATTCATGTCTTCTAATCAATTTTTAACTTGCAGAGGAAATGCCTAGAAAAAGCTTCGTTATGGGTGGAGCTTCTGTGCACAGGATTGAAATCATGACTTGGTTGTTTGCGGAATACTAATTTATAGATACAGCCTTATGACAATGATTTTTCTAATTGTGATGGGTATAATGTTTCAATTCCATCAATTTTAAGAATGTAAATTGGTTTTGCATGGATTAATTATGCTTCGGAATTCTGGAGGAAACCTCAATCTTCTAGTTGTATTAGAGACACTTTGTTGTGCATATGCAGAGCAACCTGCCTTGAGAAACAAATTTATCTTCAAAGTTAGTATCTCACATATTAAAAACACACACAACCATTACGAATATAATCAGGAAATGTCATAATTTATTAATGTAGGCATCATTTGTTGTAATCCATAGAAGTATGCATGATAAAATATAGATAACTATCTTATGAAAGTGAGATCCAACTTAACAGAAGTTTAATCATTTTATTCGAGTATATCCAATTCCTCACCATAAAGCTTCTCATTATGCAAGATATATTGAGACCTGTCTGGGGGAATTATCATTCACAATTTATAGAGATCCGAGGTAACTATTTGAAGAAAATGATGGAATTAATATTCAACTTAATTAATCCTCAATATCGGGATGTGCCAAAATGTTTGCTAGTGACTCTTGTTAAAGTTATGGAGTATTTGGAACCAACGCCATTGTAAGATGGTTTTTTTTCTTTATGGTGGAAATACCTATAATAGATAGACTTTCCTAATTCTTTACTATTTTCTGTAGTTTGTGAGAGATTGTACATTGAGATGTGTTGATACAAGGGCTTATTAGGTCGGAACATGCCAACTCGTCAACTCATGACACAACTTCCATAGAATGAATGTACTATGATGGAAATGGAAATATGATGTTAACCTAATGAATCAATTAGAGTTGTTTTTAAATTGTATGAACAAATTCCAGTAGAATTTCTATAAGTACCGTTACCTCAATCCAGTTCAATAAAAATATGTAGAAATCCAAGAAGAAATCAAGGCAGTAAGAAATCCAACTCTTAAGAGTAGAAGCTGCCCTTTCTCTATTATAGAGGGCTTTCTTCCTTGATGGCTGTTCAAGTCTGCTTGCTGCATCTGAAGTCCTAATATCCAAATCTTGTTCTTGTGCCATCAAAATCTTCTTTTAACTCAGGTTTTGGCTTCATTTTGTATATTACTTTTACCATTTTTTGAAGTTATTTGCATGTGTCACTTCCAAGTATCATCATAAATGGGAATGCATTATTGTTGGTTTGGAAAGTAACGAGTACAAATACTAATATTTGTAAAAAAGTTGATATCGAGTATGTATGATGATGGGATTTACAAATCACTAGTTAATGTATGATGATGGATTTACAAATCACTAGTTAAATATCCCATCATTGTTGAAATTAAAAAAGGACCCATGTTGTGTGCATTTAATATTCTTAAACACACAATTATAATAGATAAAAGTAGGTTTTCAGAGAGGTACTGTGCCAAAAATTCAAGGGAAAAAGATTAAAAGCAAATTCATTCATCCCGTCAAAGATCTTTTCAAAAATCTTAGCTTTAATTTCTATCAATTTGCGTTCTTATTAAGAAATCATGAGTACAAAAGTATCTGAACAACCTCACAAACTGAGTGCTATTACAGCTTTAGGTTTTCTGATGGTGCGATGGAAACACTGGAATAGCTTTAGATTTTTTGATTGTGCCAACTAAAATGATAAAAGATTTGTATTGGGATAAAAACAGAATTTTTTTAAGAATGATCATCAAAATGATTACATTTGCTTTGTAGACTTAAATGTTCTATCCTTAAAATGTAATATTACAACATCGACTACTGCATGCCTGTTAAAAAGCCAAACATGCAACTGCTTCCAGGCAGGTCAATAAATTCGGGTGAATACTTGGAACAAAGCAAGATTTAAACTCTGTTCATATTTGACCCACAATACTGCTATTTTGACAAAGATAGGCATTGCAACAAGGGTATATTTTTCTTTGCAAAATAACCAAACAAGAGCCTCATGGACATATTCTTTGATCATTTACAGCCTCACTACAGGCACAAAAAATGGAGCTCAGTAAAAGCTCGACACAGATGAGCTACCTGGCAAACTATGATCAGAATCAACATCAACTTCTAAAGAATTGTCATTACACATTGTACACATGTATTCTGTTGGGACGTCCTCTGTATCTGAAATATCAACACACCTTGTGTGCTGCCAAACCTCACAATAATCACAAGCTATCATTCTCTCTCCGTCATCCTCCTTTGTGCCGCATGGGCAATTAACAGTCCATACTTGTGTGCCTCGCTCTGCCCTGTACTTGGACATATCGCCATAGCAATGACCTTGAACAGTAACAACACTCTCTGGCCCTATGAGTAGCATCAAGGTGGTTGAATCTTTAATATTTTGAAGCTCTTTTACATTTTCTACTTGAAAACTTTTGAAACAGATATAAACATCTCTGAAAGCTTGAGCAGCTTCTTGCTTCAGATCTGCTACAGTTGCATCTTTAGGCATGACAAGTAATTCAGGTGGTGTTCTCTGCAAAGTTTGTGTTTCATCTAAGATCTCTGCCACAGCAAACACTCTTATGTTCTCACTCTCTGTTGTAACTATGGGATGTTTTGCCTCGTAATCTTTAATAAACTGTTTACAGTCCATTAGATTTCTTGAGGCATCAGTGAGTTGCTTTCTTAATCCATAACACCATAATTGATTTCTTAATCCATTACACCATAATTGCCTTCTTAAACCATAACGCCATAAGCCAGCAGGAGGCTGAGTATGTAACAGACCAGGATCAGCAATAGGTTGAGGATGTAACAGAGCATGATAGAGTGTCTTCAGGTCTTCCAAGACATGCTCTTTCATGGGTTGTTTAGGATTAGCAGCACTTTGGTAGTTTGATTCAATGGATACACCGTTTCTGTCGGTCAGCCTGTATTTACATGGATAGTCAGTATCATACAAAAAGTCATTAGATTGGATTTGCACAGTAAATTGACAAGGAAGAACAATAAATTGACCAACAAGGAACTAAAGAGTGGATGGAACGAACCTGTACTCAAGTGTTCGTGTAGAAGAATTGCACCGACAGTGCACAATCTGCTTTCCAATGGTTTTTCCTTCTAAACCCATCAGAGCATAGTTTAAAATGTCAGGATCTCTTCCATGACATGTGGCTCCTCTTAAATCATGCCATGTTACCCACATGGATCTATCTGCTACTTGTAGAACCTTGAGCATTGCAGCTGTAATTTCTTCTACCATCTTGGGTGCCCACTTTGATTCAGCGGATTCTGTATTGATAGAAGCTTTGTCCTTGGTAATCATGATGTTCCCTGAACATTTTTTCTCCTCACTATGATTATGGAATTTGTGCAACAATTGCATTATAAAACATACCAAATCTTGGACTGTTACAAGAGGCTTCTTAGACAAGGAACAGTAAAATGATACAATCTGCTTCAGCTGTTGGTCATATCTGCCCACACCTGAAAGAACTGAGTCCAAATGAAGCTTTGATAGACATTGAAGAGCTCTCTTGTACGTCTCATGTGTTGTACCATAACTTCCTCTCCCAAATTCATAGCCCCAATTACCGTACCAGGGGTGCCCTTTTTGCACAGCGTGTAAAAGTCGATAATCAAGCCCATGTTTCTTTGAAACATCCATGACACTAATTTTTCTGTGTAACAATGATTACAAATATTTTGTTACGAGATATTAAAACAAATTGATGTACACAATTTCACATAATCTTTAATCTTTATCTTGCAACATGAAAAATGACAGGTGCTTTCAAAGATTCCATGGAGATTTAGAGCTACATAGAAGGCTTATTCCGATTTTAAGGACACCACCTTTGACATTTTCTGAGTTCAAGATGAAAAAAATGGTTTTCACAGCAGGTGAATTGTATAGGAAAAATATACAACATTTAATATGTACCAAGAAATTCTTTGCAGATTTTCCAAAACTGACAACAAACATATTTTCATTTTTCTGGGTAGTTGATTGTTGATGTCTACTGTAACTCCTTGGAAGTAGAGTGCAAATCACAGCCCCGCTATGCCACTTGGGGCTAGAGTTGGACTCTTAAAACTTTCTCTGTTGGTATTTCCTAGGCAATTGACCTCATCTTGCAGGTTATAATCCAATAAACATGGTTAATTGCTGCATGTTTGTAGAAGCATAGTCACAATTTTAGTATGTCACTGATAAGTGTATTTTAACAGTCATCCACAGAGCATGCTTTTTAATTGCTAACTGTGCACGTCACCTTAATTTGAGAGAAAGATCTACAGCATTCCAGCCCTGTAGAATACATCTTTCTCATTAGCAGTAATCATCTGGTTGAAAATGATAATTATCCAAAAAGAAACCAGAACTTCCCATAGCCATTAGGACTCACTCAGAGCTTGGTATTGTAAAATTAGTGATTAGGATACCTCAGCTGAATATATTCTTGAACAGATAACGTATTCACAATTCAGCAGGGCACAGATGATAACTGACTCTTGGTGGTAAAATGATACGTGCTCCCTTTTAAAATGGTTCTCACAGCAGGTGAATCGTATAGGAAAAATATAAAGTTTTTATTAAGTAATAAGAAATTCTTTGCAGATCTTCCAAAACTGACAACGGACATATTTTAATTTTTCTGGATAATCAATTGTTGATGTCTCCTGTAACTCCTTGGAAGTAGGTACAAATCACAGCCCCCTATGCCACTTGGGGCTAGAGTTGTACTCTTAAAACGTTTTTGCTGTTGGTATTTCCTAGGGGATTGGCCTCACCTTATGCAGGTTTTAAAGCAGTAACATGGTCAATTGCTGCATGTTTGTAGAAGCATAGTCACAGTTTTAGTATGTCACTGATAAGTGCATTTTAACAGTCATCCACGGAGCATGTTTTTTATTGCTACTGTTCATGTCATCTTAATTCGAGAGAAAGATATCTATGGCATTCCAGCCTCTCATTAGCAAGTATTCATTTGGTTTGAAAATGACATTATTGAAAAAGAAATCTACAAGAACTTCCCATAGCCATTAGGGCTCACTCGGAGCTTGGTATTCTAAAATTAGTGATTAGGATTCCTCAGCTGAATATATATTCTTGAACATATGGCGTATTCACAATCCAGCAAGGCAGAGATGATAACTGACACTGGTGGTAAAATGATGTGTTCCTTTAAAAACAGAAATGCTAAAAATAGTATTTCATAAGACCTTAGAAGGGCCCATACAGAGATTTATTGTTCAATAGAAAAAATACACCTCTTTTACTTTTGGAAATCACATCTACAGAACTCGCAGGAACTCAAGGTGTTCCTTTCTGGAATACAAAACTCCTTTCGCTTATGCACATCAGGAAAATTGATAGTGGCATCTAATCTTGAACCAAAATAAAAAAATCCTCTCATTTTGTCCGCATAAAACTGAAGCTTACCTAGCTTTCATCATGATGCATATCCTGTCCCATAGGCCCATGATATCACAGCCAGAAAGAAACCGTGAACCACCTTCCCGTCCATTCACACGAAGCAAGTGACCAAACCCATTTACATGTATTATACCATGTAGCAGGTGCCTTGCATCTTCCAAAATGAGCTGAGTCTCGTCCTCCAAATCAGTGTCCCTGCTTATCTCCAAGTCACACGCTTTGCATCTGAAACAACAATCTAGTTCTTCAGCTAAAGTGTCCAACGAAACAAAACATAAAAACACCATTCATTGATATAAAAATTAATACAAAACTATACCTAGATCACCAGGTTCATCATAGTGACATGGTGGGGGGCTTTGTTAAAGACCCACATTCACCACAAAGAACTTTAAAAGCTTAAGTTGACGAAAGACATTACTCAACGAACACTGCAGGAATACAATACATGCAGCCACTGGGTGTATAAAACGGCAGAGAGGTGCACATTGATACTAGCGGTCACAGCAGAATTTAAAGAGAGCACAAGACAAGCGCAAAAGAAAGATCACACAAGTCCCCAACTATGCATACAATATGCACTTTTCACACTAGACATGCATTACCATATGTATTCCTGCAGGGAAACCAAAGAACCCATGAAATACAGATCTCTGATCATTTTTTTGGCCTACCAATCAAAGTCACTACATAAGAATGCAACTCAAGAGCTATAAAAGCCTACAATAAGAAATAAATGGACACATGGAGAAGTTAACAACTCAACTGGATTTGACCCACATCAGCTAGCAACCTGTAGGACGCTACACAAATCCAACATATACAAATTCCATCGATGCCCCTCTTTGGAAGTGGGCACATCCATCTAACAAACCTGAGTCATGTACATACAGACATATAAACAAGGCATATACACAAGATTCGATGGGAGTATAACTCGTGGCTTGTGAATCAAGATGTGCATCATCCATACCCAAGTCTAAATGGGTCTGTGCTGCTGTACATATCCAGTGTACCCATCACAGAGTCTAGATTCAATGCAACATCGTGCACACACATTTATGGATCCCCACACCTAGGTTCTTTAGGTGTATTAGTTTAAAAACAAGAATGCATGGAAAGTGGAAGTGAGGTGCCACAGAAGCCTATTATCTAAAAGGGTATAAAGCAAAGGTCCATACGACAATGAAACAATACATTTCATGCACATTCAGATACATATTAGCCCAAGAAATTGCAAAATGATTGCCATGCATGGGTATAGGAGTTATTTGACCTTGAAGATGCAGAGGACGCAACAGAAGCCCCACAGGAAGCACAGTGCTGCTTTACATTGTCCGCCTGTATAATGAAGTGGTACCGCGTCTTGCAAACAGGGTTCTCCTGCCAGCCAGCTGAAAAAACACAACCAATCCCCATTTCAAACCCCTTACGCTTAAACCCAATACAGATCTGCGAAAAACAAGCACAAACATCACATACCGACAACCCTGCAGTAGTCGCAGTAGACAGAATCCGACTGCTTCACGTTCTCCTCGACAATATTGAGCGCGATGAAGACGTCTTCATCCTGATCATCCAATCGGAGTCGAACCCGCCACCTCTGGATGAAGGGTGGCGAGGAAATCTTGAGGGGCAGAGGCCCATCAGCATAGGAGAGCAAAAACGATTTGATATTCGAACGAAAGGGCCCCTCGAGGGTTCGATCCCCGGCGGGGCAAGCGCTGGTACCGAAGCTATTGAAAGAGTAATAGTCTGCCACGACTCGTTTTATTCGTTTCAAGGGCCTGCTGACCACCATACCGCTCGTGGGCAGCTCCTTCTTGATCCTCTGGTTCTCTTCTTCCTTTGGGTTCTTTCTCTGCCTCTGTTGCTTCTTCGCCTTGGGTTTTTTGGGTTGGGCAGGGACGCCCTTGAATATATAGCTTTGCATCGCAATAGACCTAATCTACCTAATTGCCTTTTATTAGGAAGGACTAAGATGCCACCTCTACTTTTCTGACTTTTTATCCTTTTTTCTTATTGTTTCATCGGCTGTTTTTTGTATTTTCTCAAAACTCATGTAAATACGAAAAAGGATGGGATTCTGAAATCTCATATAAATACAAAAAAGGGAAGGGGGGAGATATTCGCTGGGTGGTGGTTTGAATTATGAGCCGTTAAGGGCATGGGGCAAATGGCATTCCTTCCCAAAGGGTATTAATTGTGGTAGGAGGATTATGGAGGTATTATTTTTTTATTAATTGTTATACATTATGGAGTTGCCGACCTTCACATGTTTTACTTTACTTCGCCTTCTCCATATTTCTAGAGAAAGAGAGAGATTGTGCGCTTTTTCATTTACTATATTTAGATTATTATTAGTGTATTTTTGCTTATTAATCATTATTTTTATAATAAATTTATTACTTTTATTAATAAATTATTACCCATATATTAATAAATTATTACCTATCTTGGAAATGTTTTAATTGACCACCACAAGTGGATGTGGAAGTGGTAGATATGGATGCTTATTTTATATTGAAATATTTATTAATATATATTTTTTGAAAATGGATGAAGGAAATATTTATTAATATATATTTTTTGAAAATGGATGAAGGTGTGTTGTAGATATAAATTTAAATTTTTACTTTAAATTATTTATGGTTATTATTTTTATAAATGTTTTAATTGATCATTTCAAGAGGATGGGGTGGATATTCAATTTTTACATGAATACTCATTATTTCACATTTCAAAGATATTCAATTTTTACATGGATACTCACCTCTTTAAAGATGTGGTAGATATTCAATTTGTACATGGATGCCTATTTGATGGGTGAAGGTGTATAAAAGTGGGTTGTGGAAATAAATACACATTTTCACTTTACATTATTAGTTACCACTATTACTATAAATGTTTTAGTTAATTAGTTCAAAGGATTGGTAAATATTTCAATATACACATGGATGCCATGTTTTATATTGATACATTTATTCACATACCTTTGAAAATGGGTGAGGGTGGGAGAATGTGTCTTGTGTAATAAATGTACACTTTCACCAACATTACCTTTGTGAATGCCCTATTTGACTACTTCAAATGGATGTGGTAGATATTTCAATATACACATAAATGTTGCACATTATAATGATATTTTATTAATACATTTCTTTGAATGCCCTATTTGACTCCTTCAAAGGGATGTGGTAGATATTTCAATATACACCTTATAATGATATTTTATTAATACATCTCTTTGAATGCCCTATTTTACTCCTTCAAAGGGATGTAGGGATGTGGTAGATATTTCAATATACACCGGATGCACACTTTATAATGATATTTTGTTAATATACCTCTTTTGAAGGTGGTGATAGCCCATAAAAATATGTTATATAGTAAATGTACATTTTCACTTTATACTATCCATTTATATATAAATATGTGTTTTTATTTCTTATTATTCACTTTTTAATATGAAATGCACTTTCACTCCAATGTTAATCATTTTTCATGAAATATTTATTTAATATAAACAAAACACAAAGTTATGAAATAGTTTGAGTTTCCAATTTGAAAGGATTATAAGATGGGCCTAAATTATTTCTCAGCTAACCCCACAGTCTCAAATAAATATTTTGCATGCTTATTAACTTAGATTCATGTGGCCTTTATCATACATCATCCTTTCATGGGCTAATGGAGTCCTTAGGGTACCTCCTTAACATTCACAAACGTCACTCCTCCAACCTTCATGTTATCAATTTTGACATGGATTAATTGTGCTCGCCCTTACATTCACTTGTTAGTGCCTTCAAGTGGGTCTATAAGGGATTAGATGACCCACCTATCTCACTTAATTCTTTTGTAATTGACAGCTCCATTTTATAAAGAGTGGGAAAGTCAATGGGCTTGTAGGTTTTCACCATGGACAACAAGGTGCCCTTGCATCACTTCAACTCAACAAGAGCACTAAGAAGATACTAGAAGTCATTTTTCCATTTAATAAGACAGAACATGGCATCAAACAATTATGAAATATTTGAAAAATAACTTAAAGAGGTCACTTATAAACCATAATGGCTCCTTACCACCTATGTGTATTATCGAATGAATGATAGAAGCATGCAAAAACTTGGGAGTTGAAGTGCCATAACATTGCTTTATGTCAATGAATGCTAATTGTTTTGCTCGTTAACTAGAATAACATGATGTGGAATCATCTTGTGAGATAAAGATAATGAGACTTCTTATGGACTCATCACTATATTGAACACATGATGTGTGATCAATAACAAGATGTGTGATCAATGACAAGATGTGTGATGTATAGCAAGGATGAAATTGTCACACACTTCTTGATTCTATTGTTGAAACCAAGGTTTAGTCCAATTCATCATTAACAATAATGATAATGAAGAAATAAGGGTTTGGTGAACAAAATAAGGAACACAAAAACCAACCATATTTCGGTGCATTTTGTTTTCCGTTCATGAACAAATATTTAGATAGACACACAATGGGTAGAAAAGGGTTGGTGGGAACTTGGATGGTAGGTACTCTGCACTTGTGAGATCAACTAGATGAGGAGGAAAATATTGAGGTTGAGCATGGATTCCCAATATCTCACATACATCTTGATCCATCTTTTTAATTGTTGTGTATCCTATGATATCTTCCAACTTGGCATTTACCTTCATCTCCACAACATATGGCAATGATTACTACTATGTATTTATAAATCGTTGTGGCTCGGAAACCCCCAACCAATTTTCTCTACCATCATTTAACAAACACAATGTAAGAGTATTTTTGGATGCCAAGGAATTACAAGAAGGAGATAACATAACTCTTCAAATAGAAGGTGTTAATTGAACAACCTCCATCCATATAATATTCTCTCCCTAATATGTAGAATCAAATTATTGTCTCAATTATCTCTTACTCATCTTGGATTCAAAGTCAACCATTATTCATGTCTTCTGTGGTGTCAAACCTTCAAAACTCTAGTAAAAATCAAGAAAAAAAAAAGTAGTGTATTCTTGAGCCCATTGAAGAGAAGAAAACATTCCACTACCAAAGGCGATGATATGACTCCAACGCCATTGTGAATTGGAGGAAATATTGTTTCATTATTGCCCATGATAAGCATCCAACCACAATTCCCACATATTATCTCCTTCTCTTCGATCTACAGTATGTCCATTTAGAGGTTGTTGATCTGGAATTGAGCAATGCCTTGTATGTCCTTGTTTATTACGAGGCTACCATAGTATTTTTGCTAGTATATAATAAAATATTGAGTAATGAATTGATTGATATGAATGATTGCAATGAGCCTCGTGAGAGTGTATAAATATGTATTGGTTGGTCTCAAGGTGAATGGGTGTGTAACCCTTGATGTTTTTTTAACCTAACTATTATTATTATTATTATTATGTTTGTTACATTGCCACCCTTTTAAGGGATGCTATGTCCTCAAATAATAGTAAACAAGATTTTCTCTAGTTGTACGAGTTTGATTTGGTTCCTAACTTTAGTGTTGATGAGGTTCCTTTGTAGTGTGTGCATCATATTTTTAAGTATTCTGACCTAGTACGTGAAACCTTGTTGCTTTTTGGTAACATTGATGTCTTGGAATCCATTTTTTACCACATATGTGACAATTGTTTTCCTTATTTGTATCCCTTTCTAAGTGGTGATATTTAGTATTGTTGTAATAGCTTGGTGCACTGTAATTGGTTTTCTTTATTTATGGTTCAAAAAATACCCCTTGTTGACTAATGAGCTTCCTTTCGATCATCTTTGTTGTGTTTCTAACTTAAACTAAATTATTGGGACTTGATAGCCTAAGTTCATGGTGTATAATGGGTTTTAATCCTATCATATACATTTTTAGTTGTTGATCATCTGTAAGATTAGTAAATCTAGTCGCTAGGACTTCCCATTCATGGGTATATTTGTTAACTATCCCCATTTGGCACAAATGAGTGAACTTGGTAGAGTGTCATCTTCTTCAACATTGTGAAATATCTTAAGAAAATATTCTATGAACATTTGCCAAACAAGTGGGAAATCACTAGTCTTCTTTCACCATCGTGTGAACCAATTGTAAGCATCACCTTCTAAGTGTAAGGATGTTATGAATATCTTTCTGATTCATTAGCAAGTGGGTTTGTAACAAAAATCCCTTGCTTTTATTTACCCACATAATAGTCCTTCTATTGCCAACATTGTTATTGACTTGACAATAAGTGTAAACTTAAAACGAGAACTCTAGCCTTAAAAACCCATATTTCTGGGTGAAAAACATCAAAATTAACTCTCAAATAAAAAAGTGGTGTTTCTAAAATCACCCATTTTTTCAGTGTTAAAATTACAATTTTTTTGAAACAATGGCCTTAACAATGGTACCATTGCAACAAAAACCTTAAAATCAACCATTGAATCAAAAAGTGATGTCCCCCAAATCACCTCCTTCTTCTTCAAGGTTAAAATTACAAATTGTTTGAAATCATGGCTTTAACAACTAGTATAGTTACAACAAAAACCTTAAAATCAACTCCTAAATGGAAAAATGGTGCTCCAAGCATCACCCCCATTTGCTTTTAAGATCAAAAATTGATTTTAATCTGACTAATTGATTAATTTTAATTTATTTTTCTTTTAAGTTTGTCTTTAAAACTTTGTTTTAGTTTTTCCCTGCAAAATTTGGTGTCAGAGCTTGCATTACATATGATAATGCATGTCTAGTTTAATCAAAAGAAAAGTGCATATTGCACACATAGTTAGGGACTTGTGTGATCTTTCTTTTGTGCTTATCTTGTGCTCTCTTTTAATTATGTTGTGAGTGCTAGTGTCAATGTGCACCTCTTTGTCGTTCTATACACCCAATAACCGCATATATTGTATTCCTGCAGTTTTAATTGAGTAATTCCTTTTGTCAACTTAAGATTTTAAAGTTCCTCGTGGTGGATGTGGTGTTGATGTTTGAGAAACATTGGGCATGCATTTTCCCAAGATTGATCATGGTGATTTGACCAGTGGAGAATGGCCTTGGCATAGTCTTCGAAGGACATAAGACTCGAGGTGTTGATGGATCTCCAAGAGGCAGCATCGGGAAGACATTCACTCACAGGGGTGTACCTGTGGTGAATGGTCCAAGCGTAGTCTTCGAAGGACAGAAGACTCGAGGTGATAGTGTTCCTCCAGTGTGTGGTAGCATCGGGAAGACATTCACCCACAAGCGTGTACCTGTGGTGAATGGACCTGGTAAGCATCGAGTGGACCTTCTCCTAGATTAGGTTGCAGACCATTGAAGATAGGATACATTTATCACAAGGGTGTACTTGTGGTAAATGGGCCCATATGTATTCCTCTCCTTGTTCATGGCAAGCGATATGGACTCGAAGTGCTTGAGGTGCTTTCCATGTGTCAGATAGCATCATGATGACATTCACTCAAAAGGGTGTACTTGTGGTTGACCTTGCCAGTAAAATAAGGTGACTTGACTAGTATAAATAAAGGCAAGTTCATTTTAGTATTACACATCTCATCAACTCTCCTCTTCTAGTGTGCATTGCACAGTTGCTTCGTGCTAGTTGTCAGTTGCAATGCCAGTTGTCAGTTACCAGTTGCACTATCTTTGTCTAGTGATGGGCCATGCTTGAGGGTTCTTCCTCACACTAGGGAACAATTTTCTATGTGCTTGGATTTTTTATTTTTTTGGTGATGTATTTGTGAACATGGATTAAATTTCTTCTAGAGAAAAGTTTATTGGGTTTTTTTTCTCTTGAGTTCGAGTTTTCCCAGGATAAATCTTGTGTCTGTTGTGCATGGTTATCTCTCTTTGATTTTGTTATTTCTGCTACAGTTTTATTTCAGTTGAAAATTTTGGTGTATAATTATTCTACGATAACAGTGGCATTGAAATTTGTTTGAAATCATAAGGAAATAATTATCAAATCTGGAAATTAGAAAAATCAACATGGTATCAGAGCTTTGTTGAGATTTGTCGCTGCACATGAAATGTGCCACTACTCAGATCTGCATTTGTGAAGCTTGTTGAGCAATTTATTGGAGGATGTTGAGATTAATTTTGTCATAGATCAGCTCACCCTAATCTAGTGCACCACCTGGTGGTCTCAGATTGCAATTTGGTGAAAGTTGAAATTTCGCCCCAAATACACTACGACAATTGCAACAACATTTTGTAAAGCTCGTTGAGCATTATTGGACTGAGTTGGGGAGAATTTTGGCATAGATCAGCTTGCCTTGTTCTAGTGCATCCACTGCACCTCTCATATTAACAATTCGTCAAAGTTGGAATTTTAGGGTTTTTCAAGCTTATTGACATTTTCCAAGACATTGAACCTTTTGTTTCAAATTTTGTGATTTCTTTTTTGTCAAGATGGTGGATAGTCTAAGAGTTAGAGGCAACAATGGTGATGTCTCCTACAGTGTATGACAACTCGAAATCAAATGGAACATCAAGCAACAAAACTCCAAGTTTGCATATCAGGTTTAATATTTTTATATTGTTGCATCTTAAGTGAATGTTGTAACCGGGACAACAACCTTTTTTAGAGGTCTATCACTGCCGAGTATTTTTACTATCATATGTGTAGTAATACTTGAATATTGTTGGTATGATTATCATTATGTAAATGCTCACTATCTAGTACTAATGATGCACTTGTTTGCAAGCTAAATTGACCTCTTCCCTAACCTAGTAACTTTATGGACATTACAGTGACTCCTACCTCTTTGGGTAAGGTTAAATTCAATGGAGGTTACCATGGAGATGTTTTTTTTTCTTGTTCCGAGTAGGTTACCATGGAGGAATAATTGGTCACAACACTACAAAAGTGTTGTTCTTGTTTCTTGTTCATGTTCTCGTTCTTATTCTTGTTCTTGTTCCGAGCAGGTCACATGTGCTAGCTCTAAAAGGGATCTACAGTGACGGTTGCAGGTGGAAACATGTCAAATGGTCTCTAGTTTGAGACATGGAGCAGACAGTCCAGACAAGGAGTTATGTGCATGCCAGTATACATCCATGTATCGAAGGAGAAGAGGACAAAGTTAGAACCTTATGGAAAGAATGGTACTATTGTGGGATGCATAGAGTCTCATATGGAGATTGATAGCGAGGAGCAAGAGGCTCTGAAGGATGATCGTACAGATCCATCTAGTCTAGTTGTTCATCCTTTAGACTATCGATAGGAGTCAGTAGAGCCGGCAAGGCCAGTGGATCTACCTAGAGATGTTACAATGACTAAGAAGAGGCCAACTTGGCTTTGTGATACTTTGCAAGATGTAGAGGGGCATGCAACTCCCCATGATACTTTCAGGGAGAGCAAACGACCTCAGAGATTATCAAGTTATATGGCATTGATCAGTAACATCGTTGATTCCAAACCTTCCAGTTATGAGGAGGAGTAGGTGGCTCCACCAAGTACCAGCTCAGAGGGAGATAGAGTGAAGAAGGAATCTACCATCAGGATCCAGTAGGGAGGAGTAGCCTAGGAGATCATACTTCAGAGGAGGTCAGCAGGTTCAGAGGGAGCAGATCCAGTGATTGCACAAAATCATAGGGAGTCAAGTTTCAAAGAGAGCATGCAGACTCAGAGTGAGCCTGATCTTAGAGAGAGTCAGTTGGCTCAGAGGGAGAGTCGATCATTCAAAGGGAGTCCCCCCTTTGATTCAGGTGGGAGAGAGACATCTTCCAGGACTCACATGTGTCATGATTTGAGGAGTCCAGACAAAAGCTTCAGAGGTAGGAGGCTTATAGGAGATGTGAGACCTCCTGGGATGATCCACTTGTTTCAGTAGACTTTGCTACAGTGATAGAGGAGGCAACCAGTCAGGAGGACTGGGGTAATGTTTTTCCCTTAGTCATAGAGGGAGAAATCAGTGAGGTAGCATGCCAACATGTATGAGAGGATTCCATGGTGGAAGAGTATCAATCCATCATGAAGAATGATGTGTGCGAAATTAGTTCCGAGAGAGACATGAGGAGTCTGTGGTGACTTCCAAGTGAATCTATAAGATCAAGCATGCAACAAATGGCAACATCGAGAAGTACAAAGTGAGATTTGTGGAAAATGGATTCCCTCATAAAGAGGGAGTGGATTATGAGGAGACGTTTTGCTCCAGTCACCAAGTACACTTCCATCAAGACTATCATTGCTCTTACTTCAGTGATGGGTTGGAAATTACATCAAATGGTTGTGAAGACAACATTCCTCAACGATGTGATCGAGGAGGAAGTGTACATAGAGCAACTTCGGGGCTTTGTGATACATGGGAAGGAGTCTCATGTTTGCATATTGAAGGAAGCATTGTATGGATTCAAGCATGCACCGAGAGCGTGGTACTCCCGGATTGATGGAAACTTAATAAGTTTGGGCTTCACTAAGAGTGATGCAGATCTAAACCTTTACTACAATGTTATAGATAGTGATCCAATGATCTTGCTATTGTATGTTGAGCAGAGTGGCTCATTGACAAGTGTAAGGAGTTGGCTTCAGAGTTCAAGGTGGAGGATCTTGGTCGGATGTACTATTTCTTGGGATTAGAGGTGTGACAGAGATTAGATGAGATCTTCCTCAGTCGGGGATACTAATGAGGTTCGATATGATGGACTGCAAGTCCATGTCTACACATATGGAGACAAATATGAAGAAGTTAAGTGATTATGCTTCATATTCAAATTTGATGGATCCCGCGATGTACAGGTAGTGGATTGGATCCTTGATGTACCTGCTTAACACCAGGCCAGATATTTGCTTTGCAGAGAGCACCCTGAGTCAGTATTTGGTTGAAGCTAAGGCAGTTCCGTTGGGTTGCAATGAAGCATGTGTTGAGGAAGTGACATGGTACAATTGGATATGGTTTGTCTCAGGTGGTGAAGTGAGGCTGCAAGGATATATAGATTTCGATTGGTCAAGGAGTGCAGTAGACAGATTAAGCACCTTGGGGTACTGCTTCAGCTTGGGATCGACCATGATATCCCGGTTTAGCAGGAAGCATGCTTTTGTAGCACTCATTACAATAAAGACAGAGTATCTCGCAGCGAGCTTCACAAATCATGAAGCAGTGTGGCTTCGGAAGCTTCTTGCAAAAATTCATTCGAGACATGGTGCAGAAGGGAGCAGTGAAGCTTAAGCACATATCCACAAATGAGCAGATAAGCGAACATTCTCACCAAGCCTCTGTCCAGAGCGAAGTTTGTTTACTTCTAGATAAGCTTGGTGTAACACATAATGTCTCCCTCACTGAGAGGGAGTGTTGATGTTTGAGCATCATTGGGCATACATTCTCCCAAGATTGGTCATGGTGATTTGACCAATGGAGAATGGCCCTAACATAGTCTTCGAAGGACAGAAGACTCGAGGTGTTGATGGATCTCTAGGAGGCAGCATCGGGCATACATTCACTCACAATGGTGTACATGTGGTGAATGGCTCAGGCGTAGTCTTTGAAGGATAAAAGACTCGAGGTGCTAGTGTTCCTCCAGTGTGTGGTAGCATCGGTTAGACATTCACCCACAGGGGTGTACCTGTGGTGAATGGCCCTAGCAAGCATTGGGTGGACCTTCTCCTAGATTGGGTTGCAGACCAATGGAGATAGGATACATTTATCACAAGGGTGTACTTGTGGTAAATGGGCCCAGGCATAGTCCTTTCCTTGTTCATGACAAGTGATATGGACTCAAGGTGCTTGAGGTGCTTTCCATGTGTCAGATAGCATCGAGATGACATTCACTCAGAAGGGTGTACTTGTGGTGAATGGCCTTGGTGTGGTCTTTGTCCTTAGTCATGGTGATTTGACAAGGACATGTATAAGACCCGAGCTGCTAGACATAGTTGTGTGGAGATGGATCATAAACATGGCTCATGAGAAACTTTTCTATGAAAGAAGAAATCCAAGAAGACAAGGAAATGTCAAGGAAACCATTGAAGAAGAATCCTGAAAGCACAAGAATAAAATAGAAGACAAGAAGATTAAGTCGGCTCCATTGAAACATTGAAGAAACACTTGTAAAAGAAACAAAAGAAATAAATAAAGTTAAAGGACAAAAATGACAAGTCGACCCTGCCAGTAAAATAAGGTGACTTGACTAGTATAAATAAAGGCAAGTTCATTTCATTATTACACATCTCATCAACTCTCCTCTTCTAGTGCACATTGCCCATTTTCTTAGTGTTAGTTGTCAGTTGCAGTGCCAATTGTCAATTACCAATTGCACTATCTTTGTCCAATGATGCACCGTGCTTAAGGGTTCGTCCTCACACTAGGGCACAACTTTCTATGTGCTTGGATTCTTCATTTTTCTAGTGATGTATATATGAACTTGGATTAAATTTCTTCTAGAGAAAAATTTGTTGGGTTTTTTTCCTGAGTTCAGGTTTTCCTAGGATAAATCTTGTGTCTATTGTGCATGGCTATCTCTTCGTGATTATGTTATTTCCGCCGCAATTTTATTTCAGTTGAAATTTTTAGTGTGTAATTATTCTATGATAACAATGGCATTGAAATCTGTTTGAAATCATAAGGTAATAATGATTAGATCTAGAAATTAGAAAAATCAACATGTGGGCCTTTTAGAAAGCCCTTCCATATCAGTAAGATGAACCTAGTGATCTAGGTCTCATTTTATATTAATTTTTAAATCAATGAATGGTGTTTTTATGTTTTGTTTTGTTTGACTTTTTGGTTGAAGTACTAGATTGTTGTTGTTTCAAATGCAAAGCATGTGGCTTTGAGATAAGTAGGGACACTTATTTGGAAGACAAGACTAGACTTAGTTTCAAAGATGCAAGGAACTTGCTACATGGTATAATACATGTAAATGGTTTTGGCCACTTGCTTTGCATGAATGGACGGGAAGGTGGTTTACAATTTCTTTTTCGTTGTGATATTATGGGCCTATGGGATAGGATATGCATCGTGATGAAGGTGAGTTAAGCTTAAGTTTTATGCATGCCTTGAATACAACTAAAGTTATTGTTTTGTTATACATGAGCTATAATTTCTACAAAATACTCCAAGAAATTGAATAAGGGAAAGATGGATTTGCATGGTTAGTTATGTGAAAACAAAAATTTAATAGGTACTTTGAATGGATTGATATTGAATTTGAATATGACATCCAACTCTGGGAATCCACTCTGATTCACAATGTGCCTTGGGAAATTGATTTTTTTACGATGTCATTTCCATGACATCTTTGAATGGAAGGATTCGTTTATGACATGATCCTTTCTTATTAGGGTTATGTATATTGAAACCTTTTTACTATAAGGGGTCTCTGGGAGATAGTTCCTTTGATGATACAATATTTTAAGCATTTGTCCACTTGAGTCTTAAGACTTTCCTCAAGATTGTTGTCTTTAAGGAGTTACATGGTAAAAGAAGGGCAAAATTAGAGTTTTTGTTGTCTTTAAGGAGTTACATGGTAAAAGAAGGGCAAAATTAGAGTTTTTTTTTTGGGTTCAAGATTAGATGCCATTATCAATTTTTCTCATGTGTATAAGTGAAAGAGGCTTTGTATTGTAGAAAGAAACACTATGAGTTCGATGTGATTTCCAAAAGTAAGAGAGATGTATTCTTTCAATTGACCCATAAATCTCTATATGAACCCTTTTAAGGTTTTATGAAATACTATTTTTCTGATGAAAAAACACGAGAAAACATAAATTGTAAATACGTTGTATGTTCAATAATATATTGATATAGATACTTCAATAAAAGTAACCTAATCAATAATTATACAATACCAAGCTCTAAGAAATTGTCATAAGAAAATGAATACATGGTGCTTAAATCACTTGTAGCAAAGCTCATATGTTTGTTAGTATTATGTAATCCTATCAAGGCCTCAAGCCAAAACTTCAAATCTATTAGTAGTCATCAATTGACTACCACCTTTATCGTTGGTCTGTTTCTTTGGTTGGTCCGAGCAATGGTTTGAAGAGGTTCCCTTAATGGAGGTTTGCGCTTAGGGTTCTTCGACCCAAATGGAGATCCCTAATGTTGATGCTTGATATTTTGCCCAGAGATTACTGTGCAAACTTGTTTTTCATTTTACTATCTACAATTATTCCTATATTTCTGATGCTAGTTGGGAAGTGAGTGTCCTTATAGCAGTCTTTGGCAAAACATTGCATACTCGTAACATGATTTGCACTTGAAGAGAAGTTGCTCGCAGTCTAACGATTGAACATGTTGTCAATTATCTAAGGATATAAGAATGACCTTTGGTAGGCTCTTCTCCAAGTCAACCTCTACATAGATTCGAGCACATGCATACATATTCTCCTTGGGTTCATCTCTATCTATGTAATGCCCCAGAGAGTTTACAATACTATAGAGAGCATCATCACTCCAACAGTGGGGCAGGAGTTGAGGAAGTCAAACCCATACAAGGACTACTAAGGGGACGTCACGTTCTGGATTGAAGTATGGTGTCCATCTATTCTTATACATGCCTCAGGAGCCAAAAAATCAAGGTCTTTTCTGAATTTGGAACATTTGAATACATATTCGTTCCATCCACTATTTTGTTCCTTGTTGGTCAATTTTTTGTTCTTCGTTGTCAATTTACTATGCAATTCCAATCTAATAACTTTTTGTATGATGCTGAGTATCAATGTAAACACAGGCTGAAAGACAGAAACAGTGTAGCCGTTGAATCAAACTACTTGAGTGCTACTGATCCTGAACAAGCTATGAAAAAGCATGTCTTAGAAGACCTGAAGACACTCTATTATTCTCTGTTACATCCTCTGCCTGCTGCTGATCATGCTCTGTTACATCCTTTGCCTACTGCTGGCTTAAGGCGTTATGGATTAAGAAAGCAACTCGCTGATGTCTTAAGAAATCTAATGGATTGTAAACAGTTTATTACAGATTATGAGGCAAAACATCCCATAGTTACAACAGACAGTGAGAGCATAAGAGTGTTTGCTGTGGCAGAGATCTTAGAAGAAGCACCAACTTTGCAGAGAACACCACCTGAATTACTTATCATGCCTAAAAATGCAACTGTAGCATATCCGACTGCAATTTTAAAAAGGAACATGATAATACAATTTAGTAAATTCCTTGAGACTTCTCAAAAAGCTTTCATTTTCAAGAGATTTGAAGTCAATCTAATGTAACATGTTTCCATGTTGGGGCTTAATGGATTTATCAATAATTTTAAAAGCTAGGTTATGTGAAACAAAAATTTAGTAGGCACTTCACCCAGATGGGGTGATGGGGCCAGCTACCTGGCGCACAGAGGGAATGAGGGGACGCCAGCAGTGCACGGAGCCATGTGCTCGGCTCGTGCCTACTGCTGCCGACGCCCCATGCATTAAATTGGATTTACGTCGATGGGAGGGGCATTTAATCGAGCTCCCTCGACCGCCTTTTCACAGAGTGCAATGACGCGGGTGGTCTGTGTTTTCGCCCTGCAGCTTGGGTTTGGTTCTGCTGGTTCGCTCATGGTGTTTTTATCCCTTCGGTCGCTCCCTGCCCTCAACCTTGGTTCCGCAGATCTCCCCCATCCACCAGGCCTCACCATGCCGCGCTAACGACTTCGACCATGCAGGGGTTCTCCCTGGCATCCTCAGCGACCTCGTGTTTCAACTTCACCCCCTGGTTCGTCTCCAACTTCTTCTTCGTCGTTTCGACCACCTGTGTCAACCGCCCGCACTCCCCCCACTGCACCCTTTCCGACCTTTGATTGCCTGGCCATCATCGACACTAGCCCGAACCCTTCTTGGCGCCACCTCCTCGACCCCTCTACCTCCAGGTACTCCCCTCCCCCTACTGCGTCGGGCTTGGCCTCAGCGAATTCACCCACTGGGATGCCTGGCCAGGGTCGACCAGGCCAAAAAAAGAAGTCGACGTCCTCCAACCCGTCGAGCGAAAACCTCACCATCTTGCATGACTTAGTCTTTGAACTCCGTCAAGGAGTGGAGGACCTACAGTTTCGAGTACAGCAGATGGATGGGCGCCTCTCAATCCTCCTCCAGCTTCTTTCTAACTACCACGAGGCCCCTCCCGCAGATTCAGAGGAAGCACCTTCCACTGCAAGTGATCACGAGAGCTGCCAGCAGCAGGACGCCGCAGAGGACAACGAGGAACCGGATCGGCAGGAGACCAAGCAAGCATTCATGGACACCGACAAGTAGGAGAAAACACCGTCGAGCTATGCTGAGGCTGTTAAGGGAAAGGTTCAGCAGGAGGCCAAGGAGACGATAGGCACCAGTCTACAGGTGTACATCCCGACGGCAGGTGCTGAGAAGGATACTAATGAGGATGCGTGCACCGAAGGCACTGACATGCAGTGGGCAACCAGCGGGACACCTGTCGTCGAGGAGCCATGGCCAGGCCTTCTGCCAGAGTATGTGCCAGATTATACACCACATGTCTTTTTTTAGATTTTACTCTAGTGACCTCCTTGGTAGTTAAGTTGTCTGACTACTCTAAGACAGATAGGAACTCTGGTGCTAGAATTGCCTGGTTGGCTGAACTGGTTTCTCCTTCTGGAGTAGTTCAGTAATTACAACCGGTTGACTTGCAGTTTTTGTACTCTTGGTCTGATTTTTGGAAGGCCTCTCTATATATAAAAATAAAAAAAATACTTACTTACCAAAAAAAAAAATTAGTAGGCACTTTGAATGGATTAGTACTGACTTTGAGTATGACATCCAGTTCTGGGGATCCAGTTTGATTCACTCTGAAGAAGGGCAAAATGAAAATGAGAGGTTTTATTTATTTATTTTCAAGCTTAGATGCCATTATCGATTTTCCTGATTTGTATAAGCGAAAAGAGCTTTGTATTCCAGAAAGGAACACTATGAGTTCGTGCGAGTTCTGTAGATGTGATTTCCAGAAGTAAAAGCGCTGTATTCTTTCTATTAACCCATAAAAACAATACCGCCGTTTTCCGCTGTAACTTGGGTTTCCTGAGACAGAAATATTTGGGACAAGACAGGGGAGTAGAAGAAAGAAATCAGGTTATAATCTACTGGAGCAATAATGCACCAGGGTTAGGCACTATAATGAAGTTGAATCTCGAGAATGAGAATTGACATTCTTCCATGCCGCGAAACTAATATTAGATCGGAGAAAATGAAGGGCCCTTCCTACAGAAAGAAAACGGGTGAAGGGGCCGAGGGACTGCTCTGATCATAGAAGGCACGGAGGCGCTCTTTGGCATCAATTCCACCTTAACACAGCAAAAGGAAGGACTGAACACTGCAAAAGGGAGGACTTGTCACCTTCAAGACTACATCAGAGAAGAAGGTGAAGGACCTGTCCCAAGGAAGGGCTTTGGAGCCCACATTGCTTCTCTCAGGGCTGATTTCGACCACAAATGATGAATGAGCAGTGGTGAATTCTTGCGGTGAAAAAAACAAAAATTATGTATGGGCTCTTTTAAGGTCCTTTTCTGATGAAAATCATGGAAAAGCAAAGATGAAATGTCATGATGAAAAAACTTGAGAAAACATTTTAGCTAACTGTTTGGGCTGTACAAAAGTTCAGAGTCCATTTCTGTTTTAAAAGGAGAACACAGCATTTTACCATTCAGTATCAATTATCATCTCTGCAGTGCTGTATTGTGAATGGGGTGAGTTAACTCGGATTAATCTTTTCTTCCGGGTTATTTTTTGGCAAGTTTTTTGGGGGTCCGATTTTTTTAAATTTCAGGCTAATCCAGAACTCTGATCTGTTTTCTGAATATTTGGGTTGGTTTAAAATGGGGCAAAACCCTCAAAGTAAGGTTCTAAAATGCATGAAACTTTGATTCATGCGAAACTCAAACTACCCTTGAAAATTTGGCCGAATTTACGCCCGTTTTTTTGCTTGAAACGCTGAAGTCAGGAGGGAAGATTGCTCCAGAGTTAGCCTACTCCTTTATTATTGTAATGAGTAGCAAGGTGTTCTACATCTTAGTATGGAGGTGATCTTGAGGCGTTAGGTTAACTTTAAATAACTTTACATAAAAAATCAATAATAAAAATAAAGTCGGCTCAATTAAACAAAAATAATTACACGCATTGTGTAAAACTTAACATGGAATGAAATAATAATAAAAAAATTACAACTTTATATAATGTTATATAAAAAAATCAATAATAAAAATAAAGTAGGCTAAATTAAACAAAAATAATTACACCCATTGTGTAAAACTTAACATGAAATGAAATAATAATAATAAAAAAACACCTTAAAAAGTATACCAATCACTAATTTTACAATACCAAGTTGTTAGAAATTGTCATAACAATAATAAGAATTTACATCACTTAAACTCATACTTATTTTTGGTATCATGTAATTCTATGAAGGCTTCAAATTTGTGCATTTGACTTTATGGCAGAAATGCTTCCATTTAATTATTAATTTGTGCATTTTCATTGTATGGTAGAAAAAATTTCATTTAATTATTTTTTTTTCAATGAAAAAAAATACATATTCCATACCAAACAAGGACCTCTTGGGAATTCGCCCCCCTCAACACATAAAGGAAGTCACCACATTCCCATGCTCATAGAAACGCTACAACAAAAGGCTATGTTTTCATAATCCATTAATTATGCCCAACAATGGTTCTCATACTTAAAGATCATTTGACTAGGTGGACCTTCGCTCAAATCCACATAAATGAATATTCATGCACATGTTAAGAGTGCCACTATTCCATTATCTTTTCCTATAGCAATAAAATTCTCAAAGCATTGCCAATAATGGATAGAGGATTGTAACCCTTGTATTTAAGAAGGGTACGCGACAATCTCCTTCAAATTGGAACTTTCAATAATATCTCTAAATATGGGTTGAATCCAAGGAACCACAAACTTATAAAAATGGCTTACTTCATCCATGAACCAAGGGCCTTTACTAGTAACTTGTGGATGATCATTCTCTTCCATGAAGGCCAAGATGAAAGAACACTTGAAAAGACATATGAGTTATGACCAATGCCATAAAAAAACTTCCCCAAGATCATCAAACCATTGATGAAGGTTTCATGAAGGCTATTTATCAATGGCCATGAGCCATTAAACCTTGGGTTGAATCCAAGGAACCACAAATTTATAAAATGACCTACTTCATCCATGAACCAAGGGCCTTTACTAGTAGCTTGTTCATGATCATTCTCTTCCATGAAGGCCAGTCCAAGATGAAAGAACATTTGAAAAGACATCTGAGTTATGATCAATGTCATAAAAAAACTTCCCCAAGATTCATCAAACCATTGATGAAGGTTTCATGAAGGCTATTTATCAATGGCCATGAGCCATTAAACCTTTAGATTAGCACGCGTTTAAAAAAATGATCTTCTTTACCCATTAAGGATCAAGCATAATGTGGGAATAAAATTTATGTTCTCCATGTAGAAAGACATAATATGGATCTTCTCAAAAGGAGTGTTTATAAAAGTTGAACCAATTGCAAAGTTGACTTTAGTGGAAGGTTTTCTTGTTCAAAGAAGGGTATCCTTAAAAGAGGTTGATTTTTCCTTAACATCCTATTTAAAGAAAAAGGTTTTTGAAACTTAGAGGAGGGGGCTATCACTTTGATTTGAAACACTTACATGGATAGAGCACTAATCACAAGGTTGATACTTTGTAAATGTTGTAATAAACTAGAATGTGGCGATCTTCCAATTGCTTGCTAATAAAAATTAGTTGCGCAAGAGGGGATTCTCATGAGAAATCATGCTTTCTATCTCTAGGATAATAATTTTAAACTAAAAAGGGTTCTCATGAAGATCCACTAGGAAGATTTGAGGTCTTGCCTTCTCTGACCACACCCTTGATTGGAATTTCCATAGACCATTATAGACATTATGCTAGATATTTGGTTGTCATCCTTCGGACATTGATAAGATAACCAAAATGCAATAATAAATTCAAATTCCAAAGTGTTGAAGTGAAGAAATAGAGGAACACTTGGATTAGAGTTATATATATGAGCTAATAACCAAACCATCCCATAAATACTCCGCTTGAGAGAGTCTCGTTGAAAGCAAAACATCCATGTAGGGGAAACCATGGAGGGGACTATTTGAATGACAATAAAATTGTTTGTGCCATAATATGAGGGGGGCAATGCACCAACTAACTCACTACCACTATACAAGGGGTTCAAAACCAACGATATTTTTCCATGGGAGGGTGAAACTTGGGCATAAAAAAACCTAGTCAAATGGCCTAAATCTATGAAAAATTTAGCTAGAAGTTTACCTATGCTACGCCAATGAAAATCATGACATTGGATGGGTTGAAGTGTATGGCGTATGTGTAAAGCTTGTTGGCCTATTCAAAATCACTTTCCAATGATTTCAAATGAATCAAAGAGCTAAGTCTAGTCATGAAGGAGATAAGAAGATGAAAGTGGCAAAGTGTTGATGAGCTCGAAAAAGAACTAAGTTTGCTAGTTCGAAGGCCAATAATCCATGAAATATGTAACATGTCCATGTGATATGTCATAGTGATCAAAGTTGACTTTGTCTTAGACAAATTAGTTATGCCTTGGAGAGTGAATTAAGCACATTTAAACTTGGAGCTATATGGTTTCACCTTCACAATTAAGCTTTTTTGGGACCTAAAAGCCTCCAAATTGTTGATGATTGTAGCTACGTGAGACATTCTCCAAGAAAAAAACCTGAGAGAGAGCCCCTGAGAGGGGTGTGTGGTTCTTATCTGAGACAGAGCTGGAACATAGAGATGGCCTCCTCCTTAAAGAGAGTTGAGAAGAACTCCATATCATTCTCCTGTGTAATGCAGTGAGAAAGGAGATTTGCAGAGTTGGACATGCCTGTGGCTGAGCACAAGGTGAACGTGTGAAATCCCAAAGTGTTGGATGCATTGTCATGAGACAGAAATGAAGATGATGTACTAGCCTCCTTTGAGCAGAGACTTGATTAGAAACTCCAGATGACTCTCCTGTGTAATGCAGTGGGAAAGAAGATCTGTTGAGTGGACGACGTGCCTATGGATGAGCACAGGTGAATGTGATCCTAGTGGCTGAGCACTAGTGAAGAAGTGGTTCTTTTGTGTAATACAGTGAGTGAGAGATATGGAAATCCCTATGGATGTTCCCTTAGTGGCTGAGCACTAGTGGGTGTATGAGATCCCTTGCTATATTGTTCAAGAGTCAGACCTGCCTGTAACCCTAATTGTAATGTAAAGGGTACATGTCGGCCCCACCTTAATGTAATTGATAATTAATGTAAAAGATAATTAA
>ML779721.1:955049-973138 GCA_009831015.1 Picea engelmannii | reverse complement strand
AATGTAATTGATAATTAATGTAAAAGATAATTAATCTGGTTAATATTAATTATATTATGAGATAGAGAGGTCGACCCTGTTGTGCCAATAAACACTTATGTTGACGGGTCAAGTCTAATATAAGTAAATGTAAATTCCCCATTGAGGAATCATATCTTTTGTGTGAGTTTTGAAATTTCAGCAAGTACACCTACTTGGGAAAAGTGCACACCTCTCTAGGGCACTAGTCTTCTAGGGTTTGTGAGCACCCTTTTGTGTGCTAGGTTTTCTTGGTGGTGAAGGTATTTCTCTTGAAGAATATGGCAAAGGATTGGCTGGGTTTTCTTCCCTTGTTGAGAAGGGTTTCCCAGGATACTTCTTGTGTACTTGTGCATGGTGTTTCTTCTTGTGATCTTGGTTGTTGCAACATAATTGGTTATGGTTTAAGTAAAATACTAAAATGGAATGAACTTCATGCTTAAGCCTAGCTTATTGAAAAATCAACATGGTATCAGAGCATAGGTCTTGAATAACCCATTGCACAAGCAATTTTCAGCCATCTTCTCTCTCCTGCAAAACCGTACGACCCTCCTAGGGTTTCCAGAAATTCTGTACGACCTACCTTTCTAAGAGGTTTCAGCACTTGGCACTTGGATGTTGCGGATAAAAATACCATAGGAGTGTACGGCCTCCTTCAATGCACCTCCAGTAAGCTTTAGATTGAAATTCTGAGCATTTTGAAATTTTGGCCCTAGGGTTTCTAGGGTTTCGCTAATTTCTGCAGAAATTTCAGTATTAGGGTTGTTGCAACTCATTGAAGGAGCTCTTCAGATCACCAGTGTTCTCCTATCTTTCAAAGGCTTATTGTTGGCAGTTATAAGTCCAACAAAACCTAAAAGTGCTAGCCTAGCCTAGCCGTTAGGTTTTCTAGCCTTGTTGACAAAGGGTTGTGAAGAATCTAAAATTATGATGAACACAACTATGATGGAAGATAAGCTTGATGGATCAAGCAACTTCAAGTTCCTGGAAGACAAGACTTCAAAGGAAGACTTGTTGTGGGTGATACAAAAAGGTGTCATTGTGACATACCTCCTTCATGAAGATGTCAGCGGACAGAGATCAGCCATGTGCCATTGGAGAAATCATATCAACACCCTTAGGTACGTACTTGTATATATATTATTTGTATCATTGTGATGAGGGTAATTGTTGGACGAAGGAACCTTTTGTTGAAGTCTTGGATCCAGAGGGATCTCAATGCATTAAGAGGAACAACACACTGGAAGTGAAGACTCCAGGTTTGATTGTTTTAATTGTCACTCCTCTAACCTATATTTCTAAAGTTTGCTACATTACAAGTAGGTGTTGTAGCTATGACAACAATCCTTAAATTGTTTTGATTCTAGAAATGTACTCGTTATTCTCCTTAGGAGATATTCTTGTTTTGGTTCCTCTTGTTTTCTTGTTCCATACAAGTAAAGAACAAAGGAAGATGCTTATCCTTCAGAGGGATTCACTTGACTCAAAGGGAGTCAAAACTATTTGAGAAAGAGGACGAATAGAACCATCTTTGAGACAACCAATGCAATAATGCATGGTCATAATCTTTCTATGATTCCATGGGAAGAAGCATGCATGACACAATACATGTTCAGAACAAGAGTCTTCACCAGAATTTGAAAAACATAACTCCTAAACCTTCACCAGAGTGAAGCCTGAGATTGAACACTTCAGGATATTTGGGTGCCCAATGTATTTGCATGTATCCAAAGAGAAGAAGTCCAAGCTAGACCCTTCAGGGAGAAAGGATACATTTATGGGATAAACTGTGAATCATCGAAGACATTCCAGATCTACATCCATGGTCAGAGAAAGATTGAGACAATCAGAGATGTTGTCCTTGAAGAAGAGATAGTCTTTCAAAGATCCAAAGAATCTCAGATGGAGATTGACAGTGAGACAATACCTTCTCCCCCTTCAACATTTCAGAGGGAGACAAACATTATTCCAGCTGATCCAATTGCTCCAATTGATATGTCCAAAGATATTGCAGTAGGGCATAAAAGGCCTGCCTAGGCTCACTCTGCAGAAGGCAGAGGAACATACATGCCCCTCAAGGCACATTCCGAGAAAGCAAAAGAGATTTTCGAGCTATCCTTCAGTCACGAGCCACTTCATTGATTTTGAGCCTCCTTGTCTTGAAGAAGCAACATGAGAACATGTATTGCAAGATGCCATAACAAAAGAATATCAATATATATTAAAAGAATGATATTTAAGATATTGTTCATAGACCAGAAGGGAAGTCTGTGGTAACTTCCAAGTAGATCTATAAGATCAAACATGCAGCTGATGGAAGTGTCGAGAAATACAAAGCGAGATCTATAGACAAATGATTCTCACAAACAAAGGGAGTTGTCTATGATGAGACACTTGATCGAGTAAGCCCAATACACTTCCATCCGTACTACCATCCATGAGTTGGAGACTATATCAGATGGATGGATTCTTGATGAGTTTGGGTTTCAGCAAGAGTATTGTTGATCCAAACCTATATTATTATAGTGTTGGTGATGAGAGCCTGATTTTGATGACTTATTCAGAAAGCCTTGTTGTTGGATACAAGTAAGCTTTGACTTTTGATTTCGAGATGAAGGATATGAGTATGATGCACTACTTCTTGGGACAAGAAGACCAATGAGATTTTACCAAGTCAAGGAAAATATACAGTGGGAATATTAAAGAAGTTTAGTATGACAAAATGCAAATCCACGGTGATGGATTTGAAGAAAATGAATGATGATGATTCATACGAGATTGATCCACAACTGATCAGATCATTGATGTACCTAGTTAACACCAGACTTGATTCATGCTATGTAGTGAATGTACTTAGTCATTCCATGAGTCAGTCGAGACAGACTCACTGGACAACAACGAAACATGTATTGAGATATCTACGAGGCATAGTTAGATATGGCATGTGATATGTCTCCAGTGTAGACTTGAGTTTGCAGAGATATGCATAATGGACATAAAGTACAATGGACCAGAAGAACACATCCGATTGTTGTTTTACCGTGAAGTTTGCCTTGGTTTCCTGGTGCAACAGAAAACAAAGCCTTGTGCCCTTGAGTACCACAGAAGCAGAGTATGTAGCATCGAGTGTGCGAAGCAATATAACTTCACAAGCTTCTGACAGATTTACTTGATGGATCCTATGATTATAACCATAGCTATGTGTAAAGCTCTTTGAGAACCCAATGTTTCATGATAAGATCGAAACACGTTGAGATAAAATATCATTATATTAGAGACATGATGCAGAGGAAAATAGTACACTTGCAATACCTTCCTACACATGAGCAGATTGCAGACATATTCACCAAATTAGCTTGGTGAAGGATACCTCCCTAGTTGAGAGGGAGTGTTGATAACTACAACCAAGAACTAAGTTCAAAATACATCCGTGTGAGACTTGGCATGATGAAGAATGCCTCCCTAGCTGAGAGGGAGTGTTGATGATTGCATCTACGTGAGACATTCTCCAGGACACAAACTTGAGAGAGAGTCGTAGAGATGGCCTCCTCCTTACATAGAGTTGAGAAGAACTCTAGATGATTCTCCTATGTAACACAGTGAGAAAGGAGATCTGCAGAGTTGGACGTGTATGTGGCCGAGCACAAGGTGAACGTGTGAAATCCCAAAGTGTTGGGTGCATCGTCATGCGACAGAAATGAAGATGATGTATTAGCCTCCTCTGAGCAAAGCGTTGATGAGAAACTCCAGATGAATCTCCTATGTAGTGCAGTGGGAAAGAAGATCTGTTGAGTGGACGTGCTTGTGGACGAGCACAAGTGAACGTGATCCTAATGGTTGTGCACTAGTGAAGAAGTGGTTCTTATGTGTAATGCAGTGAGCCATAGATATCGACATCCCTATGGATGTGCCCCTAGTGGATGAGCACTAGTGGGTGTATAATATCCCTTGCTTTATTGTTCAAGAGTCAGACCTGCTTGTAATCCTAATTGTAATGTAAAGGGTATAGGTCAGCCCCACCTTAATGTAATTGATAATTAATGTAAAAGACAATTAATATGGTTAATATTAATTATATTATGAGATAGAGAGGTCGGCCATGTTGTGTCAATAGACACTTCTGTTGACAGGTCAAGTCTAATATAAGTAAAGGTAAATTCCCCATCGAGGAATCATATCTTTTGTGTGAGTTTGGAAATTTCAGCAAGTACACCTACTTGGGAAAAGTGTGCACCTCTCTTAGGCGCTAGTCTTCTAGGGTTTGTGAGCACCCTTTTGTGTGCTAGGTTTTCTTGGTGGTGAAGGTCTTTCTCTTGAAGAATATAACAAAGGATTGGGTGGGTTTTCTTCCCTTGTTGAGAAGGGTTTCCCAGGATACTTCTTGTGTACTTGTGCATGGTGTTTCTTCTTGTGATCTTGGTTGCTGCAACATAATTGGTTATGGTTTAAGTAAAATGCTAAAATGGAATGAACTTCATGCTTAAGCCTAACTTATTGAAAAATCAACACAAATGAGGTGCGATTCAAAACAAATCAAAGTGCTAAGTCTAGACTGAAGGGTATAAGAAGATGAAAAGGGACCAAGTTTGCTAGTCCGAAGGCCAAAAGTCTATGCAATATGCATACATCCATGTGATATGTCTTGAGTGATTAAAATTGACTTTGTCATAGACAAATTAATTGTGCCATGGAGAGTGAATGAAGGACATCCAATTTTAACTTGACTAGTGATTAAAATAGTATGCTAGTGTTTTCTTTAATAACTTTATTAAAGAAGACACAAAATGAGCTAATTTAGTCAAATTTGATTAAGTGAGCCTTAAATAATAATTACCAAAACATTTACTAAATTGATATCTTTAGTTATATTTGACTATATCTATAAACACACACTGTGATAAAATAATAGATAGAAAAAATAGAAGGACACGTCTTTTAGAGGGAGATGTTCAAAGAGAACAATTCCTCAAGAATGCGAGTTCAAGAATGTGTGTTTAACAATACAGCAAAAACATAATAAGGAAGCCTTTATAATATACGTATTTATTCATGTATTCAAGAATTTGTAATCTTCTTATGTAAGAGTAATAGATTATGTAAGAGTAATAGAACAAAACAATGTTTTTTGAAAAGATTTTCTTTGGGTTTCAAGTTAAATAAATTTCATATAATTTTTTATTTTTATATTTAATATTCAACAACCAATTTAATTCAAAACACTAACATTCAAAACACTAACTTTCAACTAAGATATGTTTTGATGCAGCTTGAAAGTCATAGCATCAATACTTTATATATCAGGGAAGAAGATATTGTCAAATTTGTTTTTTACATATTGTCAACTATTATCTATTATTGAGAAAAATTTGAAAATTTGAAGGATGGTGAATTTTTTGTGATTTTTAAAAATTGATATTATTTAAATTAAGAATTTTGTAGAGTAGTTAAATTTTTTTAGTAATTTTTATAATAAAATAATTTTATTTTATAGAATTTGGATAAATCATTTTTTAAATGAAAATTGATGATTTTTTTTCCAAATGAAAAATTAACTTAAAAATGAAATTTAACTCTAACAAATTTTCTTACCATTATTAAGAGGTTACAAGTTCAAATCTAGAAGGGGTAAGGTATGTATACTTTAATAAACTTTACCAATCAAATCTTTCGAAGAAGATACCTTGTCCCATAAACAAAAGGTCTCATACACCAATTTGGTAACATAACCTTAAACATAGATTATTATTATTATTATTATAATGCAGTTCTAATTATTTAATAGAACTCCATTATTATCACTATGTGAAATAGATGGTAAATAAAATCCAATTTTATTAATTTTTATTTGAATTTTAAAAATTAAACATTTATATTAGTTTAAAATTTTACTTTATTTAATTTACAAAATAATAAATAAAATCAAATTTTATTAATTTTTATTTAAATTTTAAAAATTAAATATGTAATATGTACATGTAATACATATTACACAATATGGCAAATAAAATAAAATTTTATTAATTTTTGTTTAAATTTTAAAAATTAAACATTTATATTGGTTTAAAATTTACTTTATTTAGTTAATTTGCAAAGAGAGTGGTCATATGTCTTTTCTCAACTTCCAAGTCAAAACCAACCTATGATGAAAATAATAGCGTTTTCATACAATGACAATGATATATTAAAAAATAATGCAATGTTTCATGCTATAAAAGGTCAATGGTTCAAAACAATATATTAAAAATCTAAATCTAAAATAAAAAGCTCCTTAAACTAATACTTTTAAAAACCTAAATCTAAAATGAAAATTTCCTTGAATTAATATTTAATATTTTTTATTTTGAGGAGTATAAGAGTTAAAAAAAATTGTAGTTATTTGAAAAATAATTTAAGAAATGTGTGGTCCTCGAGGTGTAGGATAGTCATTTATAGAGTGTGTTTTTAAGGCACTATATTAAAGTTATCTGTTCGAAATTTGTGGGGAAAAAAAATTCAACCATGTTAAAGGTTGGTGTCAAACTAGATACAATCCCTAGATAATTTTGATGACTTAATTACCCTTAAATCGTGATTTTTCAACCACATGCTCACAAACAAACTAACCAATTAAAAAAAACTTAAAAAAAACATGTAAAAGTATGCTTAAAAATTCATATGTCCTATCACTTTTGAAAAATTGACAACTTAAATTTGATTTAGTATTTAATGGCGTAGAATGCTTGAATAATATAACTTTAAAGATCGGTGGGATAACATATTTGTTCCATACGTGTGTGTTTTTGGGTCCCATTACTTATAATTGTTGTGCCATACGGATAAAGAAGAGGCGTATGATTGATGTTGTATGTTTTGTTTTTTTATTTTATGTGTTTGATAAATAAAACAATAACTTCAAAGTAGAGAGGATTAGAGAGGATTTGTAGTGGGATTTTGTTTGTGATGTTTTAAAGGATGTTTATTTGTTTAAGATAAATGTTTGAGTCCATAAAAGAACATTGTTTTAAAATGTAGTTGTAGTCTATAAACAACTTTAAACAATCTATTTCAATTTTTTTTTAGTAGTATAATTTAAATTTTTTTTTTATAATCATGATTATTTTGTAATATATATTTATTTAGTAGAAAGTGTGTTAATTGTTTTATTCACTGTTTTTTTTTTTTTTTTATCTAGATTCAATACTTGTTTGATTGGTTTTACGTGCTTCGAAAGCTAGTGGAGTGTGTAGTCTTCCATGTGCTTTTCAAAATTAGAATTAACAAATTGCATTTGGTTCAAGTTTCATGAATGCTTATCTTTGGAGAGGTTGATTACTATACAATGAAGTTCACTTCGATCTGCCTCCATTGCATCGAGTTAGTGTTTCTATTGCATTGAAGTACCCATTATCACCTCAATCTGAACAAACACATTGTTGTCATGTTCCTTGTCTTTCTTTAAGACTGCATGAATCGTGTTATCGTTGCCCTTAATTCCCTCCTCATGTCACCTTAGAGCCCTCTAAATTTCCTAAAGTTTCCTATAGTCCATTGGGAGACAAAAATCCAGGTCACGCTACAGAGAAAAGAGCCCAAGAGGTTATGTGCTACCAGATTGAAAAAGAGAAGGCAGACCAAAAATAATCTAGTCCAAGAGCTAAAGATAGTCAAAGTAAGGGATGAATGCAGGGTCGGTATCAATGAAGGTTAGAGAAGGATCAACTAAGACCCCTGAAGTGAGCCAATCCTAAAGAAAAAAGCACCCAAATCAAAGAAAAGACCAATGCCTAAAACCAGATTCTTTCGAAATTTCAAACATGAAACCAGGGATGAACAAATTAATGCCCAAACTAGAGAAAGTTCTATAATTGGATAGGGGTTCGACAGAAAGAAAAGTCGACCTCCTTGAAACAAGAGTCCAGCCAAATTCCCATAAGATGGTTCCAGAGATATATTGTGGGACCAAATCCTCAAAATACCGATAGGGAAAGGTATTCCTCTCACATGTAAAGATAAGAAACTGCACCATGAACACAAAACAAATCCCTATACAAGCACCCACCAAACATAGCCTTAAATTTATATAGAGCCATCGCCCAAGGAAGTGAAATTCCTGTGCCATAGTCCCATAATTCTTATGCCAATTTCTTTTTAATACTTCATATACATGCAAGGGGATGAGGTGAAACATGTGACAGGAGAGCAGTCGCTTCAACTTACATGTTGATTGTGATCCTTACAACGGGCCATGTGCTCGTGTAAATTTGTTATACATGCGATGATCTTCATTGCATTTATGGTATGGGTTGATAGTGTTCCTTGTTGTTGATGATGATACACCTCATGTTTTTTAAGGTTGCTTTGTTAGCAAAATGATCCACAATAAGATTGTTTTCCCGAAGAACATGGTAGAAATTCACCTTTGTTATTGAGTTTTTAACTTGCTATATCCTCTTGATCATTGATGCCAAATGAGAGTCAAGGAGAGTAGTGTTCAGAACCATGTCACTTATGACATTTTTGGAGTTGCTTATCATTTTTAAGCTTGATATGCATAGGTTACTGGTGAGAATCACACCTTACACAAGTGTGTATGCTTCACCTTGGTTGTTAGTCGATATGCCAAGACTCTAGGCGAATGAATATTTAATTGTTCCTCTAAGATTGATGATAACCCCTCTTGCACTTGCCACCCCAAGGATTAAAACAACATTTCTTAATAAGAACTCAAATAAGGAAAGATTAAAAAAAAAGGTCTGGCTTTATAGTTGAATCAGACAAAGGCTATAGACAAATCAAAGCCTTGGGCTTATTTCGATGGGGCCTCTCAGAACCATACCTGCGAGGGTGGAATAATACTCCATCTTTCTGAAAACCATTCTTTTCATTCAAAACTGGGGCTGGGACAGGGAACAAATAACTATGTCGAGCTACTGACTCTGAAACTACTTCTCCTCTTCGCTAAAGAAAAGGAAATTCTCCATCTCCAAATTTTTGGTGATTCCATGAATGTTATCAATTGGGCAAGTAAACTCCAGCAGTGCCACAACATATTTCTTCTCCCTATTATGGAGGACATCTTTTGTCTACTGGAAGAATTTGACATAGTGGTTATCCCCCATGTCTACAGGAACATGAACATGAACATGGTAGCGAACACACTCTCAAAAGTAGGTCTTCCTCTAAGTCTAGGGAAATGTCATATCACATAATTCAAGGAAGACAAAACTCATGCCTACTACCATCGTCCCTTTATTGATGTACTAGAGCAACAACATGATTGACTCTATTTCTTCAATTGACTCTCAAACAGTCACAAGGTCGAAGAAATATGGAACAAAAAGTTTTTTACCATATGTGTTTTCTTTAATAATCAACAAACACTAGTTTTTCAAAGTATATGATTTCCAATTCAGTGAAGATTTCTTACCTTTTATATTTCTGCAAGCAACATTCACCAACATTTTCATCGGTCTGTAATTCAAGCACTTCTGAGGATATTAATCAAACAACTTATTTCTTTCAACAACTTTTTTACCACCTTGTTCTGGGTCCTGTAAATATTAGGCTAGCATATGGCACTTAAAAAGCCTCCTTCAAGGCATCGCTTCTCGGCATAGAGTCAAGGACCTATGCTCTTTGTTTTCTTTATACACACAAGGGGCGTTGTGCTCATAGAAGCACCTACAAAATGTAATTTTGTCTCTTCGGATGAATAAAATTACGCTTTTTTCCATGGAAAAAAAAAACTCAAATAAGGAAAGTTAGTATCAAAGATAATGTTAAGACTCTATATAGTAACTAAGATGTACACAAACAAACACACACACACACACTAGAGGGGGGTAGGGTATGTATACCTCCGTAGACTTTACCAGTCAAATCGCTAGGCGAAGCGGATCTCATACACCAATTTGGTGTCTGGCTTGGCCATGACCTTAAAAATAGATTATTATTATTATTATTATTATATATGTGGGTGTGTGTGTGTGTGTTTATTTGACCAAGTAAATATTTTATCCCAAGACCCTCTTTAATATACATTTAGGATAGATGTGGTGAATAAATATGAATTTGGGATTAAATGTGGTAAATAGGAAAAAATTTTAAATAAGCATTACAATAATCCTTATTCAATGTTTAGTTGGGTAGATCATACAATGATGATCAATATTGACAACATTCTAACTACGATGAGGTGTAGAGAATCACTTAACAAAGGGTCCTTCTATAGAGTTATTGATGATCTATGTAACCATTATTCAATTGCCCCATTGGTTTATTTCAAACAAGATTTTGTAAAACTTAAATGTTGTGGTCTCGGGTCAAAAACTAAAGCATATGTTTGTAGGAATTTTTGAGTGGTTTTTGGGGTCCAAAAGTATCTAAGCAAATTACTCAACTCCTTTATGTTGTAGACCTTGCTCCAAGTTTTTTTTTAAACATAAATGGTTAGAGAAAAATGTTGCAATCACACTGTACAACATATAAATACATATAATGGAACTATCCAACGAAACTACTTGAAGTATGCCCAGAGCTTGGATTTGACATTCTAACACTACATAATATTCCTTTAAAAAGAATTTATGAAATCTACTGCAAATATATACTCACACAAAAAATCCTAACAACAAACAAACTTTAAAGTACATATATAACATTAATGGTCGACGCCAAGTTGTTTGTAATCTTCTTCTTGTTACATTTCATTGGTTGCATAATTTTGATCCGTGTTGACCATCTCCATGTCCTCTGGCTGTTGTTGGACAATTTCTTCCTCTTTGTCCCTTGATCTAATGGGAAATCTGGCCATTGAGAAGGATGTGGACTTAATTCTAACTAGGGAAACAATCATTTTTTTGAGGGATGCACATTCAGCCTATAAATCTACAATTCATTATTTCAGGTGGTAAAGGGACTTCATCAACAAAGTGACTTCGTTATCCCTATTGGCTTCCTGAGTCTGCATTTTGTCTAAAAATGATGTAATTGAGGTTTTGTTACTAACAACTTGTGCCTCATGTCTTCTTAGCACTCGTCAAATTTTCGAGGTCTCACACAAAGGGCATTGACTAGCAAGCCCATGATCCATTGGGAGATGCCAACATAAACTCAAAGACAATCCTATTTTATCCCAAGCCACATGTAGTCTAGAAAATATGATATCATTATCCAACAACCCAACTAGGCCAATAACAAAGGGCTAACCACTTACCTTTGACAGAGAATGGTGCCACCAGTGTTGAGTTGAAGAGAGAGCAACCCCATGTACTTGAAGTGCCTTGACTAATGGGCCATAGAAGGAACCACAATCACTATAGGAACCACAAAAACCACCTATCTAGTGAGGGCCACAAAAACCACTAAATCCACCCAATCTAATTAGAAAATAACACCAACATTGAGACAAAACAAAAGCAACCCCACATAATTGAAGAGAGCAAAATAAAGGGCCACAGAGGGAAAAAATACCGAAACCACAAGGAGGGACACAAAAACCACACAAACCACCATCACCAAAAGATCCACAGAAGCCACCAATTCCCCAAATCCAGTGAAACTACGCTAGTATGGAGCGTACTGCCAATCCGTGGCCAATTATAATACTTCCATTCCACTCAAACTAGAGACAAATTCTCTAAGAGCCAACCAAACTCCAGAGCCAGGATTCCACATGAGAAATTCAAAGAGGCTTTGAGCCCCGATTCAAACCCAATTGCATTGAACTGATAATCCACATACCCACAATAAACATCAATTCCTCACGCTTCAAAGCCACAATCCCACCCACATAAAAAATCATGAGGTGAAGTGGTTGAATAACTCGTACTTGCATTGAAGTTTGCATGTGGGACATGATCTCATTGAGTGTGCATATCGGCTTTCGACCTTGGTATACATCCACCCCAAATAAAATTAAGTGCCAAGTGTTCAACATGTTATGGATATTCAAAAATCTTAATGACATGAAATTGGGGGATATGGAAATAAGCTTCCCCATTTTTTAACCCAATATTACCACGATCTAGTTTGGTTTATTTAATGGCCATTGAATAACTTTCCAATTTAAATCCCCGAGGACATGATAAAATTTGATGCTCTCAAAACTAGAGACTTCTTTTTTTATTCAGGAGATTGTTCTCATTAGAGCACCATTGTTCAGGAAAGAGCCTTTAATCATTATTTTAATGATTAACATCAAATCCCCAATAACAATTAGTCTCTTCCATTTTCTATCATCAATAATCCTCAAGCCTTGATACAAAGCAAGAGCATTTGCTTGGTTATTTGTAGCTCTTCTCAATCACCATTTGAAAGTGTATTCCACATTTCCCTTGGAATCAAGGATGATCCCACCCCGCACCTGCCACTCCTAGATTCCCTTTGGAGACTCCATTGAAGAGTAAGAGACATTTCCCCTACCCCTGCTGCCATTGAAAAAATTCCTCTTTCCCCATGTGAATATGCCATTTTAGTCCAGATGGAGGGGAGGACACAATTTTCTTTACTATAAATGTATTTTTTCTTAGCATACCATCCTTCCAATCATGTTCCTCCTATTCCATATGATTTGCATTGTTCCTTTTCATCCCTTTGACTTGATGACTTATATCAACAAGATGCAAGCTTTATTAGATGCACTAACAACCGAGGATTGGATTTTTTGAAATATAGATTTATTTTGAGGAAGCCATATCTCCTAGCAGATTTTTTTTGTATTTCCATCCATATTCTTCTGAAAACCGACTTATTCTGGAAGGTTATGGAATATTTTTTATGCAAAACTACAAACATTTCCCTCCAAGAATTAGGAAAGGAAACCTTATTCATGATTCCAATAAAAACATGCCTCCAAACCTAAAGTGAATACAAACATTCAAAGAAAAGATGAGTTTGAATTTCACTCTCTGAGTTGCATAGAACACACCTGGATGGACCCTGGATCCCTAATCTTTGCAACTACTCTGCTATTAATAATCTCCCATAAATCATGATCTAACAAAAGTTTAGGTAAGGAGTATCCCCTCCAAATATATTTTCATTGTATACTCCAAACCACTTGTTCCCCACCCTCTCTCATGAGGAGTGTTCCAATCCACAAGGGCATAAACAACCAAATGTTTGAAGAGAGGATCTAAAGAGGAGGATATATGCCTAAGAGGTGAAACATTTTTCCAACCCATCCATCTATATTCTCCATCCTAGGTCGATAAATTTGACAATGTGACCAACCCATTTTCCAAAAACCAAGGTTTGAGAGAAGACATTTGTAAGATTGTGTCCAACAATGGGTTTCCTAAAATTTTATTCAACCAAATATTGATTGAATTTCCATTTCCTAGAACCCACTTAACTTATATTGGATCAATCGGGCTACCATCTTGTAGAGTCTCCATATTGGATATCCACTTGCCTCAACCAATGATGTATCCAAACATCTTTTTATGCTCCTATGAAAATACGTCTTTATCATAAGAGTTTTTCACCATTATTGTTGGCCAATAATGAGTCTCCAAAGAATATTTCCACCCATTGGAAAGTTCATAAGGGTTGGATCTTTGATTTCCAAGCTTCCTCTCTCTTTTGGAACTCAAACAATATTCCAATTTATTAGATGGAATTTCTTAGTATTGGTTTTACCTCCTTGCCATAATAATTTATGTGTTTCATTGGCTCTTGCTACATTATGTTTTCATGGGCCAAAGTTATAAAACATTGGTAGAGAGGAAGATATTACAATACCGATTTGATGAGAATATTTTTTCCTGTCGGGTTTAACCAACGAAACCCCCATTGATGTAGTTGACTTTTAAATTTACCTAACACTCCTTACCAGACAATTGAAGTTGGATTGCTGAGAGAGATGGGTATACCCAAATAATTGAATAATATCCATGAAGCCATGCAGGGGAATCCCATTATTCTTGAAATGGCATGGATATGAGAGGCAAAGACATTCCATCCATATATTTGAATTTTCTCATTATTAAATTTTCCTCTCAAAGCATTGAAAAAGATATCCAATATCACCTTTAATCTTTTGGCGATGATGGTCCTTTATCCTTCTAGAAACAACTTGTTGTCTGGAAACAGGGAATGAATGATTCCCTTGACTCCTCTTGTGAAACTAATTCCATGAACTTGGCTAGATGATCTCTCGAACTCTAATTTACTGCTCTAGGTTTCAACCATTGTAATATATAACAAGGGGGAGAGAGGGTAGTCTTGTCACATGCCTCTCTTACTTTTGAAGAAAGTAGCGAGTCTACCATTTACCAGGGGGGTTATCCATGGGGAATCGATACAAGCTTTAATATAGCATGCAAAGGGCTCATCAAATCCAAATTTGCGGAGAACCTCCAAAAGGAAAGATTGTCGAACATTGTCAAAATCATTTTCTATGTTCATTTTTTGTTTGTTTGTTAGAAATTCCCGTCACTTGCAGGGCCAACATTTCAACCGTCGGCTAAGAAACCACAACCTAGGGGCATCTAAGTCGTCAAAATTACCCCGGTATTGCACCCAACCTAGGCCGCACCAACCCTTAACACAACTATATTTTTGGGTGTCTACTCCTGACTAAACACATCGTAAGGGTATTGAACTCGGGTCGCCTAGAAAACGAAACCCACACCTTAACTGATTGAGCTAGCAAGAATTGAATTTTCTATGTTCATTTTTATAATAATTCATTTTTTCTTTATTTATCCCCCTCAAGTGCATTGCTTCTTGCACCAAAATTATATTATCCACAATTTGTCTTTTTTTGCATAAAAATTTCTTGATTCTTGGAAATAATCTTGAGGGAAATCTTCTTGAGCATGCCGGTCGTGATATTTATAGGATTTTGTATGCAAAGTTGCATAATGAAATGGGTTGAAATCTAGCAAATGAGGTTAGATTTGTCTCCTTGGATATAAGAGATAAAAAGGAGGATTTGGTGCATCCCCCCACTTTCTTTTCCTTTTGGGAGTGAATCAACATTCTCCTTAGGTCATGTTTTATGATATGCCAACAAGCCCAAAAAATGAATGGAAAATCCATCTGGTCCAGTGGATTTATCAAGATCTAAACCCCAAGTTGCTTAAATTATTTTGGGATCTTCAATTTATCTTAATAGGTCTACATTCTCTTCAGTGGTGACCAATGGAGGGACATGGTCTAAAAACTCTTTAACATGAATAGGACTGGCTTCCTCTTCCTTAGTGTACAAATCTTCAAAACACATGTAGGCTACTTCTTTAACTACTACGAAATCACTTAATCCCGACCCATCTTCAAAGTTGATTTCGTTAATAGTGTTTTTTTGCCTTCTTCTTTAGTCTGCTTATGGAAAAAAGTTGTATTTTTGTCTTCAAATCACAGCCATATACTCCTAGATTTAAGTCTCCAATCTTCTTCCTCTTTCTGACAAACTCGATGTAATTTTTTGTATAGTTCCCTTTCCTATAACGAGTTTTTTTTTGTTATTTCCCCTTATTTGCATGTCTCTTTGAAGGACTCCAAGCTGATTTTAAAGATTTTTTCACTCTTGGTCAGGAGGAACAAAGGCTATTTTAACCCAACTCTTAAGTTCTTTCTTAATTGCTTGAAATTTAGTCTTCCAAATGAAATATGGGGAACCTGATATTGACTGCCTCCATGCAGTTGAGATCACATCAAATATCACAATTTTTTGAAGCCATATAGGGTTGAAATGGAAGAGAATGGGACCAAAATTTTGAGCCTGTTCAAAGGTAATAAAAATAGGCTTATGATCTCATATGGTAGAGGGGATAATCTTGGTGGAGATGATCTTATCTCTCAAGAAAATATTGCTATGGACCAATAAACAATATAATTTGGCTACCATAAATCGTGGTCCAATTCTTCTATTGTTCCAAGTGTACTTTCCTTTAGTGTAACATCCCCCATTACCGAAAAACTTGAAAATTTAGCTCTGATACCACAATGTAGCATCCCCAGCCCCAAGCTGGGCCATGCCACACAAAATTTTTCCTCTCTGATACCATTTAATAATTAATATGCCATGCATATGCAAAAAATATGCAGTGCTAACATCATATAATTCATGCATAAACATGTGCATTAAATCATAACGACTTTATATAATCATTCACACAGTAAATGACATATAAACACATGCAAAATAACACTTATCTTTTGTTGTAAATCACTGATTGGATGCAGATATCAGACATTCCTCCCAACCATAGACTTTGTTACTCATATACTCTCAACAACAGAGTCACCCTTGAGCTTGGGCTACGACTCCACCAGGGAAAAGGCTCGTAAGCCAAACTAAGGTTTTATAAACAACTCAAAAAAGAATAGGGTCAGGTGCTAATTCCAACAATAGTTCCCAACTCATAGCCTCTCATTCCCCTTAGCCTGTCCCACCCTAGGAAGTGTACCATTTCTCTACTCAATAGTCCTTCGACTATCCCACTCCCCTTCCAGGGATTCAACAATAGGCTGACTAGGAAGTCTCAGAGTTCTATGGCACCTTGAACACAAGGTTGCTCAAGAGTTCAACACCCACTAGCCTAGCACAGAGGGAACCTATCCAAACAATTCTTTTACCCAGAGAAATTGCTCCACAGGCATGACAACCTACTTCTTCAATCCAAACCACCAAGGATTTACAAGGCAACCCAAGCTCCATATCTCCATTCCCAGTAATGGTAAGAATGATGAAAATCATGCTAGAATGAATGTCCAAGAATGGTAATTCCACTAAATTCCCTGCATTATATATGCATGTGCCCTTTTTGACACTTGGCACTCAAGGAACTCACTTGTTCCCTTCCCTTAGGATCTTAGGATAAATCATTATATAGGACTTTAGGACTCATGAATACTATTATTTTATTCCTTGGCTTAAGCCCCCTTTTCCTATACTCTTGGACCCCTTTCCCTCTCGTGCATTCCTAGCTCCCCATACTCTTTCATCTGACTTGGTTTGCATCAGTGATGTATTTTATTAATATAATTGAGTGTGATTACATATTACGATGATAGGATCCCTGACCCTCTTAGCATCTAGGCTATCTGACCCCATATCGCACATGCATTTCAACCTAAACATATCTACACAGGCACTCTGGCCCATAATATCCCAACTCACCAACCTATAATGCATATGTACATTTACAAAATGGGGTTCAACCTGGGGGTATTACATTCCCGTCCCCCTTATTTATGCACTGTTCTCAGTGCATTATATGTTGGTTGTGGAGCCTGATTATCTTCCTGATTTAGAGGTCTTTTACTTTCAGTCGTGTTTATACCCTAGAAGTATGTACACTCTTCCACGCGGGGGAGTGCAGAGGGGGGGTACCCCCTCTGCGGGGTCCGGGGGCAAGCGGGGGTTCGGGGGCGAAGCCCCCGAAGCAAAAATTGCCTTGTAAAAGTATATTGTAATTTCATTGTAAATCTGGACCGTTCATTATAAGGTCGCAGATCTAACGATAGAGATTATGTTAGGGTTTTTTGCCCTAGAAGGCAACCCTCTTTTATGAGGGAAATGTATTGCGGCTATGTAGGTTGGCAAGTATTGAATTCTGAGAGAGGAGACTGTGAGAGAAAGAAGAGGAAGTTACAACGGGTTTTGCTGTAGGTTGTATCCCTTCATTTTGTTGGATAATAATAAAGAAAGGACCTAGCAATTTCTATGGTGGACGTAGCCCACACTGGGTGAACCATGTAAATTTGTGTCTCTCTTGTATTGTGTATCTTTTGTGTTTTATTTCCGCATTTGTTTTATTTTATTGCTCCGCGGTCCTGTTTTTCTAACAACTGGTATTCGAGCGTAAGGTAACTCGCAGGAAAAGAGGGTTCCTGGTTCGAGTGGGAGCAATGTCGGAAGATGGAAAGTTTAGGGTCGGGAAATTTAATGGCCAAAACTACCAGTTACGGAAGATGCAGATGGAAGATTATTTATATCATAAGGATCTATTCCTACCATTGAGTGGAGTAGCAAAGAAGCCAGCGGCCATGAAGGACGAAGAATGGGAGATTCTTGACAGAAAGGCTCTAGGAACGATACGGCTGAGCCTGGCAGCGTCGGTGGCTTTCAATATCTCGAAAGA
>ML779721.1:934814-950448 GCA_009831015.1 Picea engelmannii | reverse complement strand
TATCTCATGCACCATATATTTCTATTGTAATATTTACAAAAGCTCACAAAGTGATCTTAGAATTGTTTACACTTAACAATTCAATCACTTCTATCAATCTATTTACTAGTTGGAATGAAATTATCATTCCATGCACATGTATTATCAACAACCAAAATTTTCCTTCGTCTAGACATCATTATTTTCATTACTCTGTTTCCTTGACATAGCTTTTCCGTAGTCTATCTTCATGTGACTACTTTAACATGCAACTCTCTTGTTGCAATATCTAATAGCTCTTGAAATGTTCTCAACTTCATGAGTTAGTAATAATCACAACATTTCCGATGTTAGCATAATAATTATAAAACATAATATATGCTTGCATTAAGCCAAAATGCATTCAATAAATGCCTTCAAGCATAAACAACTCTAACTTAGCATGCATGTGTGCAACTCTACTACTTGCACATTTTCATGACTTATTCATGCATACCTATTCAATGCACCCTTGCATTGGTCCCATAGTGTCCTTTTTCTAAGTCATGCATCCCACCATGGTGAATTGGAAGGTATGAACAATGCCTCGACACATCATCCATACACTTTCCATTGCTTTCTCAACCATTTGGATGCCATCCTTTTCAACCAAAACACTACACTGAGAATGTAATTCTATGGTTCTCTTCAGTGCTAGCAAAAAGGTTGCAATCCAAATGTTAATTATAAGCAGGAAGTTCATTCAATACTTGTGTGGCAACATAGCCTTTCCATATCCAACCATGTCATGGCCTCATACATGACTAACTTTGCCGACATTCATTTCTATAGCAGGGTTATACCCCTTTATTTGCTTTGGTTATTAACTCATAACCAACAAAGTCATGACATGTTATTATGTCATATGAATGCATTCAAAAGATAAACATATTTTATAATTATCACAGGCCCCTGGTATTTACCATACTAAGTGGTATGTCATTCCTTTAAATGCATTCAATTACACACAATGATATCTCATCAAATGTTGAATTCTAGTTGAGGGAAATCTTACCTAAATTCCCTTAAGCAATTATGCAACATAAATGCATCAAATTTGTACCTACACATATGTCTTTAAATGCATTTGATGCTACCTGATTAGATGGTACCAGTAGGATCTCCCATGCCTCCTTTACCAACCTCTTATGCAACATTTCATCTTCTTGTTGCTTCCTTCATATGGATGACTTCCATATGCAACCACATCAATACTTTAAGCTATGCACTAATATCCTCTTTCATGGCACAAAAACCATGATTAACAACTTTATATTCATATGTATAACAATAGACTACTCCTAGCCTTCAACTTGTTATATATATTTTAACAAATCTACATTCACTAATGCATATTTATATTCACTAAGAATGAATTGTTAACATGCCCATGAGTGCCTATGCACTCCAACTTCCTATGCTAAGTATGGTTGTCCAACAGACCATATCATAATTATCGCTACAACAATATCAACAACCTCTTTCATCATTTACAACTCTCTTTCATCATTTACAACTCTCTTTGTTGTTCCTGGCTGTCCTTAATTCTCTGTGAATTCTTATATCTTTTTGTGCTCTTACTGAAATCATTGAGCATGATTCCTTGCTTCCATGAGCACTTTTTAGCGAAACCACTCTTGAACCTTTTGCATTTTCATCCATATACTATGTTGATTTTATTGGCTTTGTGACTTCAACATCAATTTACTTTATTGGACCAAGCTGATTCAACTTGCCTTATCTGAACACTTCATCTCTTGTGGTTGCTTGCACCATTATTTTCTTCTTCCTTAACCCATTTGGTCTCAAACTTGAATTGCATAGTCAATTTCCAGTATAGTGCAATGCTACACAAATGTCTTCTTTTCCAGCTTCATAGAGATTACTTGGAAGTAGTTAGCATTTCCTTTACCTACCATCATAAACTCCAGTGGTACTTCTAGCCTCTTGGAATATCACCAATGGCTCCTTTCTAGTTGAGATGAGTTCTCTTAAGGCGCTATCTCTTTTGCATTCCACAACAAGCATATAACCATTTTCTTCTTCATGGTATCTTATTGATTTCCCTTCAGAAAATTACCTCCATGCTTGAATCCTTTCGACTTGTCATCCCAATCTACTCTGGGAATGCCCTCAACACCTTTGGAATGCACCCAACATTCTCTATATGGTAGTTGCGGGAGGTATTTACCTCCACGTGTAAACCTGACGAGAATAGAATATTTCGGGAAGCAAGAAGAAACCCTAATTAGTTGGCTAATAACCCTGGAAGACAAGTCGGCTCAAGAGGATGATTTGTATTAGGTTATTAGCCTCTAAGAGAAGAAGTCGGCTAAAGGAAATATTATATACTAAGTAAATAGGCACTCAGAATGAGAAGTCGGCCCAGGCAGTTTTCCAGTTTTAGTATAAATACATGAGGTCGGTCTTCATTCTAGCAGGCATTCTCAGAACTGCAGAAGCAACATTTGTGCGCACTGCAGTTGACCAGTTTGTGTGCAAGTCTAGAGGAGAGCTGCCGTTGTAGCTAGCATATTTCGGTTTTGGCTTGGACTATCTCTTGGTTATGATTTGGACTCTCTGATCAGCTCTTGTTACTCTTGCTTGGTGCACTATTCTTGGAGAAAGATGCACCACCCTTTGTTTGGCTATTTAGCCTAGGGTTTGCTTCCGAAATGATTCCCTGTCAAGGTTAAGGTGCTTGGGGATGGCATCAGCCTATGGTTGGGTGACAATAATGATATTGTCTATGGTTAAATGAGAACATCCATCATATTCTAACATGTTATTGGCCCACAACTCCTTCATTCAGTCTAACCTATGGAAGGGAGCATAGCCATAAGGATACTAAGCTCGTTGAAGAACTACCGCTAGGGTTTCTAGCAGAAGCAGTTACTAAAGCCCTGCCGCTAGGGATACTAGCAGGTGTAATTGCAGAAACCCTAATCCTCTCGTTGAGGCACCTTAAGTGAAGGGATTGACCTAATTTCCAGACAGACTAGTGCACCCTAGCCTGACACATCTCCTAGTACTCTAAGCAAGCCAAGACGTCAAGTTTGAGTTTTTGGTCAGATCTAGGGTTGACCAAGTCAAAGCAACCATGACTTACTCTATGAAGTCAGAAAACAAGTTATATGGGGCTTCTAAATTCAGAGCGTGGAAGACAAGGATTGACCTCATCCTTGCCAAGAATAAAGTGCTGGATATTGTGAAAGGAAAGATCATGGAACCTGAGTTTGAAGAAAGAAAAGAGAAGGAACCACATAACATTGCAGTTTTGGAGAAGTTCAAAGACAATGACATCAATTCCATGAGTATCATAGTGGACTCTATAAAATACCACTTCATACCCTACATCTCCCATCTTGACTCATCTAAGAAGATGTATGATGCCCTAATAAACCTCTTCTCAATCAGAAACATTGGACAAGTAATGAGTCTGAAGAATGAGCTCCGTGACATGAAGATGAATGATGATGACAACATAACATTATGCTTTGTGAGAATCTCTCAGTTGAGAGATCAACTACAATCCATTGAAGAGATCACTTTAGAGAAGGAACTGGTAAACATAGTACTCAATGGTCTTCCCAAGACATGGGATGCATTTGCCGCAAGCATGAACACAAGGAAGGAGTATCCTATGTTTGAATAACTTTGGACTTGTTGTGCACAAGAAGAATCAAGGATCAATGCAAAAGAGAAAACCCAAAAGAAATACGATGATCAAGCTTTCACAACAAGGTTCAAGAATTTCAAGAATAAAAGGAAGTTTGGCTCCAGGAAGAAACCAAATCAAGAGAAAGATATGTCAGAAATACAATGCTTCAACTGTCGAAAATATGGTCACTACAAGAATCATTGTACCGAGCTAAATAAAAGGAAGGAGACACACGGAGCATCATTTTCCGAAGAAAAGGAACCTTCAAAGAAGACTAAGAAGGATGAAACAAACTTCTTCTTCTAAGACAAGGTAACAATACTCCTCATAGTTCTTGTACATACCATGTTTTCTGTACATATCTTGCATATCTATTTCCTAGAAGATAATATGTTCCAAGAGAAACTATACCTATGGAAGAACAACAAGATAAGGATTTCTATCACTATCACTACAAGTCAGACAATACACATGAAAGGACGAAGTACTTCAACAACCCCTAGTAACAATTCATGTGGAAGATATTACATAAGTAACAGCTGCAAGATAAACCAAAATCAGAATCAATCTTGAAGAAACCTAGAAGTAGTAAAGACAGAAAGAAGTCAGCAATCAAGAGGAAATTGGAAAAATATTTGTGACACTTTGCAGAAGGCAATAAGGATGCAGATGGAAGCATGGACTCTCCTAGATGGAGAGAGCTGATTATATATTTCCAAAAGAAGAGCATGCATTCATGCATGAAGCAAGGATTAGGAGGGAGCTAATCCTAAATAATATGATCCACTGAAGATGATGAAGTATCTATCCATGTTCCCATCAATGGTAGCAACCATGAAGAGAAGCACGTGTTCAATTTGACTTTAGAATAAGTCTTCTTTGAAAAAGAATCCTTAAAGTATCCCTGGTTGTCCATCTACATCCATGATCCTATGATGAAAGAAAGAAGTTGGAATCTTCAGGAAATGGAATCTATGGAAAACTCCATGAACCTAAGAACTAAAGAAAAACATGAGGAAGACATTAAGATTCCAAGAGAGAAGGAAAAGCCAAAACAACCAGTCATTGTATCGAGAATCACAATATTGCCAGCTTGATATGAACTCACTAAAAGCAATCAAGCAGAAGAACTAAAAGTTGTGATGAAGAAAAATGTGTGGAAGAATTATGAATGAAAGCATTGCGAGATCCAGAACTAGAGGTTCTCCCAGATGGAGGGAGAAGACTATGATGATTGCTTGTTCCAGTAAACCAGACATACCTCTACATGAGCCATTATATCTTCTGCAATATCCATGGGTTGGAGTTTACATCAGATGAATGCAAAGACTGTTCTCTAGAATAATTAAACAAAGAACGTGTGTAGAACAACCTCAAGGTTTTGAGGTATACCAGGAAGAAGCCTTTGTATGCAGATGGAAGGAGACAACTTGGTGGAGAACCTCCAATGCACAACATAAGTGCGGTGAAAAACTTTCTATAATAAAGATATTGTATCAGAATGGTTACTCAGAAGCTCAGGATGATGGAATGCTAATCCATGACAAACTCTCATGATGGAAAAAGAAATACCACTTGGATATGTTCCAGTTTGACCCTTGCCACGATGTTATGAGCTAGCAGGCAACAAAATATGAATCCAACAATGAAATACTATATTGATTAGAGCTATATGAAGCCTTCAAGAGAATACCAGTGTTCATAAAGACTGAAGTACATTGATATCAAGCATTACATTCTCTGTGATGAAGTCCAGAAAAGAGAAAGTGGTTTTCCAATATATATCTCCACAAGATGAACAGATAAGCATACATTTTGGTGAAGCCTCTGTCCAAAATGAAAGAGTTTGTGTACTAAAGTTGGAGCTCGTGGAGACGACTTCCTTATTGAAAAAGGAAGAGATGACTCCCAGGCTGGGAGGGAGCACTGATGTGTTATTGATTTATGGACAATCATTTTTCAAGTTCGAAAAATGGTCCAGGATGACTAGTTCCTTTCCAGTTCGAAAAGTGGTTCGAGATTTATGACGAAAAGCCATTTTCCAGTTTGGAAAATGGTCCATATCGAACGATCATTTTTGTAATAAAAATGGTTCGATGGATTGTTGATGTACCATAGACAAAGATTCCCCTTGTGGTTAACATAGGGAATGGTCTAGGACAATCTCTCTTCTTGACGATCACTCTTAATAGTGGTTAAGAAGACTGGTCCGCCTTGCCGGACATTCATTCTTTCGAAGCTCACAGTTGTGAGTAGTTTTGAAGAACGGTCCATTTTGGAGGTTGGTGAAGGACAATCATTTCCTTAGGAAATGGTCTGGACAGTCATTCCCTAGGGAAGATTCATTCTCTCTAGGTTGCACTTTTTTTAGTGTCGGAGGAATGAACCAGATAGGTGAATGGTCTAGGTTCAACAATCAGGGATAGGCATTCCCTAGGGCAGACTCATTCTCTCCAGGTGCACTTTGCTTAGTGTCAGAGGAATGGCCCAAGTAGGTGAATGGTCCGGGCTCAGAAATCGTGACAATTATTCTTCCTTGCTTGAGAAGAATAGTCCAAATAGCTCATCGTTAATGTTTTACTTTCTTAGGGAAGATGCTCTTCCAGATCTCACAAATGTGAGTGGAAGAATGACCGAGACGATTCAGTTTATATATCATAACAATGTTTTTCTGTGCAGGTTGATGATATGATTATGGAGACTGTATGTCTCCGAACAATAGATGTATACTACTGTAGTGGATGTGTTCCACTGATTGTGACTATGTCACTGATCAAGTATCTATGTGCTACTTGGTGTGGCAGTGTACCACTGGATTGTATTTGTGTACTACTATGGATAGACACAGTTGTGTTCTATTGAATGACATTGTTCTGATCACCTTGAAGACTATCGGTAGTGTTGGAAATGATTATCAGCTAGATGGATGATCAATGGACAGAGATTTCCCAGACGAAAAATGGTTCAGAACATTTATTCTTCTAGGACATATGTCCGGATTAGAAGAATGGCTCTTGTGTCACTCTGTGGAGTGAGTGATTTATCCAACATCATGTTTGATTACTTAGATGGAGTATGGTTCCAAGAGATGATGCAACTAATGACATTGATAGTGATGATGGTGCTCATGATCTAATCATGATATAGTCTAGACGACTATGTTGATGCTACCAGGTGAATGGTATGTTTGTGCTCAAGACCATTACCTTCAAATACCTCCCTATCTAGGAGGGAGTGTTGATATTATGGTAGCTGCGGGAGGTATTTACCTCCACATGTAAACCTGACGAAAATAAAATATTTCGGGAAGCAAGAAGAAACCCTAATTAGTTGGCTAATAACCCTAGAAGACAAGTTGGCTCAAGAGGATAATTTGTATTAGGTTATTCGCCTCCAAGAGAAGAAGTCAGCTAAAGGAAATATTATATACTAAGTAAATAGGCACCCAGAATGAGAAGTCGGCCCAGGAAGTTTACCAGTTTTAGTATAAATACAGGAGGCCAATCTTCATTCTAGCAGGCATTCTCAGAGCTCCAGAAGCAACACTTGTGCGCACTACAGTTGGCCAGTTTGTGCGCAAGTCTGAAGGAGAGTTGTCGTTGCAGCTGCTGCAGCTAGCAGATTTCGGTTTTGGCTTGGACTATCTCTTGGTTATGGTTTGGACTCTCTGATCAACTCTTGTTACTCTTGCTTGGTGCGCTATTCTTGGAGAAAGATGCGCCATCCTTTGTTTGGCTATCTAGCCTAGGGTTTACTTTCAGAATGATTCCCTGTCAAAGTTAAGGTGCTCGGGGGTGGCTTCGGCCTATGGTTGGGTGACAATAGTGATATTGTCTATGGTTAAATGAGCACATCCATCATATTCTAACACATAAAGATTACTTGGAAGTAGTTAGCATTTCCTTTACCTACCATCATAAACTCCAGTTGTACTTCTAGCCTCTTGGAATATCACCGATGGCTCCTTTCTAGTTGAGATGGGTTCTCTTTAGGCTCCATCTCTTTTGCATTCCACAACAAGCATAGAAACATTTTCTTCTTCATGGTATCTTATTGATTTCCCTTTAGAAAATTACCTCCATGCTTGAATCCTTTCGACTTGTCATCCCAATCTACTTTGGGAATGCCCTCAACACCTTTGGAATGCACCCAACATTCTCTATATGCATCGACAATATCCTTTTTATTGTTGTCACAGTTCTTTGAGTGCTGCAATAGACTCAAAATAACTTGGCAACCATATAGGGGTACCTTTTCCGACTATCTCTAGTTACTCATGGACATTATCCAATTCTGGAATTCACTTAAATTTATGTAACTCCTATCCCGGGAGTCTGATTGCATCCTTCTAGAACCAATATGCACATAATGCATTGCTTATGCATATATTGGCACTCTTTAACATACATGCACCTTCATTACTTCATCCATGAAGTTGTGACATTCATACCATGCTTCCACTGCACACTTCTGATAGCAATAATGAAGGTTCTACTCCAAACTACATAATTGATCCCTGTAGATGATGCAACTTATTTCCATGTTTACACTAAGTCTCTCTTTATCAAAAGACCGGCTTCCCGAATTCTCAACACCTTCATTGTTGAACCTGAATCATATCTTAATTTCTTTTCATTTCTGGCCTTTATTCATCTTGTGAATAAAATTGACATAACACTCTTGTTTTCAAGTGTCTCTGCTCATCCTTCATACCAGGTCCAAACTCTTTCACTTACTATAAAAACCATCCTTCCATATTTCCATGCTTGCACCTCCATGCGTACCTACTACACATCCATTATCATGAATTGTAGATGGTCTCTCTCTTACTCATCATCCCCATTTGGTATCCACATTTTTCATATGGATTTATTTTTCCAAATTGAACCTCCATTGGAAGTCTTCCATATTGCTCATTGAGTCTAAATGTCTTCATTTGGCAGCTTCCTTAAGCAATCAAATACACATTTTGAAGAATTGTCTCTTCCCTTATTCCTCCTATCTGCATATTTCCTTGCATTTGATTTATTCTATCAGTAACCTTAAGCTCTGTAAAATATGCATGCAACACAATTTGTTAGATAGAACGATGATTCTAAAACTCTAGATAAAGCAATGCATACTTTTGCCCATTTAAGTACACCACAAATATTCTTTATGATTGCCTGTGAATTTCACTGATTAATTCACATTTCTGGGTGAATATGTAGATTCTTCTATCCAACACCTTTTCCATGACTGATTTCTTGCTCAATTATGAGTCATGAGTGGAAAGTTATAGTCGTCTGGGTATAACCACTTTTTCCCTGTTGCACACCTTTTAACTAGGTGTAATTTTATCTATGTTCATACATATTTTCACATGCTCCTTTGGAATATTGACAGAAGCTCAATTGGATTTCCTCATGATCACATTTTGAACAAGCTATCCAATTTTCACCTTCATCCATCGTCTAGGATTCTAGTTACAACTTGCTGAAGTTTGCACTGATTTCCATTTTTAACACTGAATGCTATAGGTATATTCTACCTCATATTGTGCGCTTCCAGGTACTTATATTCTTAATATAACTCCATGGATTGATTCTACGGTTCAATATATTTCCATAGACTACTCATGTGCCCCAAAAAGACTTCTGAGTAGGAAGTTATGGCCTCCAGTGTAAATTGGTACCTAAATTTACCTTGCACAGTTTACACTGTAACTTCCTCATACAAGCTCCATTTTGTGAACATATTAGCTCGTTGGAAAGCTCTCATCGAGATATTTAATTTGAGATCTAAAGAAAAAGTGTATCAAATGACTATACTATTTTCTCATGTTTTTTGATTGCCTAAAATGTTGTTTAGGCTTTCAAAAATGGCCTGCAAGATAATGACCTGGAAAACACCAATTTTTTCTGGAAAATTTCACTATTTTCTATTGACTTGGATGCTAATGTGGAATCTTGGATCCACCTGACGCCCCAAGATGATTCCAAGTCATCGTTTTGTCCCACCTGGCCTTGCCTCATCATCTTTCAATACATTCTCTTACTTCTTTCTCCTTCTCCCACGTCCACACGGTGCACATTCCCTTAACCTTCGTGCCCCACAATGCTGAATGTCATGTGGCACATTTTAATTGGCTACAGGGATGGGTGATCCCCATCCTGCACCAACTTCCCCCCCCCCACACACCTTCTCGTCCCTCTTGATCAAATGGTGGAGGATCGAGATAGATCAATGATCATGATCATATTTCGACCCCCCAAGTTGTCGACTGTTAACAGGGGGGAGGGGGGTCCAAAATATAGATCCCACACAGTTTTCATCTTGGTGAGGTGGTGGCATCCTATTGATCCCCCTCCCCCACCCTTGGTGGTTTCCAAAACCACCAAGGGACTCCCTCGAAACCACTATTCCCATGGATCAGGTCTGACACCCTGCCCAATGTGGCTCCCATGTCACTTGCCACCTGCCACTCTAGCCACTTTGTCCTTGCCACATGCTACTGTGGCAGTCCATGTCACCTCCACCACGTCATAGCTGATGTCACCATATGGAAAATTCTCAAATCTGCCAAAATTTCAAATTTTCTAATTTTTCCAAAAACACCCAAATTCATAATTCTTTTCCCGAGCTTCCATTGAAGCTTTATAATTAAGCTTGCAGTGGCCAATTCCAATCCCGTGCATATCAATTTGACCTCTTCACACTAAATTTGACTCTTCCATGCCAAATTCTCCATGCATTTCACTGCAAAAATTGGGGCTTTTCCCTAATTTTGCACAATTTCGCCATGGTTGCTCTGCAAATCCCAAATTCGGTCAATTCCAAGCTTAGAAACATTTGGATAGGGGTTAAAATTGGGTGTTTTAAACCCCTAATCTCAAACTTCCCAAAATTACAGGGAAATTCTGAACTTTTCCCTAGGGAAATTTTAACAAACAGATTGCAGGCGTCCTTTGAACTTTAAAATGCAAATTTAGCTTCAACGCTCTGTCTCGGGCCCATGCAGGCTCAATATTGAACCTATGGCTCCGATACCACAATGTAACATCCCCCAATACCGACAAACTCGAAAATTTATCTTTGATACCACATTGTAGCATCCCAAGCCCCAAGTTGGGCCATACCACACAAAATATTTCGTCTTTGATACCATTTAATAATTAATATGCCCTGCATATCCAACAAATATGCAGTGCTAACAACATATAATTCATGCATAAACATGTACATTAAATCATACATAGTTTATATAAACATTCACACAGTAAATGGCATATAAACACACATTAAATAACACTTATCTTTTGCTATAAATCATCGACTGGTTGCAGACCTCAAACGTTCCTCCTAGCCATAGACTCTATTGCTCATATGCTCTTAACAACGGAGTCAACCCTGAGCTAGGGCTATGAATTCACCAGGGAAAAGGCTCCTAAGATAAACTAAGGTCTGATAAACAACTCAACAAAGAACATGCTCAGGTGCCAATTTCAACAATAGTTCCCAACTCACAACCTCTCATTCCCATCGGCCTGTCCCACCCCAGGAAGTGTACCCCTTCTATGCTCAACAGTCCTTCGACTATCCCACTTCCCTTCTAGGGATTCAAAAACAGGTCGACCGGGAAGTCTCAGAGCTCTATGGCACCTGGAATTGAAGGTTGCTTAAGAGTTCAACACCCACTAGCTTAACACACATGGAACATATCCCAATGATTTTTCTACCAAGAGAAATTTCTCCACATGTATGAAAACCTGCTTCTTCAACCCAAACCACCAAGTATTTACAGGGAAACCCAATCTCCATAGCTCCACTCCCAGTAACGATAAGAATGATGAACATCCTGCCATAATGAATGGCCATGAATGGTAATTCCACTAAATTCCTCGCATTATATATGCATATTCCCTTTTTGACACTTGGCACTCAAGGAACTCACTTGTTCCCCACTTGTAATTTGTTCCCTTCCTTTAAGAACTTAGGATAAATCATTATATAAGACTTTAGGACTTGGGAATAATATTATTTTATTCCTTGGCTTAAGGCCCCTTTTCCTATATTCTTAGCCCCCTTTCCTTCTCGTGGAGTTGTATCCCCCCATACTCTTTCGTCTAACTTGGTTTGCAACAATGATATATTTTATAAATATAATCAAGTGTGATTACATATTACAATGATAGGCTCACTGGCCCTCTTAGCATCTAGGCTTTTCGACCCCATATCACACAGGCACTGCAGTCTAAACATATCTACACAGGCACTCTGGCCCATAATATCCTAACTCACCAACCTATAATGCATATATACATTTACAAATTGGGGTTCAACCCAGGGGTATTACATTTAGTAGCTTTGACATCTATCAAATACCAATCTTCTATGCAATTCCCCATTCACTCTTGCATTCAATCTCACACTATAATACCCCCTCTTTTTTCTTTGTTTGACAAAACTTTATTATAATCCCCAACTACAACACTATTCCTAGTTGTTTCAATCTCTTTTTGGGCCTACAAAGATTTCCAACATCCCATTTTTTCCAAATAATGAATGCACATATAGATATTTAAAAGGTGAAATGACAAACCTGATGATTGGTGAGTGAATTGCTTCAAAACCTAATGTTGGGAGCAATGAAAGAAATCCAATGCAAGTTGGGAAGGGTCCCATAAGGTATAGATCCCTCTGGATTCCCTTTTGGCACTGATCACAACTTTGTTACATAATTTCCAATGCTTTCTGCCAATAGCTAATGCTTCAGATTCCTAAATCTTTGTCTCTTGGATGAGGACCACTGATTGTTTTCAACCCGAATTAGATCATTAAGGGCTTTGAATTTGTTGTCGATGCCTTTGCAATTACATGAGATCAAAATCATTATTTGATTAAGGGTGCTTTGGATCCACTTCCTAGAGTATGCTTGAGGGCCTGAGGGCCTAGGTTCTTATAGGCTAGATGTTTAACCCCTGCCCCAAGAGAGCTTTCAATTGTTGTTTGAATACCCATTGTTTTTTCCTTATTGGTTGTTTCCTCTCTTTTTTCCTTTGCAAGCTTCCTTCCTACTTTCTTTAATGATCAATCCTATCCATCATCTTCTTCTCCGATTGATGTTTCATTTTTTTCCTCATTAGGACTCTATTAGATGGGGGAATGTTTTCTTTGTAACATGATTGATTTCCTCTTGCCTATCTGAAACAACATCTTCTTCCATGATTCAAAATATTTGCAGTGGATTCTCTAGAAAGATGGAGGGTTGGAATGATTGAGGAGTGAGTATCGGGGCATCTTGCTCCAACAAAGATACTTGCACTTCATCTTGTGACCCTTCTTCCTCCCAAGTAAAAATCTCAAATCTATTTTCTATTGTAGGCTGGCTTATTACAATTACACTAGGTTTTTGTACAACTTTATTCTAAGGGTCTAATGCATGTAGTTGACTAGATGGTGTATGAGACATGCTTACCAAAATTGGCTGCTTTGAGGATGAGGGGGGCTGATTGTAGAGCTACCCCTTGATATGAATGCATTTTTTTTTTACAGTTTTCCATAGCTCACCTTTGTCTAGAGACATTGGGGCTTGAACCTGATTCTTCTTGCAGTTTTTAGAAAAATTTCCATACTCATGACAAATTTTACATTTGAACAACAATTATTCACAATCCAACTTTTGAACATGCTTCCAGTTATCTAATGAAAGAAGACTAACTTCTAGAAGACCCTTTTCCAAATCCACCTCCACACAGATCCAAGGAATGCAAACAACATTGCCTTTGGTTCCGATTTGTCAATATATTTGCCAAGAGTATTCCTGATGGTACGAATGTGGCAAACACATTCGTACCAGAACTACAAAAGGGACATCCAACTCTAGGTCAAAATTTGGAATCCAATGATTAAGAGACATTCCTCGGGTACCAAAGAAGTATGGACTGCTATGAAAAATAGATCTCGATCTTCTTTTAATTCAAAGAGGAAAACATAAAAACCCCTACCATAGAAATAACAAGTCAACTTCCCTTTGATGAGAAGCACCCAATTCTTTTGAACCCAAAGCTCCATTGATTGGGGATAATGCCTTATACTTGTGAATTGCATGATTACACCTCTTTTAGCAAGAGCTAATGCCATATGTCTGGGAACAACAAAGGGGAGATTGACTTCAAGAAGTTGCTCAAGATTTTTAACAAAGCAAGATGGGTGAGATTTTTGAGTTTAGTTCCCAAAGGATGAAACAAGAGAGCGAAAAGTTGTTGCATCATAATCAAAATCATGAGGAGGGGGGCAACAACTTCATCCTAAAATCAAGGCCATGGCCAAGCAACCTAAATAGAAAAAAACATAACAACAACTAGGATTGTAGGAGAGGATCTTATCAATGAATTGCATCATTCTTGCAAAGCAAACTTTACAAATTTTACAATTTTTTTTTTTTATGTTTTGCTCCAAACTTTTAAGAACATATTTGCAATCACAATTCTAAACCATGGTCATAAAGTTATGACTCTATCAAATTGGAAATAACAATCTAATTACATGTCTAGCATAATGCACCTATCGCTTGCCCTATTCTACAAGCTCACAACAATTACCCATCACTTCTTGATAAGACACTTGTCTCATGACCTTTTAGAATCTCACATCCTTGCAAATTATCATGCCCTTTCAGTTTATATTCTAGACTTAATTTGATTTTTATAATGAATTTGATTTTTGATAATGTATTGTGATAAATAGAGACCAAGGATAAAAGATAATAGCTTCACATCTCTTTTCAAAGATCTCTATTTTTGTTTTCATATCTTTTATCAATCAAATTTTCATTTCCAATAATATATGTATGTGAGATCTATTATAACCTGTTAACTTTTCTCCACTACATTACCCTTAGGACCAAGATTAACTATAACCTTGAATTTAAAATTGTGGAAGCAAACGTATATTAAGGGTCATAGAGTATGGGGTTGCCTTCCATGCACCTTCACATATTTTATTTTAATTCACATTCTCAATAGTTCTAGATAGGGATAGAGATAGGTCCTCCAGTGACGTGGCTTACATATATATATTTTTAATTCACATTCTCCACAGTTCTAGATAGGGATAGAGACAGGTGACGTGGCTTGCTTGCTTTTTAAAGTCAAGTGTATTTTAAAGAGATTAGCAATGTTTGTGCATCCAACGGTGTGTAAAGTTCCCCATTATTTAGAGCAAACTTACACCCTAGGAGGTGCATGCACATAGGAGCGCATCGTGCCCCACAATTTGTCTCACACACATTATGTGACATGCACAATTCCAATCTGCATATGAATAATTACTTTACCGAAAGTATATAACTATAGGTATTTAACTTTACATTTGCTAAGCACTAATATTTTCACCATAGATTAAAGATTTTTGTTTTAAATTTACGATTTATTAAAATTCTAACTCAATGTAAAACTTACAATTAGTTTTGTATAATTTGTATAATTAATTTTAGTTGTTTTTTTTTTTTTTTTTAAGTGATGTTTTTAGTTTAAGTAGGGAATATTACTTGTGGAATATACATAAAAACACAAATTTTCTGCTAACTTGTTTATTGTAGTTTACTAGCTACGATTTATACACATTTTTAACCATATTTCTTTTTTTTTAACAAAATCGGATATGAGTCGTTTTATTGATAATAGCAGAGAGGGCTGCAACCCTTACATATTCAACAGATCTAATACTATCGATCTGGACTTGCAGTAACTAAATCCTAATCTATTACATGCCGGGATCTGTCTTCAGCTAAATTCAATCTGCAACAACTGTGAGCCTTCATATCCTTCTGAACGGCGTGCCAAGTCTCGGATCTAGCGATCTTTTTTAGCAGCTTCGGCCGTGACTTCCGAGATCTTTCCCAGGGCATTAGTCAGCCCCTCCACCTTGGTTTCAAGAGCAACCAGTCTTTTCCCTAAGTTCCCAATCAAATTG
>ML779721.1:914059-930265 GCA_009831015.1 Picea engelmannii | reverse complement strand
TGACCCACGAGACCACGCTGAGCTAATGCCAGGGCGATCTGCATAGGTTTCTCATCCGGGAGGGCTATTTCGGGAATATCCTCGAGCTTTTTAATGAATTTCGGAATGGCAGGGGCCATAGATTTCTTCCCGCAGCTCGTAACTAGCCTTGCAAAGGCTTCTTTGCACCGATTCGGCGGAGGAGGGGCCGAGCCCCCACCCCCTGGCGCCGCCATGGCCTCTCAGGCGAGACGCAACTTAAAACCCTAGAAACGCAGCGTCCGCCATCGTTAAAGCAAATTTCCTAAGAAAGAAGCAACATCAAAGCTTTAACCATATTTCGCTATCCATAATTAAATTCATTTACAACACTCTAAATGATCATGAATGCAACTAATAACTCATTCACAACAACAAATAAACCATTGACACAGATAAGGATAAGCACGACAATTTAACTCATGAAATAACTCAGAAAATAGACAAATAGTTATTTTTTAAAATACTTGTGCAACCAACTGCTTGGGAAGGATGTTCCACCAAATCCTAGACCCGTTGTTCTAAATTTCAACATCAAGTCACCCCAGAGCTAGAGCTAGGAATCCACAAAAGAAGTGGCCTCTCATAATCCACTCACAACTCAATATCACCAACCCACTAGTGTTCTCCTACAACTATCCTGATTTTCCTCCAACTCTCTTCCTCTTGACTGTCCCAACCCAAGGAATGTACCCCTTCACTGCTCTCAGTCCATCATACATCCCATTAGTTTATCAAGGTCTCTCTGGTTCAAGTAACTAGGAATCTATCTGCTGGGAACTCAAGGGAACTCGCCACCAGGAAAACTACCAAAAACTAACAACAAACACTCACTGTTATAGTGCAACTCATTTAGGAGTTCACTCTTTAGGCCTAAAAACCTGGTTCTTCAATTTCCAGCTCCAAAATGCTCCAAAAACACTCCAGCATGCTCCTGAATTCACCCTGCCTTCTTGCTCTAGCTCTAGTGCTCTTTCCTTTCTATTCATGCTCAAAAACTCTATGTGAAAAAATGTCTAATTCCTCCATACAAATTTCTTCTATTTTCCCAAGACAATTCATTGCTCACTTTGCCCAATGTTGATTGCACCAACCCCATGCTTTCCAATAAATATGGGATGTGACCCTCACACCCACCCTCTTACATGAGTTTATTGATTGGGCTCTCGTACACTCAAACCTAAATAGAAGATTTCCCCAAATGATAATAAAATTCAGAAATATGGGTTTGGATTAATACCCATAAACCATTTCCCCTTTGGATCCCCCTTAGACACTTCCTAGGCATCCTCCCCTCTCTTGTGGATTATTCAGCCCCCATCTTTGTCAATATTCCCAACAACTTGTATCACATTATATTTATTAAAATCAGAAAATACATTTCACATATTACATCGTTTGGCCACAATCACATTCATCTCTACATTATGCATTAATTAAATAGGGGATTATAGTGGGGATGTTACATTATTAATATTCTTTATTGGAATATGTATAATTGAAAATGAAAATGTATAGTATTATGAGAAATTTATAAAACACATTATATTATTTTTTAATATGATCATCGTTTAAAATAAAAATATTTAGAACGAAATTGTATAGTGTGTGGTTGGTTTGGATTAGTTATAATCTTTGGGTGTTTCTGTGGTTAGTGATTTATTAGGGCCTTTCTACCGACGCACAATTGTTCAAAAGCCATATCTCAGATGGGCTTTGCTCTTTTTGTCTTAGGATGGCAATGATGGATCACCTCTTTTGGGATTGTTCTTTTGCCAGATCTTGTTGGGAGTTTGTTTAGTCTAAGCATGTAGCCATTTTATAGGGAAGGTTGCATTAGAGAGTGGTGCTATTGGTTGGTTCCAGTTCTTTGGTTCACTCTTCTCTTAGTGGTGTTTGGCACTAGTTGAGGATTTCAACATTGTTTGTTTTTTGAAAACTTGGATGCAAATATGTTCTCGAGAATCATGTTAACTTTTTGTTTTCATTTTGTCAATTATGAAAAGAAGAGATACATATGCAATTGTTAACTAAAGGATCTTTGTTGATCAAAGATGCCAAGGGGTTAGATGCAGTTACCTATTTGAAGTTTATTATTGTTTTGGTTTCTTTGAGGAGGAGGATGTAAATATTATTGTACATAACCTTTAGCTTTATTCTTTTTTCTCTAATGTATCTTTTTTTTGTAAATATAAGAATTATTTCAACAACATTTTTTTGTGCATACTAGATTTTAATCTGCTATATGCAATATTAAGTTGAATATGCCTAAGTTGAATTTGGGGCCCACCCATTAATGACAAGTTCATCAATAGGTTTGATTGTTTCTCATCCATCATTATCTTGCTTCAACTACTTCTCCATGGAAATGTCTAACTCGAATTGAGGGGACTTGTCATTATCAGGTCAAGGAGGAGGCAACCAACTGTGGTGCTCACACAATGGTTCTCTTTGCATTAACAAACTAGACACCCAACCCTATGGTGTGGTGAATTGCTAGACACATGGGAATGAGATAATCTAGGCCAAGATTGAGAATTAGGAGGGTTACATGATTCATGGTGTAAGGAGTGACATGAGAGACTAGGAAAAACATGCAGAAACATGTTACCAAGATCTAAGCTCCTATGGAAATAATAAACCAAAATAAAAGTAGATATAACAAATAAGAGAGAGGAGACAAGAAATTTACGTGGTAAAAATTCAAGGTGGGGAAACATCCATGGAAGCAAGGCCTTCTATTATTCATATAACTCTCCTAATTACAATTGCTAGAGCATACACATGTATCGAGTTAAAATGGGATCCATACAACTCTCAAGAATATGGATGATCTAGCCTAAGGACCCCTAGTGTCCAAGCTAATGATCAATACCATAAGCCACCCTCCACCCTCTTGGATTCAATACCAATTGCCTCAATTTATAGTACCCAAGAAAAACCTAGACCATTAATCATAAGGCACAATCAATGGAGGAAATCATCCAATCCATAAAGGTTGATGAGAAGATCATCAATAGATAAAGGAGAAATAGTGGATACGAATGACCTATGAGTGTAGTTCACCATTACTTGAGAGACAAGTCATCACCAAATAACTCCCAAAAATATCTTCATGTGCAATATGAAAAAAGTCTAGTGAGGCCATTTTACATGTATAAGTGCCCCACAAATGATGTTATAATGATCATCATTTTGCCACTAAATAAAAAATTACATCAAGCCACTAGACAACATTAAAACACATCTAACATTCCTTCATAATGTTGACTAGAGGAATTGACACCTAAGTCGAGGGAGGATTTGTATTACATAAGAATAATAGGTTAGTAATGTGAGATATTTGAGATCTCACAAGTCTAATGATGCCTCGTTGTGTGTACAAATGCCTCAGAATGATGTTCTCACAATCATCATAGTGATATCCTATACAATGATAAATGTGGCCACTAGAAAATCATTACATCATGGGATGTAATAAACACATTTGGAAGAAGGTGGTGTTACATTATATTCCCCCTTAATGTCAACTTCAAACATCCTCGATACGTGGAAAAGATAGATTCAAACTTTCCTATTGTCGAGGATAAGTTGTTGAGTGGAACAATGTATGATCCAGATTTTATGAGCAGAACAAAATGAACACAGATTATTAAAAGATGCTTAACACAAAATAACAGAGATACAATAAAACTTGTTTTCTATTCAATACAAAAATAAGCTGAAACTATAAAATGCAGCGAAAAACAAGCTTGTTGGAATGGTGGCGGCTTATCTTTGAGAAGAAATGTGACGGCTATGCTCATTCGCAAGAAGATGGTTACAATGAGGCTCTGAAGGCCTTTTACAATAAACAAGAATGTAAAAAACCCTAGACATCCAAAAACCTAACCCTAGGAGAGGAAGCGCCAAAAGTCATGTGGGCCCCGTTTGGGTAAGTTAGTACATCAACTTCTCGGGGTCGTAACTTTTGCATATGATCTTCATTTTAGGCACACGATAGCCCATTGGAAAGGTCTAACCGAGAAGAAACATTTTCGATTGGCCCAAGGTAGTGGTTCCTTTAGTCCCTTGGGCCCCAAATCCCCAAAAAACGTCGTTTAGGGCCCCAAAATGGCCCCGAAAGTTTGGAACCTGAAAAACTGCCGAAAAACTGCCAAGGTGGAAAACTATTTTTTGAGCCAGTGGAATAGGTGGGTGGCCACCGATATCCCCCTGGATCAATCCTCCCTCCTTAGGAATCAATGGTCTCCATTGCGTTGAGTTCCCCAATCAGATGAGGAAATTTTTGATGAATTTGGCCCCGGGTGAGTCACTTGCCTTGGTGTAGGAGCTGCCCTGCTTTGATGACTTGATAAAGCTAGATCCTTTGATGTCGAGTGCCCTTGATATGTGTGTCCACAATCTGATCACTGGATTCCTGTTGCATGCAGTCAGGGTTGAGCTTTGTTGTTTTCATATGCTCTGCTATCTCTGAGGTGTCCAATAATGGTGGGAAATATGGTCGAAGGAGAGCCACGTTGAAGACTGGATGCAGACCAAGGAAGGGGGGAATGTTGAGCTCAAAATCATTGTCACCCACAACCTTGGTGATGGTGTATGGACCATAACAGAGTGGGCAGAGCTTCCGATGGGGCCCTGTAAGGCGTTCTTTCTGCAAATGCAACCAAACTTTGTCGCCCACCTGAAACGTATGTGGCACCCGATGTTGATCATGGCGCTGCTTGTACTTGGCATTAGACTTCTGTAGAATATCCTGAACCTATTGGCATAGATCCGCTCAATGAACCGGGTGGCTTTGTCAGTTTCTGGTGGAGCAGGGGACGAGCCGACTGAGGTGGTCGCCAGGGGTAGTGCAACATCCATGGGGCCCAATGGTTGGAATCCCAACCCCATCTGAAAGGGGCTGTGGCCAGTTGAGCTATGCAGGGCTCGGTTGTAGCTGTGATGGACATAGGAAGACTCTCATCCCAGGTGTCGGGGTGTTTTGAATTGTACATGTGCATGATATGTACGACCATCCGATTGACGACCTCAATTTTTCCATCTGTCTAAGGGTGGAAGGCAGTAGATTTGGTGAGATTGGTATCCAACATCGACCAGAGGCTTGACCAGAATGAGCTGAGGAACCGACTGTCATGGTATGAGATAATGGTTTGTGGGATCCCAAAATGTACCCATACTCGTTCAAAGAAGATCTTGGCAGTGGATTCTATTGTGATGTTCTTCTTGCAGGTGACTACAATCGCCATCTTGGAAAAGCGATCAACAATAAAAAAAACACAGTCATTTCCCCTCTTGGTGGACGGGAGGACTGACATGTAGTCCATTGAAATGGATTCCCATGGCTTGTTAGGTGTAGGCAGAGGGGTGTACATGCTCTGTTTCTTATTGGTCAGTTTTGCAATAGCACAGGCAGTGCAGGACCTGATATACATGCTGACATCTTGTCAAAGTTTCAACTAGTAGAAATGTTTATGCAGCACTGCCACTGTATTTTCAACGTGAAAGTGTCCTGCCACCCGATTGTAGTGAGTTTCCCAAATCAGCTTCACGCGCTCTCTTGATGGAACAAAGAGATGGCCCATACGACACAACAACCTGTCCCGAAGATGGAAATTAGCGACCACTGAGTTGGCGCCTAACATTTGGTAGGTGGTGGAGAAGTCAGGGTCTGTCTCGTAGAGGTGGGGCCATCCGAAGGTCTTGTGACCGCAAGATTCTAGCACCATGGTGAGTGTCGCAAATGGAGGTTGGCTGAGGCATTCAACAACTCGATTGGTACTTCCTTTTTTATAATTGATGTTGAGGTGGAACTGCTGTAAGTATGTTGACCACTTCTAATCGCGGTCATTTTGCAATTTGCCTTGGGTCAGCATGAACTATAGTGGATTGTGATTAGTGTGGATGACTGTCTCCTTCCCAAGAATGTAATGTCTCCATTGACGACAGGCTTGCACAATGGAGTACATTTCTTTGTCATAAGTAGGGTACTTACAAACAACATCTGATAGTGTCTCACCATGATATGCCACAAGGTGGCTGTGTTAAGTGAGGACGACTCCCACAACATAGTCTGAAGCATCTGCCTCAATCTCAAAGGGATGCCACATGTACGATAATGAAAGTACCGGGGATGAGCAAAAACACTTCTTCAAGTCATCGAAGGCTTGTTTTTGGGACAAGCCCAACACAAATTTTGCCTTACCTCCACCCCTGGTTACTTGGACGAGAGCCCATGCGATATGAGAGAAACCCAACATGAACCTGCGATAGAAATTGGCGAGTCCCAAGAAGATTCAAAGTTCAATGAGTGTGGTTGGGACTGGCCAGTCACGGATGACCTGGATCTTGGTTGGATCCACATGCACACCATGCTGATCAACGATGTAGCCTAAGTAATGGACCATGTCCATGCCGTAGGAGCATTTTTCCAAGTTTGCATATGGTTTGTGCCACTGCAGGGTGTGCAGAACTTGCTGAATATGCTGCAAGTGTTCTGCCCAAGTCTTGGTATAGATGAGGATGTCATCCAGATACACCACTACAAAAGTATTGGTGAAAGGTCGTAGGATATCGTCCATCATCCTCATAAAAGTTGTTGGAACATTTGTCAAACCAAAGGGCATGACCAACCATTCAAAAATACCTTATTTTGACTTGAAGGCAGTCTTCCATACATCTGTCTATTCTATTAGGAACTTGTGGTAGCCAGGCTTCAGATAAATCTTACTTAAGTATTTGGCCCCTGTGAGATGATCAAGGAGGTCGTCGATTCGGGGAATCGGGTACCAATTTTGGACTATGATTTTATTCAGTGCCCAGTAATCAATGCAGAGTTGCCAGGTCACGTCTTTCTTCTGCACCAACATGATTGGGCTCCCACAAGGCGATGAGCTGGGATGGATATGCCACTTGTGGAGCAGTTCTTGGATCTGCCTCTTGATCTCCTCATTTTCTAATAGAGAGCGGCAATAGACTCACCCATTGGGTAGTGGTGCGCATTGTTAGTGTCAGAAGTCACTCTTGGATTGCAGCAAGAGTAGAGCCTGACACCCATAAGTTTATGTCACGATTTGTTTATCAAGGGTGATCGAAAGAGAGCAGACTCAGAATGATATCATTTTAACTCAGAATCCTGGACCAAACCATGTATGAACAAGCTAGGTCTTAGTCTAACTTTAGTTAGTAGGTTGTAGTAAGGGTAAGCAGGAGGAAGATATTAACGAGAAAATGTAGAGGTCGACCGAAGACGTCAGGCCTTTCAACAACCCAAGGATGAATGATTTAAACACGAGAACTCCTAGAATTTAAATCACAAGGAAACTAAGGAATATATAAGCGTTACAACAAATCATTTATCATAACACAGTCACAATGGTTCATGTGAATCTGTCGATCATGAACTCCTTAACATCATAAGGAAAATAGAGTAAATAGGAAAGCTGACTGCCATTTAAACAAGAAATCTTGGATGCACATACATGATCAAAGAAACAAGTGCTTCATCAAAACCATACAACAGGGAGCTTAGCTCTACCAACTATGCTTTACAAAATGGAAAAATTGCCTACATATACCCAAAGAAAATAACAACAGCAAAACCGAGACTTCTTCATTAACAACAATACGTCTGCATGTTTACTAGCAAACTACACCTGCAGTCTCTGGATGGTCATGTGCTTATGTCAGACACAATCAAACTCTTGGCACCTTGCAGAAGAATTGACCTATCTCGGGTCCTTTTCTGGGCTTTCCATTTATAGTGGAGACGATGTCTAACTACCACCAACAACTTCAATAACTGCCTCCTTGGGGTCAGGAACAACATGGTCAACTCTGCCTTTCGGGACATGGATGTCTTCTCACGGTGCCACCTAGATCCACCAACCGACTGCTTGGAAAGACTTGTAGGCAGGTGCGATAAATGGGGCATAAGATAGGAAGCAGTGTAAGAACAAAGGTCAGGCGGGGATGATTTGGCATGCTCGTCGTGGAAGACAGAAGGGAAGTGACCAAGGAAGTGACAAGGGTGAGACACAGGACAAGGGGCAAGAGGATGATAGATGAAAGGAGGAAAGGTGACGGGATATGATTGTTCGAGGGAGGACATGTCACTTATGGTGGGATGATGTGGAAGGGAGTGGGACAAGTGTCAGAAGGTGAGAGGGAGAGAAAGGGGATAAGGTGTGCCAGGATGGCACTGAGTGGAGGTGAGACATGGAGTGGAAGACAAATGGCGGAAGGTGGATGGTGAAGGAAATCAAAGATGTGACAAGGGGGGCCCGCTTTAAGCCGCCAATTCCGGACCCCCCCCCCCTATTAAAGGTAGATAGGCAAAGGGGGTCCGTAATCCAACCTTGACCGTAGATTCAGGCTCCCCAATCCAAACCGTTGAGAGATGTGTGTCTAATTTTGGACCTCGCCTCGCTTTAAAGGTAGAATGGCGAGGGGGCTCCAGAATCCAACCTTGACCGTACATCTGGGTGCTCAAATTCTGGCCGCCTAGATCTGACTTCCGCTTAACCAAATGTGCATTTGCTCCCCAACCTAGGGTAAGTGGGTTTTTACCCCACTTTTTCGCATTTTTCCACCCAAAGGGGCTTATCTCTTAGGAAAACACACCCTTTACAAGAATTGGTGATAACATTAGGCTCCATGGGGGATAGAGTCATCCCTGTGATGCTCTAAGGACTCATTTTCAGTTCCAGTGCCTTGCTTTTGGGCTGTGGAGTCATTTATTAAGCCGAAAACAAAAAGAAATACAATATTTACAAAAATAGAGGAGCCATCTAAGGCTTTAAACGAAACATTTCTTTAGGAAACACCCATTTACTGGGCCATTAAAAAATTCTTCTCCCTCCAAATCCTGCAACTTGTAAGTGTTGTTCGAGAATACTTTGGAGATTTTGAAAGGTTCGATCTAGAGGGCATCAAACTTGTTGTGTTTTCCTCTATCCTGCCTGGGCGCATCCCACTTAAGCACCAGATCTCCGAGCTTGAATTCTTTCTTTCTGACCTTCCTGTCAAAGGCCTGCTTGATTTTCTGCTGATGACTGCGAGCTCTGTCCATTACTTGTTCCCTAGTCTACTACACTTCCACCAGCTGATGAATTCTTCTAACCATATGATATGGCTCTCCTTCATAATCTTGAAAGAATTTTTCCACAGGTAAAGCCAGTTGAGTGGGAAATACAACTTCTGTCCCGTAAACAAGTTGAAAAGGGGAGGTGCCCAGGGACTTCTTTGTTGTCACTCGATCGACCCACAGAGTGAATTTGAGCTTTGAATCCCATGCCTTCTTATTATCTTCCAACAATCTTTTAATGAGATTGATCAGACTTTTATTGGACGATTCTGCCAGCCCATTGCCTTGAGGATAATAGGGGGTGGAATGAATCAATGAAATCTCAAACTGCTCACAGAACTTAACCAGAGGCTCAAACTTGAAAGAAGCAACATTATCAGTGATAATTCTGTTGGGACAACCAAATATGGCTATAATATCCTCCAAGAAGCTGATAATTACCTCGTGTGAAACATTCCTAGTGGGGAAGCTTCGATCCACTTGGTGAAGTAATATGTTGCAGTCAGGATCCATCTGTGCTGGTCACTTGAAGGAGGATGAATTTCTCCAATGAAGTCCAACCCCCACTGCTGAAAATGTGTTGAAGCTACTACAGGCTTTAGTGGCAGAGATTTGAGCTGCTGCTTTCCTAAGAACCTTTGGCATTTGATGCATGCTCTGACTTCTCTGCAGACATTAGTGAATAAGGTGGGCCAGTAGTACCCAGCCTTGAGAATTTTGTGGGTTGTGGTCTTCTATAAATTATTCCCTCCACACAGGCTGCTATGGAAGTCAAACGTAACTTTCTATGCCTCCTGTGGGTTCAGACACCTTAGAAACACCCCTAAAGGGTCTCTCCAGTACAAGATCTAGTCAATAAGGAAATATTTGACTGCGTTGAGCTTTAGAGCTCTTGACTTACTCTTCCCCATTTCATTAGGGGGCTTTAACTCCTGCAGGAAAAATATAACATCTTTATACCAGGAGCATTCTGCCAATAGGGGTTGCTTTGAGGACTGCCATCTGAAGAAGGAAATGGGATACTCTTGCCCTTCCTCATTTTTCTGCAATAAGACCGCTGCTACTGTATCAAAAGAAGCAAAAGAAAAAATTAGGAAATCCTTGGAATAATTAGGATTGATCAACATAGGCACCTCAGTTAATGCCTTCTTTATTTGGACAAAATATTCTTTGAGCTCAACAATCCACTTTAGTTCATTTCCTTTTCTGAGCATGACTGTGATGTGTTTCACCAACTTAGCAAAATTTGAGATGAACCTCCTCAGAAAGTTAATCTTGCCCAGGAAAGATTGGACCTGTTTCTTGGATCTCGGGAGTGACAGGGTCTGAATTGCCTCCACCCTGTTGGGATCAATTCTCACTTCATCTGCTGATACTATATGGCCTAATAGCTTCCCCTCCTTCATATCAAACAAAGATTTCTTGGGGTTCAAGGAGAGGCCAAACCTTCGACACTTCAAGAAAACCTTCCTGAAGTGACAACAATGTTCTTCATCAGACTTGGAGAAGACAGTGATGTCATCCAAATAAATCACCACAAACTGATATTTCTCCCTAATGAAGGCTATGTCCATCGATCGCTGAAATGTTGCTCCTGCATTCATCAATCCAAAAGGCATTTTGGCATACATGAATGTGCCCGAAGGAGTGGTGAAAGCTGTTTTTTCTCTATCCTCAGGCAGGATTGATATCTGATTGTAACCAGAAAAGTCGTTGATCATGGATATCCTGGACGCACTAGTCACCCTTTGCAATATGTGTTCCATCTTAGGTAGGGGGTAATTGTCCTTCTTTGAGATTTTGTTCAGATTTTTGAAATCAACATAGAGTCTGATTTCTCCACTCTTCTTTCTGACCGGTACCAGATTAGCCACCCACTCAGAATATCTCAGAGGGACAATGATTTGGGCGTCTAACAACTTCTTCACTTCTCTCTCCATGACAAGCAACAATATGAGGTTAATCTGTCTTAGCTTTTGCCTGAAAGGCTTAGATTCCTCTTTCAGTGGGATCTTGTGCTCAATTACAGATGTGTCATATGTCCTGAGGTCTTCATAGGTCTATGCAAACACATCGACAAGATCTTTTAATAACTCAGTATACTCCGCCCTTTTTTCCCTTGATAGGCTGCTCAACAACTTGACGAATTTAGGCTCCTCCTGTGTGCCAATGTTGCACTCAGCTATATCAACATTTCCATTTGAAACCCTACCCTTTACTGCCACATCATTCCTATCGAACAATCTTTCTAAAGGAACTAATCCTTTTGGAATGTGATTGCTAGGAAACTGAACAATATGGTGATTAGCAATTTTATTTAAAAATGCTTCAGGGTGAGGGTGATCTTCGGGATCAAGATCTTGATCAATGTGCAATGCAGAGAATTCATCGACATAATCAAGAAATTTTCTGATTTCAAGATCATCCTCGAATACCTTCCAATGCTTGATATTGTCCGGTACAGAGGGCCTATATCTTATCTCGACCTCATGTTTGATCTTGGGAGGCAAAGGGATCTTAAACTGGCTAGCCGAAACAGCTAGGGAATCGGCCAAAGTATTTTCCTCTCTTGGAATAAATGTAATGTTGAATACCCCAAAAAAATTGTCAATTAGGTCCCATACCTTATTTCTGTAACTTTTGAGTCGAGGATTCTTAGCCTGATAAACATTTCTGATCTACTGAACTATCAACTCCGCATTTCCGAACACTGCTACCTCCTCAATTCCCATTTCTTTTGCAACCCTTAAACCCATAACAAGAGCCTCATATTTGGCCACATTATTGGTGGTCTCAAACTCTACCTTGTATGACAGAGAAATGGCTTCCTGACAAGGTGACACAAAAACCACTCCAGCACCAACACCTTCACTAGAAGAAGCTCCGTTGAAGAACATTTTTCACACAGAGGTAGTTGGGGGAGGTATTTCTCGATCAGATATGGGCTGTTTTCTTATTTGAAGAGGGGTTTCAGGAGCATCAGTGAGCTGCAATAAACTAGACCCCAAATCAGTATCAAGTTCAAAGATAAGATGATTGGTGGGGTCTGCTTCATCACTAACAATGTAGGCGATTTGAGCTTCTCTATACAACCTTCGGTGTTCCCCTCCAAAGTCTGGAATGGTGGCATATGTGAGGTCCATCTATAATGTCCCTCCAAGCTTTTTAATCCATGATCTTGACAAAAACATGCCAAAGTTGGGGGGAACATCAGCTACTACAATGTCCATGACCACACCCTTCATGGGCAGTTGAAACAATGATACTTCCAGGTCTTTGATGACTCCAAGACATTGCACCCTCCTTGAATCAAAAGAGTACAAATCATGATAGGCCTTTGTTAGTTTCAGTCCCAATTATTCCATGACTATTTTGGGCATGAGGTTATGGGAAGCCCCTGAATCCATCAGGCAGTTATGCAACACCTTATCATGTATGTTCAGGGATGTGTAGAAGGGAGGGGATGAATCATGTCTGTATTCTACCATGGGACCTAGGATGACTACTGGATTTTCATCTTGGATATTTACTGAGTCTGTGGAAAGCTGGGGGGACTCAGATTGTAGCAGTCTGGAGAGGGACCTTTTGAAATCTTCATTTTTAACTAGTTTTGAGAGAGGTATAGGAATTCTAATTTTTTGAATTTCATGCTCAAAACTAAAGGAAGAAGGAGGCTTAGGAGCTTCTCTTACCTTAGGGACAGGGTATTTGGCTGTTGGAGAAATATTCTGAGTGATCCTTTCCTTGGTAGTGCGTGCTGTAGGCTTAGAAAGCCTTTCTGCTACAAGAGGTTGATCAAGAATATCAGCCTTCCCTTCGTTCCTCTTTGACCTGAGGTTGTATCTGTTAGGACTGTTTCCTTTGGCCTTCTCCCCCTTACCCAACTCGTTGATTTGACTGTTCATAAGGGATTCTTCATATGCGGATTGAGTCAAATGGGGGAAAGGGGAGGTGTCTCCAAAACAATGGATTTCAGGACCAAGCTCATCTATCTCCTCTCCTTCCTCAACAACAACAAGGTTATTTTGAAGAGGGGTTTGGATCCTCTGGTTGTCTCTATCTCTGCTCCTTTGTTCCCTTGGCATAAATTGAGGGACATTATTATTTGGCCTCCTGAAACCTCTGTTATCAATACTTTGGGGGTTTATGTATATGGGCTTCCCTTCTAATTCCCACCTTTCCATCCTAGCCGAAAGTGATTTCAGCTCTTTAGTTACCTCGTCCCCTTGGGGGGGAAGGGCAGAGGAATTTGATGAGGAGGGTTCAGCTCTCCTGCTGGGCATATCTCTATCTGCTTTATTTCTGAGTTGGTCAACATCCAATATATTTGACTCAACTTCCACAGCTGAATCCTGCATGTGAGCTAAGGAAATGGCTCGTCTTTCCCTCAACAAGAGGCAGAAATCAGGATCAAAAGCACTAGCATAAGTGATTTTGGCGAAGGTTTCTGAGGGCTTTATCTCAGTGATAATCTTATTGTACATTTTATTGAATCTCTTGGAGAAATCGGAGACAAACTCTTCTTCCATTCATTTCAAGGACCCAAACTCTGTCATGTAATATATGAAGTCTTTTTTGTTACCCCACTGTCTCAAGAAGGCATTTTCCAAAGCCTCAATCCCATCGATAGATCCAAGAGGCAAAGCCTTAAACCATTTCCTGGCCTCACCTTCAAGGCTATGGACAAAAATCCTCATCCATACCTCTGCATGCATGATAACAAGATCATCTGTGAACATGTAAAAGGCTTCAAGGTGTTGTTCTGCAGATATGTCTCCTTCGCTTGTGAACTTGGGTAACTGCTTAAGGTAGCCATCTGCTGGAAGGGCATTGAGAGGCTGAGGTAACACAAGGGGAGCATACCTAGCAACTAATATAGCCTCCATTTTAGTCATGGGGGGATTTTCTCCTGCCATAGGGATATTAGGTGGAGGAGAACTAGGAGGAGAAGGAGTTTGAACAGGGGAAACTGGAGCTAAGCTTTCAGGTAGAATATGAAACAATGGAGGATTCAGAGAGAAGGATACAAGTATTGAATGAACATATGCTTCTCTCTCTGCAGTAGCAGCCACAGTAATAAAAGGAGGGGTGGCGAATCTAGGAGTGGGGAAATCTCCTATGGTCCTAGGTCTAGACCAAGCTGCAATGTCAGGGGAGATAGGAGTGACAAGATTTTCTCCCTCGAGTCCTGGACCAGGAGAAGAAAAATCAGCAAGAACACTCCCAAAGTTTAGAAAACAGGAAACTTCAGTAATAGGTCAGCTGGGAAACTAAGAAACAAAAAATGGAGTTTCTAACAGAGGAAGATGAGAACTGTCAGAAATACCTAGTTCAGCAGCAGAAGTTTCTCCTTCTAGGGCCCTCCCCTTTCTGACAAGCTTCTCATGATCTGCTTTAGGTGTAACTAGAGGCGACTGTGGATGAGACCGCGTGTGCCTACCCCTCGAAGCCACAACTGAAACAACAGGTTCGTCACATTGGAGTTGTCACAATGGAGTCGCCAGGTGCACAGTAGAAATCTTGTAGGGCTCTGATGTCTGATGCACCTTCAGAATCAAAGGCTCAATGTCGTTCAATCCCAGGGAAAATATTCAACTTCATCCCCGACAACGGTGCCCTAAATGTTAGCGTCAGAAGTCACTCCTGGATTGCAGCAGGAGTAGATCCCGACACCCATCAGTTTATGTCACGATTTGTTTATCAAGGGTGATCAAAAGAGAGCAGGCTCATAATGATATCATTTTTACTCAGAATCCTGGGCTGAACCATGTATGAACAGGCTAGGTCTTAGTCTATATTTAGTCAATTGGCTGTAGTAAGGGTAAGCAGAAGGAAGACATTAACGAGAAAATGTAGAGGTCGACCGAAGATGTCAAGCCTTTTAGCAACCCAAGGATGAATGATTTAAACACGAGAACTCCTAGAATTTAAGTCACAAGGAAACTAAGGAATATCATAGCGTTACAACAAATCATTTATCATAACACAATCATAATGGTTCATGCAAATCTGTCGATCATGAACTCCTTAGCATCAGAAGGAAAATAGAGTAAATAAGAAAACTGACTTCCATTTAAACAAGAAATATTGGATGCACATACATGATCAGAGAAACCAGTGCTTCATCAAAACCATACAACAAGGAGCTTAGCTCTACCAACGATGCTTTACAAAATGGAAAAATTTCCTACATATACCCAAAGCAAATAACAACAGCATAACCAAGACTTCTTCATTAACGACATTACGTATGCATGTTTACTAGCAGACTGCACCTGCAGTCTCTGGATGTTCGTGCACTTATGTTAGACGCAATCGGACTCCTGACACCCCGCAGAAGAATTGACCTGTCTCGGGTCCTTTTCTGGGCTTTCCATTTATAGTGGAGACGATGTCTAACTACCACTAACAACTTCAATAATTGCCTCCTTGGGGTCGGGAACAACCCGTTCAACTCTTCCTTTCGGGACGTGGAGGTCTTCTCATGGTGCCACCTGGATCTGCCAACCAACTGCTTGGAAAGACTTGTAGGAATGTGCGATAAATGGGGCATAAGATAGGAAGCAGTGTAAGAACAAAGGTCACGTGGGGATGATTTGGCATGCTCGTCATGGATGAGGGAAGGGAAGTGACCAAGGAAGTAACAGGACGAGACATAGGACAGGGGGTAGGAGGGTGATAGATGAAAGGAGGAAAGGTGATGGGATCTGACTGTTCGAGGGAGGACACGTCGCTTATGGCGGGACGACGTGGAAGGGAGTGGGAAAGGTGTCGGAAGGCGAGAGGGAGCCAAAGGGGATAAGGTGTGCCAGGATGGCACTGAGTGGAGGTGAGACATGGAGTGGAAGACAAATGGCAGAAGGTGGACGGTGGAGGAAATTGAAGATGTGACAAGGGGAGGCCCGCTTTAAGCCGCCATGTTAAGAACCAAATATCAATATAGCATAGAAAAAACTTAGAAAAAGTACTCAATGCCTTGAAAAAGAGATAATTTCAGATAATAAGCCTCTTCGAGGGGGAAACCTCCTTTTACCCCACTTAAATGTTCAAGTACCAGATGATTCAAAATGAAAATGTCTCCTTGGTATATATAGGAGACT
>ML779721.1:888718-909708 GCA_009831015.1 Picea engelmannii | reverse complement strand
GTGGCATGTTGGCCAAGTATCACTTTTGAACCTTGATTTTGAGGTGGTTCTGCTAGACAATATTTATTCTGTTGTATCTCCCAAGTTTCGGCCCTTCTGGGTATGAAAATTTATTTTATGTAGTTCTCTGATATTTCTTCTCTGCAATGCCACAGTTCTGATCAAAATTGGATGTGCCAAGTGGAATTTACGGTAACTTCCCCACAACTTGCCAATTTTTGGCCTTTCCAGGAGATCTCACTTGTATAGCGTACCCCACACAAAATGATTGATATAAAATTCTGAAACTCCCACCAGAAATACTACAGACTGTACATGATCCAATGAAACCAGTCCCACTCAATTTAGATACTCTAGGAAGAAGTTATGATTGTTTTACCTGGAACACCTTCTTGATATTAGTCAATAGGACTAGTCAAATACCCTATCTTACACAGGGTGTATCTACAAATTTAAGATGACCCAGAATTTGAACCTTTTACCACAGATACTTTACTAATTTTTGTAAATAGCCTCTTGAGTTCAGGGTCTGAAACGTTACAGAAAAGTTTTTATAGCGAAAATTCCACATTGACTCAATTCAGGATGATTCCAGAACCCTATCTTGTACAGGCTGTATCTCTGAAAGTATAAGGCCTCAAGAGATAAATTTTGAACCCAACATACCTTGATCCCTCTACTAAATATCCTCCAAGCTGTTCCTTCTGAAACAATGTAGAAAAAAAGTTAGCAAAAATTCCAAGGTGTCTCAGATGTAGCAGCGAAACCCCAAGATCTTGAGCTCTGATACCATATGTTAAGAACCAAATATCAATATAGCATAGAAAAACCTCAGAAAAAGAACTCAACACCTTGAAAAAGAGATAATTTCAGATAATAAGCCTCTTCGAGGGGGCAACCTCCTTTTACCCCACATAAATGTTCAAGTACCAGATGATTGAAAATGAAAATGTCTCCTTGGTATATATAGGAGATTAGGAGGTATAATTACAACTAATGGCCTAAAGCCGACATAAATAAAATAAAATTACTAATATAATATTCCCAAGTTAAGGGGTAATGATCCAATATTAGGGCTTAACATGCTAATTCCGGACCCCCCCCCCCCCATTAAAGGTAGATAGGCAAAGGGGGTCCGGAATTCAACCTTGACCGTAGATTCAAACTCCCCAATCCAGACCATTGAGAGATGTCCGTCTAATTTTGGACCCCCATCGCTTTAAAGGTAGAATGGAGAGGGGGCTCCAGAATCCAACCTTGATCGTAGATCTGGGCGTGCAAATTCTGGCCGCCTAGATCTGCCTGCCACTTAACCGAATGTGCATTTGCGCCCCAACCTAGGGTAAGTGGGTTTTTACCCCACTTCTTCACATTTTGCCACCCAAAGGGGCTTATCTCTTAGGAAAACACACCCTTTACAAGAATTGGTGATAACACGCATGGTGTTAGATCAATGGGATGCTTGAACTGTCAGTGCAGTGGTACGCCAGTAGGAGAGGAGAAGATATTTGAGTATTCTTCCATGACCTTATACACTTGTTTCTGTTATGTGGAGAGATCGACTGCGGAGGCCCGAGATGTGGTTGCGATATTTCGCTCACTCTGAGAGAGAATCATGAAGAAGATAAATTTCCCAGTCTGAAAGATGACCTTCTTGCATTGCTTGGAAGAGATCAAGGAAATAACACTAGGAGGGACTGCCTCGGGTATCCTGTACAATTTCATGTTCAAAGTAATAATAACACTACGAGGCCTTGAATCATATGCAACATGATGTTTCCATAAATAAGGTTGGCCCAAAATAACATTACAAACTTCAAGAGGAGAAACATCACACAATACCTCAACTTTGAAGGGCTTGATGCCGTACGACAATCAAAACTGTTGGATGACGCAGAGATCGCTTCTTGGCGGAGCTATCCAATGGTGTAGGGTTGTGGGTGTGGCATTGTTGGAAGGGCCAACCACTTGAAAACCTTTGTGGAGATGAGGTTCTTCTGGCTACTGCTATCAATGATGAAGTGCAGTGGGGTGCATTTTACCCACATCTATGAATGGAAGAGGCACTCTCCTTCTTCTGGCTCATCTAGTTCACTAGGATGGAGCTTGGTGGTAGAAATGGTGGCACCGGGTTCCGCATCAATGATCCATCTTCCCCTTTATGGTTCTGAATCAGAGTCAGAACCCACATCTGATTCAGAGGCTTTCACTTCCGCCACCAGCTATTACTTTGAGCGGTAGTCAATAGTGTTATGCCAAGGGATCTTATGGAAGTCGCATGACTTCCTAGTATCTTTCTTTGTCTTTCCGGTGTCCTTCTTTGCTTGCGGCTTGGATTGATTGTCCTGATACTATCCATATTTTATCTGTCCTTTGTTTTGTGGGTTAGGGCTGCCCTTTTCTAGCTTTTGCTGTGAGGGGTTCCCAGGCCCAAATTTCCATGTCTTTTGTTTGAGCTTCTGCTTCATTTTGACGACATATCGGTAGGCCGCGCCCAAGGATGAGATGTACAGAAATTCAATTTCGGTCTGGATGTATCTATGTAGAGCACCATGATACTTGAGCACCAGATATTGCTCTGAATCTTTGATACCCATCTTGGTGCGCAAAGTATGGGAGATATTTGTGAACTCTGGCACTGCTTGGTCTCTTTCTTGCCGCAGTGTGGTCCATTTGGTATACAAGTCGTCATAAATTTTGATAGGGTAGTGTTGTTCCTTAATAGCATCCCTGAAGGATTCCAAGGTGGTACTGACTGTAAATAATGAGGGTTCCCCTGTTTCCTTTTTCTCACAGAAATCTTCCCACCAATCTTCGACATGGGGAACTGCTTTGAGAGGCGCAAAAGTAATCTTTTCTCTATTCGAAAAGTTATAGACAAAAAAATACCCTTCTAGTAGATTCAACCACTTGTCTACAACATTTGCGTCTATCTAACTTTCAAATATAGGAATATAGAATTTTATTTGTACCTTGAACGGGGTGGCGCCTCTTCTTGAGGAAAACGCGTCGCCTGTTGGTAGCCGCCGAAGGATTTGCATGAAACTATCCATCATCTCATTCCTCTGTTGCATGAGGGATTCCTCAAGCAACATTTTGAAAGGATCTCCTCTCCCATCATATTTATTTTCTCCTACCATTAGATGTTGCTTGGGCGTGTGAGAGATTTTGTCCTCAAGAGAAACAAGCTTGAGACCCAATTCTTTGTACCCTGACCTCGTTGGGGACATGCATTAAGATGACAAGGAGTAGACCGCTTTGACACCACTGATCCGGATTTAATGAGCAGAACAAAATGAACACGTATTAGTAAAATATGCTTAACACAAAATAACAGAGATACAATAAAATTGGTTTTCTATTCAAGAAGGAAATAAGATGAAACTGTAAAATGCAGCGGAAAACAAGCTTGTTGGAATGGTGGCGGCTTATCTCTGAGAAGAGATGTGATGGCTGTGCTCATTCACAAGAATATGGTTACAATGAAGTTCTGAAGGCCTTTTACAATAAACAGGAATGTAAAAAAACCTAGACATCTAAAAACCTAACCCTAGGAGATGAAGCGCCAAAAGTCATGTGGGCCTCGTTTGGGTAAGTTAGTACATCAACTTCTCGGGGTCGTAACTTTTGCATACAATCTCCATTTTAGGTGCACGATATCCCGTTCGAAAGGTCTAACCGAGAAGAACAATTTTTGACTAGCCCAAGTTATTTTCTTTTGGCAGTCCCGTGGGCCCCAAATCCCCAAAAAACGTCATTTAGGGCCTCAAAACGACCTTGAAAGTTTGGAACTCGAAAAACTGCTGAAAAACTGCCAAGGTGGAAAACTGTTTTTCGAGCCATTGGAATAGGTGGGTGGCCACCGATACTCACTTGGATCAATCCTCCCTCCTTAGGAATCAATGGTCTCCATTGCGTTGAGTTCCCCCATTAGATGAGGAAATTTCTGCTGAATTTGGCCTGGGGTGAACCACTTGCCTTGGTGCAGGAGCTGCCCTGCTTTGACGACTCAATAAAGATGGATCCTTTGCTGTCGAGTGCCCTTAATCTGTGTGTCCACAATATGATCACTGGATTACTATTACATGCACTTAGGTTTGAGCTCTGTTAGTGTCAACTGCTTTGCTATCTCCGAGGTGTCCAATAATGGTGGGAAATATGGCCGAAGGAGAGCCACATTGAAGACTGGATGCAGACCAAGGAAGGGGGTAATGTTGAGCTCAAAATCATTGTCACCCACAGCCTTGGTGATGGTGTACGACCCATAATGGAGTGGGAAGAGATTTTGATGGGCCTCTGTAAGACGTTCTTTCTGCAAATGCAATCAAACTTTGTCACCCACCTGAAACATATGTGGCACCCGATGTTGACCATGGCATTGCTTGTACTTGGCATTAGACTTCTGTAGAATATCCTGAACCTATTGCCAGATGTGATGGATCCGGTCAATGAATTGGGTGGCTTTGTCAGCTTCTGGTGGAGCAAAGGACGAGTCAGACGAGGTGGTCGCCAGGGGTAGTGCAACATCCATAGGGCCCAATGGTTGGAATCCTAACCCCACCTGAAAGGGGCTGTGGCCAATTGAGCTATGCAGGGCTCGATTGTAGCTATTCTGGACATAGGGAAGACTCTCATTCCAGGTGCGAGAGTGTTTTGAATTGTACATGTGCAGGATATGTACGACCATCCGATTGACGACCTCAATTTGGCCATCTGTCTGGGGGTGGAAGGCAGTGGATTTGGTGAGCTTGTATCCAGTAGTGACCAGAGGCTCGACCAAAATGAGTTGAGGAATCGACTATCATGGTGTGAGATAATGGTTTGTGGGATCCCAAAATGTACCCATACTCGTTCAAAGAAGATCTTGGTAGTGGATTCTGCTATGATGTTCTTCTTGCAGGTGACTAGAATCGCCATCTTTGAAAAGTGATCAACAACCACAAAAACACAGTCATTTCCCCTCTTGGTGGACGGGAGGCTCGACATGTAGTTCATTGAGATGGATTCCCACAGACTGTTAGGAGTAGGCAGAGGGTTGTACATGCCCTGTTTCTTAGTGGTCGGTTTGGAAATAACGTAGGCGCTATAAGACCTGATATACTTGCCGACATATTATCGAAGTTTCGGCTAGTAGAAATGATTTTGCAGCACTGCCACTTTCTTTTCGATGCCAAAGTGTCCTGCCACCTGACTGAAGTGAGATTTCCAAATCAGGTTTCTGCGCTCTCTTGATGGAACACAAAGATGGCCCAGACGAAAAAACAACTTGTCCTGAAGATGGAAATTAGCGACCACTGAGTTGGCGCCCAACATTTGGTAGGTGTTGGAGAAGTCAGGGTTTGTCTCGTAGAGGTGGGGCCATTCAGAGGTCTCACGACTGAAAGAGTCTAGCATAGTGGTGAGTGCCGCGACTGGAGGTCGGTTTAGGTAGTCAACAACTCAGTTGGTACTTCCTTTTTTATACTTGATTTTGAGGTGGAACTGCTGTAAGTATGTTGACCACTTCTGATGATGGTCATTCTGCAATTTGCCTTGGGTCTGCATGAACTGTAGTGGCTTGCGATCAGTGTGGATTTCTGTATCCTTCCCAAGAATGTAATGTCTCCACTGACGGTAGGATTTCACAATGGAGTACATTTCTTTGTCGTAAGTAGGGTACTTATGGAAAACATCTGATAGTGTCTCACTATTATATGCCATGGGGTGGCCGTGTTGAGTCAAGATGACGCCCATAACATATTCTGAAGCATCTGTCTCAATCTCAAAGGGATGCTGCAGGTCTAGTAATGAAAGTAACAAGGATGAACACAAATTATTCTTCAAGTCATCAAAGGATTGTTGTTAGGACAAGCCCCACACAATTTTTTCCTTACCTCCACCCTTGGTTACTTGGCTGAGGGGCCATGTGATATGAGAGAAACCCAGCACGAACTTGCGATAGAAATTGGCGAGGCCCAAGAAGCTCCGAAGTTCACTGAGTGTGGTTAGGGATGGCCAGTCACGGATGAACTGCATCTTGGCTAGATACACATGCACATCATGCTGATCAACGATGTAGCCTGAGTAATGGACCATGTCCATGCCGAAGGAGAATATTTCCGAGTTTGCATATAGTTTGTGCTACCGCAGGGTGTGAAAAACCTACTAAATATGCTGCAAGTGTTCTACCCAAGTCTTTCTATAGATGAGGATGTCATCAAGATACACCACTACAAAATTATTGGTGAAAGGTCATAGGATATCGTCCATCATCCTCATAAAAGTTGCTGGAGCATTTGTCAAACCAAAGGGAATGAACAACCATTCAAAAAGACCTTCGTTTGACTTGAAGGAAACCTTCCATACATCTTTCTGTTCTATTGGGACCTGGTGGTAGCCAGACTTCAGATCAATCTTACTGAATTATTTCCCCCCCTTGAGCTGATCAAGGAGGTCGTCGATTCGAGGAATTGGGTACCGATTTTGGACTGTGATTTTATTCAGGGATCGGTAATCAATGTAGAGTCACCAGGTCCCGTATTTCTTCTACACTAGCACGATTGGGCTCCCACAAGGTGATGAGCTGGGATGGATGTGCCCCTTGTGGAGCAGTTCTTGGATCTGCCTCTTGATCTCCTCGTTTTCTAACAGAGAGCGATGATAGACTGGCCCATTGGGTAGCAGTGCGCCTGGGGTCAGATCGCTGGGATGCTTGACCTGGCAGTGTAGAGGTACCCTGATAGGAGAGGAGAAGATATCTGAGTATTCTTCCATGACCTTATCCACTAGATTCTGTTGTGTGGAGAGATCGACCACAGAGGCCCGAGATGTGGTTGCAATATTTTTCTCACTCTAAGAGAGAATCATGAAGAAGATAAATTTACCGGTCTGAGAGATGACCTTCTTGCATTGCTTGGCAGAGATCAAGGAAATAACACTAGGAGGGACTGCCTCAGATATCCTGTACAATTTCATGTTCAAAGTAATAATAACACTACGAGGCCTAAACTCATATACAAAATGAAGTTTCCATAAATAAGGTTGGCCCAAAATAAAATTACAAACTTTGAGAGGAGCAACATCACACAATACCTTGTCTTTGAAGGGCTTGATGCTGTATGACAGTCCACACTATTCATTGACACGAAGAGCGCTTCCTTGGCATAGCCATCCAATGGTGTAGGGTTGTGGGTGCGGCTTTGTCGTTAGGGCTAGACGCTTCACAACTTTTGTTGAGATGAGGTTCTTCTGGCTACCGCTATCAATGATGAAGTGTAGTGGGGTGCCTTTTACCCACATCTGTGAATGGAAGAGGCACTCTCCTTCTTCTAGCTTGTCTGGTTCACCAGGTTGGAGCTTGGTGGTAGCAACAGTGGCACTGGGTTCTACGTCAATGATCTGTCTTCTCCTTTCTGGCTCTGACTCAGAGTCAGGACCCGCATCTGATTCATAGGCTTTCACTTCGACCACCAACGATTTCTTTGAGTGGCATTCAACAGTGTTATGCCAAGGGCTCTTATGGAAGTTGCACCACTTCCCGGTATCTTTCTTTGTCTTTCCGGTGTCCTTCTTTGCTTGCGGCTTGGACTGATTTTCCTGATACTATCCATCTTTGCTCTGTCCTTTTTTCTATGAATTGGGGCTGCCCTTTCCTAGATTTTGCTGTGTGGGGTTCCCAGGCCCAAATTGCTGCGTCTTTTGTTTGAGCTTCTGCTTGATTTTGACGGCATATCGGTAGGCCGCGCCCAAAGATGAGATGTCCAGAAATTCCATTTCATTCTGTATGTATCTATGCAGAGCACCACGATACTTGATCACCAGATGTTACTTTGAATCTTTGGTACCCAGCTTGGTGCGCAAGGTATGGAAGATATTTGTGAACTCTTGCATTGCTTGGTCTATTTCTTGCCATAGTTTGGTCCATTTGGTATACAAGTCGTCATAACTTTCGACAGGGTAGTATTTTTCCTTAAAAACATCCCTGAAGAATTACCAGCTGGCCGTGACTATAAATAATGAGGGTTCCTCTGTTTCCTTTTGGTCACAGAAAGTTTCCCACCAATCTTTGACACGAGGAATGACTTTGAGAAGCGCAAAAGTAATAATTTCTCTATTTGAAAAGGTATGGACAGAAAAATACCCTTCTAGTAGATTCAACCACTTGTCTACAACATCTATGTTTATATAACCTTCAATTATAGGAATATCGAAGTTGATTTGTACCTTTAACGGGGTGGCGCTTCTGCTTGAGGAAGATGCATTGCCTGTTGGTAGTCGCCGAAAGATTTGTGTGAAACTATCCATCATCTCATTCTTTTGTTGCGTGAGGGATTCCTCAAGAATTTTTTTGAAAGGATCTCTTGTCCTGCCATATTTCTTTTCTCCTGCCATGAGAGGTTGCTTGGACATGTGAGAGCTTTTGTCCTCAAGAGAAACAAGCTTGAGACCCAATTCTTTTTACCCTGACCTCATTGGAGACATGCATTAAGACGACAAGGAGCAAACCGCTCTGATACCACTGATCCATATTTTATGAGCATAATGAAATGAACACAGATTATTAAAATATCCTTAACACAAAATAACAGAGATACAATAAAACTGGTTTTCTATTCAATAAGGAAATAAGTTGAAACTGTAAAATGAAGTGGAAAACAAGCTCACTGGAATGGTGGCGGCTTATCTCTGAGAAGAGATGTGATGGCTATGCTCATTCACAATAAGATGGTTACAATGAGGATCTGAAGGGATTTTACAATAAACAAGAATTTAAAAAACCCTATGCATCCAAAAACCTAACCCTAGGAGATGAAGCGCCAAAAGTCATGTGGGCCCCGTTTGGGTAAGTTAGTACATCAACTTCCCGGGGTCGTACCTTTTGCATACGATCTTTGTTTTAGGCACACGATAGCTCGTTGGAAGGGTCTAACCGAGAAGAAAATTTTTCGATTGGCCTAGGGTAGTGAATTTGGCGGTCCCGTAGGCCCCAAATCCCCAAAAAACATCGTTTAGGGACTCAAAACGACCCCGAAAGTTTGGAACCCAAAAAACAACCAAGGTGGAAAATTGGTTTTCAAGCCAGTGGAATAGGTGGGTTGCCACCGATATCCACATGGATCAATCTTCCCTCCTTAGCAAGAAAAGGTCTCCATTGCGTTGGGTTCCCCCATCAGATGAGAAAATTTCTACTGAATTTGGCCCCGGGTGAGCCACTTGCCTTGGTGCAGGAGCTGCCCTGCTTTGACGACTCGATAAATCTAGATCCTTTGCTGTCGAGTGCCCTTGATATTTGTGTCCACAATATGATCACTAGATTCCTGTTGCATGAAGTGAGGGTTGAGCTCTATTGGTGTCAACTGCTCTGCTATCTCTGAGGTGTCCAATAATGGTGGGAAATATGGCCGAAGGAGAGCCATGTTGAAGACTGGATGCAGACCAAGGGAGGGGGGAATGTTGAGCTCAAAATCATTATCACCCACAGTATTGGTGATGGTTTATGGCCCATAACGGAGTGGGAAGAGCTTCTGATGGGGCCCTGTAAGGCGTTCTTTCTGCAAATGCAACCAAACTTTGTTGCCCACCTGAAATGTATGTGGCACTCGATGTTGATCATGGCACTGCTTGTTCTTGGCATTAGACTTCTGCAGAATATCCTAAACCTATTGGCAGATGTGCTGGATCCGCTCAATGAACCGAGTGGCTTTGTCAGCTTCTGGTGGAGTAGAGGATGAGTCGGCCAAGGTGGTCACCAGGGCTAGTGCAACATCCATGGGGCCCAATGGTTGGAATCCTAATCCCACCTGAAAGGGGTTGTGGCTAGTTGAGCTATGCAGGGCTCGATTGTATCTATGCTGGACATAGAAAAGACTCTCATCCCAGGTGCAGGGGTGTTTTGAATTTTACATGCGTAGGATATGTACGACCATCTGATTGACGACCTCAGTTTGGCCATCTTCCTGGTGGTGGAAGGCAGTGGATTTGGTGAGCTTGGTATCCAACAGTTACCAGAGGCTCGACGAGAATGAGTTGAGGAACCGATTGTCATGGTCTGAGATAATGGTTTGTGGGATCCCAAATTGTACCCATACTCATTCAAAGAATATCTTTGCAGTGGCTTCTACTGTGATGTTCTTCTTGTAGGTGGCTAGAATTGCCATCTTGGAAAAGCGATCAACAACCACAAAAACATAATCATTTCCCCTCTTGGTGGATGGGAGGCCCGACATGTAGTCCATTGAGATGGATTCCCATGGTCTGTTAGGAGTAGGAAGAGGGGTGTATAAGCCGTTTTTCTTAGTGCTTGGTTTGGCAATAGCGCAGGTGGTGCAGGACCTGATATACTTGCCAACATCTTGTCGAAGTTTCAACCAATATAAATGTTTCTGCAGCATTGCCACTGTCTTTTCAATGCCAAAGTGTCCTGCCACCCGACTGTAGTGAGCTTCCCAAATCATCTTCATGCGCTCACTTGATGGAACACATAGATATCCCAGATGACACAACATCCTGTCCTGAAGATGGAAATTAGTGACCACTGAGTTGGTGCCCAACATTTGGTAGGTGGTGGAGAAGTCAGGGTTTGTCTCGTAGAGTTGGGGCCATCTGGAGGTCTCATGACTGCAAGAGTCTAGCACTGTGGTGAGTTCCGCGACTGGAGGTAGGCAGAGGCATTCAACAATTCGGCTTGTACGTCCTTTTTTATACTTGATGTTGAGGTGGAACTATTGTAAGTATGTTGACCACTTCTGATGGCGGTCATTCTGCAATTTTCCTTGGGTCTACATGAACTGTAGTGGCTTGTGATTAGTTTGGATAGCTGTCTCCTTCCCAAGAATGTAATGTTTCCATTGGTGGAAGGATTGCACAATGGAGTACATTTCTTTGTCGTAAGTAGGGTACTTACAAACAACATCTGATAGTATCTCACTATGATATGCCACGTGGTGGCCGTGTTGAGTATGGATGACACCCACATCATATTTTGAAGCATATGTATCGATCTCAAAGGGATGTTGTAGGTCTGGGAATGAAACTACCGGGGATGAGCACAAACACTTCTTCAAGTCATCGAAGGCTTGTTGTTGGGAAAATCCCCACACAATTTTTTCCTTACCTCCACCCCTGGTTACTTGGCTGAGGGCCCATGCAATAGGAGAGAAACCGAACATGAACTTGCGATAGAAATTGGCGAGGCCCAAGAAGCTCCAAAGTTCAGTGAGTGTGGTTGGGGCTGGCCAGTCACAGATGACCTAGATATTGGCTAGATTCACATGCACACCATGTTGATCAATGATGTAGCCTAATTAATGGACCCTGTCCATGCCGAAGGAGCATTTTTCCAAGTTTGCATATAGTTTGTGCTGCTACAGGGTGTGAAAAACCTGCTTAATATGCCTCAAGTGTTCCACCCAAGTCTTGCTATAGATGATGATGTCATCCAGATACAACACTACAAATTTATTGGTGAAAGGTCATAGGATATCGTCCATCATCCTCATAAAATTTGTTGGAGCATTTGTCAAACCAAAGGGCATGACCAACCATTGAAAAAGACATTTTTTTGACTTGAAGGCAGTCTTCCATACATCTGTCTGTTCTATTGGGACCTGGTGGTAGACATAATTCAGATCAATCTTACTAAAGTATTTGGCCTCCATGAGCTGACCAAGGAGGTTGTTGATTTGGGAATTGGGTACTGGTTTCAGACTGTGATTTTATTTAGGGCCCGATAATCAATGCAGAGTTGCTAGGTCCCATCTTTCTTCTGCACCAACACGATTGTGCTCCCACAAGGTGATAAGCTAGGATGGATGTGCCCCTTGTGGAGAAGTTCTTGGATCTGCCTCTTGATCTCCTCGTTTTCTAACATATAGCAGTGGTAAACTGGCCCATTGGGTAGCGGTGCACCTGGGTTCATATCGATGGGATTCCTGACTTGGAAGTGTAGAGGTACCCCGGTAGGAGAGGAGAAGATATCTGAGTATTCTTCCATGACCTTATCCACTTGCTTCTGTTTTGTGGAGAGATCGGTCGCGGAGGCCTAGGATGTGGCTGCGATATTTTGCCCACTCTGAGAGAGAATCACGAAGAAGATAAATTTCCCGGTCTGAGAGATGACCTTCCTACATTGCTTGGCAAAGATCAAGGAAATAACACTAGGAGGGTCTGCCTTGTGTATTCTGTACAATTTCATGTTCAAAGTAATAATAACACTACGAGGCCTAGACTCATATACAACATGATGTTTCCATAAATAAGATTGGCCCAAAATAACATTACAAACTTTGAGAGGAGAAACATCACACAATACCTTGTCTTTGAAGGTCTTGATGCCGTATGACAATCAACACTGTTGGCTGACACAAAGATCACTTCCTTGGTGGAGCCATCCAAGGGTGTATGGTTGTGGGTGCGGTGTTGTCGCTAGGGCCAACCGCTTTACAAAGTCTGTTGAGATGAGGTTATTTTGGTTACCACTATCAACGATGAAGTGCAGCGGGGTGCCTTTTACCCACATATGTGAATGGAAGAGGTGCTCTCCTTCTTCTGGCTCGTTTGGTTCACCAGGCTGGAGCTTGGTGGTAGCAATGGTGGCACTGGGTTTCATGTCAATGATATGTCTTCCCCTTTTTGGTTCTGAATAAGAGTCAGAATCCACATCTGATTCAGAGGCTTTCACTTCAGCCACCAATGATTTCTTTGAGAGGTAGTCAACAATGTTATGCCAAGGGCTCCTATGGAAGTCGCACCACTTCCCGATATATTTCTTTGTCTTTCTGATGTCCTTCTTCACTTGCGGTTTGGACTGGTTGTACTGATACTGCCCATATTTTCTCTGTCCTTTGTTCTGTGATTTGGGGCCTCCCTTTCCTGGCTTTTGCTGTGAGGGGTTCCCAGGCCCAAATTGCTGCGTCTTTTGTTTGAGCTTCTGCTTGATTTTGACGACATATCGGTAGGCCACGCCTAAGGACGAGATGTCTAGAAATTGCATTTCATTCTGGATGTATCTATGCAGACCACCATGATACTTGAGCACTAGATGTTTCTTTGAATCTTTGATACCTATGTTGGTGCGCAAGGTATGGAAGATATTTGTGAACTTTGGCACTGCTTGGTCTCTTTCTTGCCGCAGTGTGGTCCATTTGGTATACAAGTCGTCATAATTTACGACATGGTAGTATTTTTCCTTAATAACATCCCTAAAGGATTCCCAGGTGTCCGTGACTATAAATAATGAGGGTTCATCTATTTTCTTTTGCTCACAGAAAGTTTCCCACCAATATTTGACACGGGTAACGACTTTGAGAAGCGCAAAAGTAATATTTTCTCTATTCGAAAAGTTATGGATAGAAAAATACCCTTCGAGTATATTCAACCACTTGTCTACAACATTTGTGTCTATCTGACCTTCAAATATAGGAATGTCGAAGTTGATTTATACCTTGAACGGGGTGACACCTCTTCTTGAGGAAGATGCGTTGCCTGTTGGTAGCCGGAAGGATTTGCGCGAAACTATCCATCATCTCATTCCTTTGTTGCGTGAGGTTTTCCTCAAGAAATATTTTGAAAGGATCTCCTGTCTCATCATATTTCTTTTCTCTAGCTATGAGAGGTCGCTTGGGCGTGCAAGAGCTTTTGTCCTCAAGAGAAACAAGCTCGAGACCCAATTCTTTGTACCCTGACCTCGTTGGGGACATGCATTGAGATGACAAGGAGCAGATCGCTCTGATACCACTGATCCATATTTTATGAGCATAATGAAATGAACACAGATTATTTAAATATGCTTAACACAAAATAACATAGATACAATAAAACTGGTTTTCTATTCAATAAGGAAAAAAGATGAAACTGTAAAATGTAGTGGAAAACAAGCTTGCTGGAATGGTGGTGACTTATCTCTGAGAAGAGATGTGACTGTTGCGCTCATTCACAAGAAGATGGTTACAATTAGGTTCTGAAGGCCTTTTACAGTAAACATGAATTTCAAAAACCCTAGACATCCAAAAACCTAACCCTAGGAGATGAAGTGCCAAAAGTCACGTGGGCCCCGTTTGGGTAAGTTAGTACATCAACTTCCCGGGGTCGTGACTTTTGCATACGATCTCTGTTTTAGGTGCACGATAGCCTGTTGGAAAGTTCTAACCGAGAAGAACAATTTTCGATTGGGCCAAGGTAATGATGTTAATAGTTCCCTAGGCCCAAAATCCCCAAAAAACATCGTTTAGGGCCTCAAAACGGCCCCGAAAGTTTGGAACCCGAAAAATTGCCGAAAAACTGCCAAGGTGGAAATCTGTTTTCGAGCCAGTGGAATAGGTGGGTGGCCACTGATATCCACCTAGATCAATGTAGGAAACCATCAATAAGCCACAACCAAATCCTTAGTAAGGCACAAGGAGAAGACACCTGCTACATTCATCAAGAATAAATGCAAAATGAACAGTAATGAAAACATCAATATGCTCATGATAAAGTGCTAAGAAACTCAAGATAGAGTAATAACCTACATAACCAATCTGTCTCCAAACTCTTCACCGACAACATTCTGGAATAGGTGAAGCAAACAAAAATCTAACTGTAAGAAAGATCCTCTAAGAGAAAAGACATGAATCAACATGGAAATTCCACAGTGTGTCAAAGAACAATCTCTCCATGAAGACATGAATGATGACAAAATATGAAGCTGAATGTGATCCAACAAGCTGCAAGTGTTGACGATCAACTGGAGTGCTTCAATCAAGAGCTTGAACATGATCTCACAATGATCATCAAGTTCACAAAGTGCTCAAATATTCACCACATGCAATGTAAAATGGTCTCCCCATCACAAATACATAGTGCCAAGCGAAGCACTAAATTTCTACCATAAAGAAATTGTCTCAAATAAATTGTTGTCATAGTCAAACAAAGGATAAATACATGGCCATCACCATCCTCAATAATCGTATGGCCAAATCAATAGAAATTGATATCACCATTGCATAAAGTATGAAATTTTATATATTTTGAAAAATAACTTCACTTAAAACAATGTGTATATCAACCAATTATCACCATTTTAAGTTCCAAAAATGAGGTATAGCCTTGGGTTTTTGGGAACAAATGAATCACCAACATCAAACACAATTTTTTACTAAATCCAAACATTTCATTGTGTAGAGAACTAAAAAATACACAACCTACAAAAAACTACACCAAAAATCGATGTCGTATGACAAAGTTATGGCAATTTAAAAATCAACTTCAAAATCTTGGTGCTAATCCCCACAAGCTAAGCTAGAAGTGCCACATGGAAAAATCTAATTTGTCTGAATAGAACCCACTATATGATAAATGGAAAAGGTATAGAATTTGAAATGGCATGTACATAATGCTTATGTGGCATGTACAAAATACTAACATAGCATGTACGAAATGTAGACGTGGCATGTGCTGAAAGTGACACATGAGAGTTTATGAAATGAAACATGGGAGTTGAGATTGCAAGTTCTACTTGGATGCACCTAATGATGTGGGACATGTTGGTTGGGTGGATAAGTTCACGTGGCAACGATGTGGTTCGACCTCCAAATGATAAAACTATTCAACAAAATGTTAATTAAGGTTAATAGGCAACAAGTTTTGAACCCAATACCTCATAAAAACTGAATACATAACAGATTATTATAACCAAATGATCAAATCCATGTTATTTGATATTAAATTCATTTGGTATATTGTTGAAGAACTAATTTAAAAACATATTATAGTGAATGGACGACCCATGCCCACTAGAATAAATCCTCAATACATTAGGCAAATGAAGGCCAATAGTGGTAAAAAAATGGTTGATGTTGGCTAATTAAATGACTCCAGACACATTTGTATGATCAGATCAACCCAAAAATGCACCAATTTCTATAGATTTGAAGTGCACCCATGAATATTCATTCTTAGATCTAGCCCAAACGGAGAACAAATTTAGCGAAATATGTGCTAATCTTGATTAATTAGCATGACTTGGATGTCATGGTAATGTTATATTTGGAAAAAAAAACTTAGAACTCGCAACAAAAAAACATGTGATCCAGATCTAGATTTGTATATCTATGAAAAAAATTGACTGAAAAAATCAGATCTGAAAATTCCGACTAGTAGATCTAAAAAATAAACTATATCTACTTTTAAATTGATGCCAGAGAAAGAAACTTCAATCACTATTGTTGAATTCTCATGGAAGGAAATAGTATATCTCCTATCCAATATTTCAATAAAAAAACAAGTTCATCCAAGGAGTTAGATGTATGACTCTGATACCATGAAAGATCAAGAAAAATATGTAGAAACATATTACCAAGATCTATCCTATCTAAAATCCTATGGAAAGCATTAAACAAGTAAAAGTAGATCTAAAAAATAAGAGAGAGGAGACAAGAAATTTACATGGTAAAACTCTAAAGTGGGGAAACATCTACGAAAGCAAGGCCTTTTATTCTTCATATAACTCTCCCAATTACAATTGCTAGAGAACACACATGTATGGAGTTCAAATATGATCCATACAACTCTCAAGAAAATGGATTATATATCATAAGGACCCCTATGGTCTAGGCTAATGATCAATACCATAAGCCACCCTCCACCCTCTTAGATTCAAGACCAATTGCCTCAATTTATAGTAACCAAGATAAACCTGGACTATTGATCATAAGGCACAATCAAGGGTGGATATCAACCAATCCATAAAAGTTGATTATAATCTCTTCAAGAGATAAAGGAGAAGTAGTGGATAAGAATGACCTATGAGTGTCGACCACCATTTCCTCAGAGACATGTCATCACCAAATAACTCCCAAAACTATCTCCATGGGCATATGTACAATATTACAAAATTCTAGTGAGGTCATGTTACATGTATACGTGCCCCACAAATGATTTTATAATGATCATCACTATGACACTGAGTACAAAATTAATTCAAACTACTAGACAACAATAAAATACATTCTAACATGACCCCGTAGTATTCTAGAAGCCTCTAAAGATGCCCTAAATCGAGTTCCACCTTATTATATTGTACATAGATCTCCAAGTGGAGGTGTGCACAAATCACACACAAAGTTGTACTCTATCAAACCAAGTAAACATGGAGAAATGATAAACACTTTTAAAACCATATTTATTTCATGTTTTCTAAATAAAACCAAAATTTAGGCCCCACCCATTTATGTCAGGGACATCAACATGTGGGCTGTTAGATTTGGTAGCTTAGAGGTACTTCTACATTGGCGACGCCCAACATGCGGAAGTGACTGAGCATATTTCTCCCTAATGATTTTATAATGTGTATTTATAAAGTGATTTTATAAAGTTAAGGTGAGATTTTATTCTTTTTAATGTGTCAAAAGTGACTTTATGAGGTTGTGGGTCACTTTAGTGACTTAAGTGACCTCAACGAATGATTAAGTCACGACTGTTGGTCTCATGAGGGAAATATTAGATCTTTGTTGTCAATCTCATTGGAAGACCAAGGGTTAGGGAAATTAGACTTTGAAAATGCATAAATACAACATTAGTGGAGAAGGGGGTGCACACCTTGAGGAGAGCTTGGAGGGAATGTGAAGAGGCATGTTTTTCAAGAGAAGTTTCTTAGCTTGGAGAGAAGAGAAACAACAAGGGAGGTTGGCATGCATCCCTAGGAGAGGGATTGGTACACATCTCAAGAAGAAAGCCTAGCATTGTTCATACAACTGCTACAGGAAGGACCGTACAACAATGGTTGCTGGCCAAAAAACAAGATTGTGGCACAAAAATTGAGACAACCTTCCCACAACTGCTTGGCATGATTTCCAAGACACTTGTGTTGGGTATGTGTTATATTATTTGCATGTGTGTGTGTGGGAGCGTCAGATTCGACAACTGCGTCTGACGATCCCTTTGTGGTTTTTGCTATTTTTAGCGGTTTACTAAAAATAATCCCGATTTTAGGGATTAGGGTTTTGGTATCTACGAAATACCTAAAAAAATTGTATATATTGTATAGTGAATGGTGAAATTCAATATAATGAATATAAGAAAGGTTTCCCCGGTTGAGGGTTTCCGGTATAAAATCTCTGTGTATGAGCCATTGATTAAATTCTGTTTTGCTTAAGAATCTATATGCATTGCTTTAATTCACAGGTTTAAAAATTACATGTTGTATCAGAGCTCGTTTTTGGCTTCAGAGGGACGCCTTTTTTGTTGAGGGTTTGGCTCGGTCTTGATAGATCAATTTTATCTTGGGTCTGTGATAAAACTGGGTTCAGTGGGAGCTTTTGTAGTGGAGATTCGAGTATAGAAAGAGGAATGGTGAGCTCATATAGAATCGAGATAGATAATTTCAATGGTAAAAACTTTGAGCTATGGAAGCTGAAGATGGAGGACCTTCTTGTAGACAAAGAACAATGGATTGCTATGGATCCTGGTACACAGCCTATTGGTACACTGTCTACTAGCACACAGGCTACTCGTACACAACCTACTAGTACACAAATTACCAGTACATCACCTACTGGTATGTCAAAGGAAGATTGGGAGAAGTTGGACAGAAGAGCAAGGAGTACTATTCAACTCTGCCTGGTAGATTTGTTGTTGTTGAATGTCTCAGGAGAATCTATAGCCAAGTAACTATGGGATAAGTTGGGGAATTTGTCAATCAAAGTCCCTGGTAAACAAGTTGTTTCTTCGAAAGAAGTTGTATCATATTAGGATGGAAGATGGAGATTCTGCGACAAAACATCTAAATGCCTTTAATACTCTGGAAAGTCAACGTGGCTTTGTTAATATTACGATTGCAGAAGAAGATAAGTGTAATACTTTGTTATGTTCTTTGCAAGACTCTTGGGATAATCTGGTTGTAGCAATAGGTAGTACCACTCAATATACATTGAAGTATGAGGATGTAGTTACATCCTTGTTATCTGAAGAGATGAGGTGAAAAAGCATGGATGGTCATAGCACAGATGCTTTATTTGTAAGAGGTCGTACCCAAGATAGGAATCCTGGTAAGCATTCGGGGTGGAGATCAAAATCTACAGGTAGATCTAAGTCTCTAGGAAAATCTTTGAGGAAATGATGGAAGTGTGGTAAAACAGGGCATTATAAGAAAGATTGCAAGTCTAAGAAGGTTGAAAAACCAAAGGGATCTGATAGTACCTCTTTCATAGAGGCGAAAACCTCCACTGAAGAAGGAGGTGATGTTTACCTGGCATCTACAAGTACACATGCAGACCGTGATGTATGGTTGATCAAATTAGGTGCATCATACCATATGACTCCTCACAGGGAGTGGTTCTCTGAATATGAAAAATATGATGGTGGTGCTGTATTCCTAGGAGATGACTCGACAACAAAAATATTGGGACGTGGAAGAGTTAAGTTGCTGCTAAAATATGGAAGGATTAGAACTCTCCCTGGGGTTCTGCACATTCCAAAACTAGCCAGGAGCTTAATATCTGTAAACAAGATGGAAGATGCAGGAGTGGATATTGTATTTGGAAAGGGCACTTGCAAGATGGTATGAGGAGCAATGGTGTTGATGAGGGGAGTTTTGTGTGGAACTTTGTACAAGTTGTTGGGAAGCACTTATACTAATGGGTGTCATAGTTTTGTTGTCCCTGAGCAAAGAAATGAAGGAGACAAGACCAATATTGTCCCAGAAAAGAAGACCATGCTGTGGCATCAAAGACTGGGGCATATTGGAGAAAAGGGCCTTCAAACACTACACGGTAAAGGTATGGTTGGAGGTATGTCTAATTGCACTCTGGATTTTTATTTCTATGAACATTGCATATATGGTAAACATAATCGAGTAAGATTCCCATCTGGTGCTACAAGAGCAAAGGGGATCTTAGATTTGATACACAGTGATGTGTTTGGACCTGTTCCTGTTCCATCCCTAGGTAAATTTGTGTATTATGTTTCATTCATAGATGATTTTTCAAGGAACACATGGATTTATTTTCTTAGAAAGAAATATGAGGTATTTGATAAATTTAAAGAGTTTAAGGCTATGGTAGAAAATCAGACAGAGAATAAAATAAAGGTATTGAGAACAAATAATGGTGGAGAATTCTACGGAAATTAATTCGAAGAATTCTGTAAGAAGTGTGGTATAGCAAGGCAGAAGACTACTCCATACACTCCTCAGCAGAATGGAGTTGCAAAAAGGATGAACAGGACATTGATGGAAAAATCAAGGAGCATGCTCAACGGTTCTGGGTTAGGACAAGAATTCTGGGCAGTGGAAGTGGGTACAACATGTTACTTGGTCAATCGATCACCTTCATCAGTGTTGGATGATAAAACTCCACATGAGGTATGGTCTGGAAAGAAACCCTCTCTTCAACATCTTAGAGTGTTTGGTTGTGATGCTTATGTACATGTTCCAAAGGAAAATAGATGTAAGCTGGATAAAAAGGTTGAAAAGTGTATCTTTATTGGTTATAAATATGGTGTGAAAGGTTATAAGCTTTGGAACCCAGAAACCAAGAAAACTGTTTACAGTCGAGATGTTGTTTTTAGAGAGGTAAAAGATGTGTTCAAACATGAATTCCAACCAACGCAAGATGAACCTGAGAAAATAGAGTTTGAGTTGGATGATGCAAAATCTAAATCATCTGAAGAAGAGGAATCACAAGAAGAAGAAGAAGAATAAGAAGAAGAAAAAGAAGAAGAAGAACCTCATACCCCAGTATTGAGGAGATCAGTGAGAGATATAAGGCAACCAGAAAGGTATAGTCCACTTGATTTTCATTCCAATTTTTCTTTATCTATTACTGATGATGATCCCAGAACTGTCAGGGAAGCAGTGAATTCAGAGGATAGTAAACTTTGGAAGAAGGCCATGGTTTGTTGGAAATACTAGAATAACTGAGAGGGGGGGGGTGAATCAGTTATTCATAAGCTTAAACAATTTTATGCCTTTTAAATACTTATTAAGTTTTCTTCATGTGTCATCAATCAATCATACAACATATGGACAGTAAGAGTAA
>ML779721.1:837342-872699 GCA_009831015.1 Picea engelmannii | reverse complement strand
CATGGAAGTAAACCGGTCAAGGTTCCTATTCCTATAGGTGTAAAGTTATCTGCAGATTAGTGTCCCAAGACACAGGAAGAAGAAGAGGACATGTCCCATGTTCCATATGCCAGTGCAGTTGGCAGTTTGATGTATGCAATGGTCTATACTAGATCGGACATTGCACATGCAGTGGGAGTTTTGAGTAGGTATATGTCAAAACTAGGGAAGGAGCATTGGACAACAGTAAAGAGGGTCTTCAGGTATTTGCGTGGCACTACCAATTATGGATTGTGCTACCAAGGAAGACCAGGATTGGACAGAGTGGTGGACATACATGGCTTTTTTGATGCAGACTGGGATGGAGATTTGGATCATAGAAGATCTACAAGTGGGTATGTGTTTAACCTATTTGGAGGAGCAATCAGTTGGATGAGAAAAAGACAGGCTGTAGTGGCACTCTCAACTACATAAGCTGAATACATGGTAGCCACTCATGCATGCAAGGAAGCAGTATGGTTACAAAGATTGTGTTCAGGTATTGGGTTTGTACAACAAGTAGTGAGATTAGATTGTGACAATCAAAGTGCAATATTCCTGGAAAATAACCCAACTTATCATTCGAAGACAAAGCATATTGATGTTCAGTATCACTTTGTGAGAGACATGGCTAAGGAAAATAAAGTGTTTCTAGAAAAGGTTGACACTTTGAAGAATGTTGCAGATTCATTGACAAAGTCTGTAAGAACATAAAAGTTCTCCTGGTGTAGAGTAACAATGGGCATTGTTGCCCTGGATTGTTGACTATATAATATTGGGACCCCTGGATGCAAATAAAACAACAAGTGGGAGAATGTTGGGTATGTGTTATATTCTTTGCATGTCTGTGTGTGGGCGCGTTAGATTCAACAACTACGTCTGACAATCCCTCTGCGGGTTTTGCTATTTTTAGCGGATTTTATTGTTTTTAGCGGTTTACTAAAAATAATCCCGATTTTAGGGATTAGGGTTTTGGTATCTATGAAATACCTAAAAACATTGTATATATTGTATAGTGAATGGTGAAATTCGATATAATGAATATAAGAAAGGTTTTCCCGGTTGAGGGTTTCCAGTATAAAATCTCTGTGTACTCTGTTTATGAGCCATTGATTAAATTCTGTTTTGCTTAAGAATCTATATGCATTGCTTTACTTCACAGGTCTAAAACTTACAACTTGTGCTGAGAGTATTTTGGACAACAGTGGAATGTACCTTACAACATCTCACTGGCACAATTTTATAGACTATTTTGTGGCTGCTATTGATTGTATAGGGCCATACAACTAAGGCACATTTACCAAGATAGAGTTTGGCACTATTTTCTAGAAGGATATTTTGCTGGAGAGTAAGATAAGTCGGTGTACTTCATGCTGATGTTATTTCTGTTGTGAATATCTGATTTTTCCTTAGAGTTAAATAATAAATTTTCTCCTTAAATCTGTCACTTCTCCTTGTGGATTCTTCCTGGTGCATATTCCATAACTTCTAGTTTTTTATGGTGTGTTTGGTCTACTGTTCATTGATATTCTGATGTTGGTTTTAGTTTCAGATCTCTATCATTTAGTATTTCTTCTCATTAAGTACAATTCATTATTTTGTTTAATGATTTATTGTTGAATCTTAATAGGAGGTTGGAATTTGTCTACGACTTAGTGTATATATGAGCTATAATTTTTCTACATGGGCTAGTTTCCCATCCGTCATTGTCTTGTTCCAATTGCTTCTCCATGGAAATTCCTAACTGAAGTTGAGGGATCTTGTCATTATTGGGTCGATAGCGTGGTGGTTGGTTGTGGTGTTCATGGCTATGGTGTTTTGTGCATTCATAAACCATATGACCAACCTTCTGGTGTGATCAACTACCAAACTTGTGGGAGTGGGATGAACTAGGCCAAGATTGAGGATTCAGAGGGTGAATTAATTCACGGTGCAAGGAGCCAACCCCTAGTATTCCAAAATTATATGAAGATGCCCTAGATCGAGCTCCACCTTACAAGTTTGTACCTAGATCTACACGTGGAGGTATGCATAAATTAGCATTCTATAAAACCAAGTAAACATGGAGCAATGTTAAACCCTTTTAAAAACACATTTATTTTAGTTTTTATAAATAAACACAAAATTCCTATTATAATACACTACCATGTTGCATGAAATTCCATGGCCCGTGGGAACTTATGATCAAGGAGAAGAGACTACCATTTAATAGACATGGAGAGAAGTTGATAAGATAGGTTTGAAGTTGATTCCCTTGATGACTTAGAAAAGAAGAAAAATAAAGTAGATGTTTCACAATGTATTCCTTGTGATAGAAGGGCACATAGGTTGAGTCACTCCTACACACTGAAAGTGTTGGAAAATAGGAATGCTGTCCAAAATCAAAACCAAGAAAACAATACTTTTATCTCAATGTAGGGTTTCCATAAAATTTGGAGCCAATATAGTGAAGTAGTCTATGTAGAGTTCAACTTCCATACTTTATTTATACATACATTTAACACATGCTTGATACTCAACTGATGATTCCTCCTCCAATCCCACTACCAAATAATTGGGACTTGCAAACCAATTTAATTTGACAAACAAATCATCAACAATGATCTCTTTAACCTTCTCAATAATTATCCTGTCAATGTTGATGAAGTTGAATTTTCCCTTCAACACATCCTAGAGTTTCCATTCTCTACCATCCACATCAAAAAAGTCCCTCACCATAATAATTCCTTTCTTAAAATGTCTCTTGTTTAAAAACAAGTTGTTTTACATCGAGGGAGTGTAATTGAATAATAAAAGAGGTGAGCACCAAACACAATTCTCATTTAAAGATATGCCTATCCTTATTGTGTCTTCTTTCTATGTGAGACAGGGCTTGACATCCTCTCATGCTTTCCATATACTTTGAGCTCCAAATCACCCTTTGATTTTCACCTTTGTTGGTGTAATAAAAATGGTTTGAAAGTTCACATTGCTCCAATTTATTTTACCCAATGGGGCATCAAGTGAAATGCAGTTTTTCAACAAGACTTTCCAACTTTTGTCACCCTCCACTACTCGAATGACCCACTTAGTACACAAGGCTTGGGCATGTCAAAAGGAACTAATCATACCCATTCCTCCATTGTCTTTACATGAAATATAATAGAGTCTCTAGTTGATAGGGTGGAAGCCTTTATCCTTTGATACTTTCTTTGGGATGGCCTTAAAGACATGATTATATTTTGATAAATTTAAATAAATTCTATTTACAACAATTTTTATGACTTTTAAGATAAATTTTGTCACTAGGAGATTGTTTTGTTGGTTACGTGGGGGTAGGGAAGGTTCAATTCCCCCAACAACATGCCGGTAGGGAAGGTTCAATTCCCCTAACAACAAGCCATGCTTATCCCTTTCACAAAGAGGGTTGACTTCATTGATATATAAACCGTTGTGGATATTCCACTAGAACAATTTGTCACAACAAATATTACTACTTTCTACAAAAAATACCTCTATTATGCAGTGATTACTTAATATTACTAGCATAACATTCAAATTACCAAAATAAACTAAGAATGCAGTAAAATAAGTTACAATTAACACTACACCATTCACACAATGAACACAAGATATACCCTAGGAAACCCAATATGGAAAAACCCAAATAAAAGGTGAGGACTATGCCTTTTTTTTCCTTCTTAGGTATGAAATGAAAATATAAAGAAAGATGAACTCACTATGGAGTTGAAATAGACATTGTGTCCTATATGGCTTCTATGGGCTCTACTATTTCCTCTTGTATGCTCACAACATCCCACTCCCTTGTTTTTCTCAACCATGGAACAATAATAATACAACAAGAATGGAACCCCTTCCTTTCCTAGTGGTCTAGTATTTAGGATGTCTTGATTTAGGGTTACATTTTTGCATGCCCCAACTCTTGATTAGGGTTAGGGTTTCAGATCCTCTCAAATGTTCTTGAAAGTCCATGCATTAGTAACTTCATAGGTGTGGGTAATGGGAGGTGATGCGACATCCAATCAGTACTATGGTGGACAAAAGCATAGGTCAACTTATGAGAGGCATACCATTCTCATATGAACTCTTATTGAGATGACCCTTGCACATTTGGAAATATCTTTATGTGTAGAACAACATTAGAGGGATAAGGACTTTGTCCACAAAACCCACTATTTAATGTCCCAAATGGGTTTTAGAATTTTTAGAATAACAAAACACCAAAATAGGTCTTGCCCCTAAAATTGACCCTACAAGTTAATAGAGGTTAAAAGAACAAGTTCTTTGGGTGGCCTAAATCTAGGTAGATCTTTCTTCTTGACTCATCTATTGTTTGTAGATCATGTGTTACTATTTTACAATGGCCCTAGAAGGGATGTAAATAAACTTAAGGATATACTGTATCAATACAATATAGCATTAGGAATGGAAATAAATATGCATAAATAACCAATAGTTTTCAGTGGTGTGGAGGAGGGGTAGGTAAGAATGACATTGCAACTCTTTCCTTTTTAGAAGGTGGATTTCCAAGTAGGCTTTAGGTATCTCAAAATTCCCCTCGAAACCAAATGAATACAAGAAAAGGAATTGAAAGTGGTTGATTGAAAAGATTAAAAATATAACTAACATGTGGTGTAACAAGTGGCTTTCATTGTGAGGAAGATTAACTTTAGTTAAGTCAATATCAAAGGATATTCCAATATATTGACACACAAGGAATACATTACAAAAGGTGTGCTAGAAACCATTAGAAAAAAATGTTTTAAATTTTGTGGATTGTAAATAGAGAAAACAAGGGCATTCTCTTAGTCAAATGGAAAGCCTTGGCCAAACCAAAAGAGACAAGTGGTTGGGGTTTAAAAAATATTCATTTCTATGGCAAGGCGTTAGCAATAATTTTTTTATTGAGATTAATTTCCAAGGAAAATTTGTGGGGACAAGTGAAAACTGAAAAGTATATAGAACCTATAAAAATGAAATATTGGACTAGAAAGGAAAACAATTCAATTCACAATGTATATATAGTTTGGAAGGAAATGGTATTGTCCTTTCCCCTAATGGGCACCTAGTTAGATTGGAAAATGGGTAATGGCAGCAAAGTAAGGATGGGGGTCGACTCCTAGGTGGGCATTCAAAAAATTTATAGTCTTCCAAGAGAGATGATAGAAAATGTTTAGGATCAAGGCTTATGTGAGCTTGGATAAATTGTTGATATTGTAAGTACTTCAATATGCCAACCAAGATGGAAAAACAAATATTTATTAAGGATGATATAGATGGAAGAATAATGCTAGAAGGGCTATGCATATCAAATAAAAAAAAAAAAAACATTAGAATCAATGAGGAAGATGATGTTAATGTATGGAGTAACAACCTAACTAGTGGGGAGTACACATCAAAACTTTGATACAAATAAATGTTCGAGGAAGTTTATGATAAAGGAGGGGAATAATGGTGATTCAAGGTACTGTGGAAAATTAAATCTCCCTGAAAATAAAAGTGTATATGTGGCTTTCCCTAAGGAATATGGATTCAACTTGGGAGGTACTAAAAATAATCGACAAGGACTCATTCAATATACCTTTTGCAAGAAAGAATATGAAACAATTGATGATTTGTTAATTGTTTGTCCATATTCTAGGATTGTTTAGGTATAAATGGAAGCATTGATAAGCTATGAGGGGATATGGAAAGGGTTGACTATAGGTATTTTCTTGAAAAGTTGGATGTAAAGAAAGGAACTTAAAGAATTCAAATCCCTCCACCCTCCTTTTTCTGTCTCCTTGGGCATATGGATTTCTAGAAATGCAACCATATTCCAAAATTAAGCGGTTCCAACCTTTCAATGTGCTTCAGATATTTGAACCATCTATGCTAGAAGCAAAGTTCCTACGAAGATAAATAAATCTAGGATATTAGAACACCTAGAAATTCTGAAGAGGGGCCTCAAGTTATTTTGAATGGTCTAGATAAAGGCATCATGAGTTATGTGGATGAGGATGAATTCTATTTTGTTTGATTATCATTATATTCCATTCAAATTTGGCATAACAAAGGTTCAAATAATTATATAGAAATGATGGCTCTTAAACTATTGATGAAATTAACAACATATAAGGGGTTGATAGATCTATAAGTATTTGGTGTCTCTAATGTGGTAATTAATTGGATGATAGAACTGTATACAATTTATAACATTTTTTTTATTTCTAGAGCAATCGAAGACAATGGAGAGGGAATTTACACACATTTCTTATTATCATGTGTACAAAGAGCTCAACTTAGTGGCAAGCACCTTGCCTAAAGAATGATTGTTGTTGGAGTATAATGAAGATCTGCAAAAGGATTATATGGATGTCATAAGTCATGGAGGGATCCCAATGATACTCAATGGGCCTTGAGCCAATCCATTTTTATTTATTCAGTTGAGGTTGTTTTTAAAAGTTTGGATCATTTAGTTTTTAAATATATTTTAAGATAATATGGTAAGAAAATGACTATAGTTATGCATTTTTATAATGTATATTTGGAATTAGCAAGTGAAAACCTGTCACTCTTTGTTTCTTTGATGATGCTAGGAATCTTTGTTTTGAGAGGCTTTTTTGGGAGTATACAATTGGAAGAAAGGGGTAGTTTCCATGAATGAGTAGTAAATGTAAACCTTAATTGTTGGCAAGGTAGCTAGGATGTGTTCTTCTTTAGGTCTTTTGGGACCTTTTGTTTTTAGAAATCTTGAATGAAGCATATGTAGAATGTACATTTTTTTATATCTAATAAAAAGTTCTAAACATTTTTAAGAAGAAAAAATGAGAAATAATAAACCACAATTTTACATTGATACAATACCCATTAGATTTTGAACTTTACACACTCTTAATAAAAACTTACCATAATTACACATTTTTATCTTTTTCCTTTTATCTCTTTCCAATGCCAAAATTTCAATGTACTTATTTTCCCCTTTTATCTCTCTTTTTCAAGTTTGATTACTCATCAAATATTAGTATCATACCATTTATATTAAAAAAGTGACCAAGAAATTTCAACTATAAGAAAATTTGAATGATATATTTTATCTGTCTTTTTCAAGTTTGATTACTCATCAATATTAGTATCATACCATTTATGTTAAAAAAGTGACCAAGAAATTTCAACTATAAGAAAAATTTGACTTATATATCAGTGATACAAGCTGGGATGTGGTGGAGAAACAACTATGAGGGGGTTAGGATTTATGCAGAATTGTGATGGGTTTTTTCCTTAGAGATGAGGGTGATTTTTTGGTAAAAATAGATGGATACAATGAAGTACAAGACTATTTCAAGGATCATTTGGAGGAAAGTGACATTTTCATCTCTCTAGGAGCTCAAAGATTAAGTTTTGGGCTAGTGGATATGAACTTAGCCTCATTCCACCCCTAGGGGATAAGGAGTTTCTTTAGTAGGGGTCCCTATTACATTAAATGGATACTTTATGTTTATCTAGAAAGGTGGCTGATTTGGTAGAACTATCCCATTTGTTGTATTCTACCAAGACTCTTAATAACGTTTGTTAGTCACAACTAATGTGGAGTCCTCTCTATTGGATTAGGTACAAGGGGAGGAGACCTCAAATATGGGGGATATGGAGATAATATTTCTCACTTGGAGAGCCTTTACTTTCCCGTAGTGTGGAAATGGTGGAGTCTTTACCATGCCTTGAAACTTATGCAAGGGTGTTTGAGAATGTTTGTTTCTGTTGTGTTTTAGGCCATAGAAGAGTTTGGTGGAAGGTAACCCAGGCTTGGTTGGATTTAGATAAGGTCCTTTGGATTCAAAAAGGGTTTCAAACAAGGTTCAAGTGGTCTTGAGCCAAGTTGAAGGCCTATCCTATGGGAGCCTAGTTTTGATGAGCTTTATAGATCTTTATCTTATAAGTTGAATAATAAAGTGGATAATTTTCAATTTCTAGTGGTTTCATCTAGATAAGGGGTGAATAGGTTTCTTGGTAAGTTTGTTAAATAAGGACAACTGAATGTTGGTGGGTTGGGGTTCTGTGATATTCCTTTTTTTTTCCAAGGTAGTGCCTGGGTAAATGGTGGTAGGAATTTAGAAGAGGGGAATGGTGTAAACAATCATGGTAGAAATAAAATGGGGGATGATTTAGTGGGTGGATATATGAATAAATATTAGGTGGGGGTTTAAGAGGGTCCTACAAGGAAAAAAAAAGAAAAAAAAGTTATTAAGTAAAGGAGCTGCCCTGTTAAGCTTCAATTTGGTGGGGACTTTAAGATGCACATAGTTGTTAGTATGGTTTCCAAGGCGCTGGTTGGAAGAATTTTTGGAAGGTGGTGTTGTGAGAAGAACATTCATGATTGGATTGAAAGGATTACAAATCTTCTTTAGGTTATTCCTTGAGTCTATATTTTCTCTCAAGGAGATGGATGCCTTTTTCATTTCAATATGTAGTAGATGCATAAAAATATTATTTATGCAATGAAAGTGGGACTCCAATCCACTTACTCTCAAGAAAATGACTCCCTCCTTTTATTCCTGGATGTATATGATAATCAATATCCTAGTATGGGTCAAGCTTCTGGGTCTCCCACTTGAATTTTGGTCCAAGGAGGTGTTTAGAGAAATTGGGAACTCTTTAGGGAGGTTCATGTTGGGCAATTTCACACTTGTGTGCATATTTATTAACGCTGGGGGGTTAAGACCCAAGGTTCATCCAGAGGTGACCAAAACCCCCCCCAAAGCATAGACATATCAATCCTCATCCAAGGATGAAGAAGGTCTCACCTGATATTCTATAAGGATCATAGAGACCATCTGGTCTTATGCTGGGGATGAAGGGATAAACACACATAGATTCATTTGGGTTGATATTCATACCATTCATTGCATATTAGTCTAGTAGTGAACAATGTACAACATAAGAAAATAAATCTAATCGAGACACAAGCAATGCATCATATATCAAAATCACTACAACTTTATTATCTTCATTCCATCACCACAAACATACTTTAAGTAACCCATACATTGACATAAAGCAAGTCTTACTTTTCCTTAGATAATTCCCCAGACTTACATTACATTAAGCCATGCACATCCTTTCAAACTCCACATATATAAAAGACTCAAACTTACAATAGGAGACATTACAAACATATGCTCAGAGCGAGCTTAATGGCATTGGTGAACCCATTTACTCACAACCCAACTAACTAGAAACCAATAACTATCCTTTTCTATGTTGTAGTTACCTCCTTTTATATCCTTATCGGCTCTGGTGCTCTATATATTTTATTTTTTCCCCACTCGTTCCTCCAATTTCCAGTCCTGCATGCTTTTTCCACCTACTTTCCTTTTTGGAATCATGGCAATCTTACCTACCTTGCCAATTCGTCTTATTTCCACTCCACATTCCCTTGTGTTGTTGGAAGTAATCATTCAGGGAGATTTATAAAAGATTATTTTCTTGATTCCAGTGTGCTTTCCTTGTCTTCTTGATTTATGGCATGCATCAAAAAACTCAAACCAACTTACAATTGGTAGAACTCAGACTAGCGCACAATAACAAAACTTATTATGGTGCACACACCTCTTTTATCCTTCACACAATTGCTTGAGAGTGCACAAAACTGGAATAGGTGTGCACAACTTCGTTTGTATGTGTGCATGATATTAACCTAAAAATTTGGGTGCCAACAGTTCCCCACCACTATTACTTGGCTCGTCCTCGAGCTAATTTCCTCATGGAATAATTGTTGCGATGGATGGAACTGTGTTTCTGAGTTCTTGCACAAAATCCTTGAACTGTCTCTCGAGCTCATTGAGGTGGCCCTAAAGGTACTAGGTGAGTTGAACGACTACATCAACATCGACTGTGGTGACTTGAGGAAAAATTAGGTCCATTGAATTCATCTTCGCAAGCAAGGGGTCGACAACAAACTGCGTGTTTGTGAGCTTCGTGTAAAAGATCAAGGCATTATTGACCATAGAAGTGATGAGATATGATATACTCTGCTGCTCATCTTGGGCTACAATGATCTCTTTTATCTTCTAAGCAATAACTTTCATCGCAACGATGCACTCTCTTAGAGGTAAAGAAGCCAAGTTAATATTTTGTTGTGCGACCTCAACCTCGACTGCTTGAACTCTATCCTCAATTGTAGGCACCTCAAGCAGATTTTGTAGATGAGTCCATAAGGCGAAGTCATAGTCGACCACCCTTTAAAATTCATACACACTATGTTGGCCATGTTGGATAGCTTCTTTGGCCAATATAATTATTTGTTGCAACTGAATTGCCTCTGGGCTTGTTTGGTGAAGTAGTGGACAAAGAGCTGCAAGTTGCGAGTCCATATTTTTGCAGGTAGGCCTTCACTGTTGAGAGCTTAAGACTGAGCGAAATTACGTTCCCTTGTGTTGAAGTGGTTGGTATCTATGCATATAGGATGTCCGCTGCCCTGATAAGGTCAGTGAATGTTGTACTAATCTCATTGTATTGGGCCCGCACAATTTCATGGGATGAAACTTCTTATCATACTTCTTTTGCAATTCCTAGTGATCCTAAACCTCCTTTTGATAATGCTCATGCATCTGATTATGTGCGGAAATGTCCACTTGGTGCTATAGTTGTAGCTGTACATGAGTGGGACCCAATATTTGGTGTCGCTCACTCAAGTCATAAAATAAGGTGGAAACATAGTCTTGCACTATGGGACTCATAATCAACACCAATGGAATATTGTCATTGTTGATGTCTAGTAGAATTGGTGTTGACAAGTTGAATCTAAGAACCTATGTGGGAGTACTGGAACTACTCCTTGAGGTCAATGGTTGCAGTAGATTGTTTGAGGATGATGTTGTGCCCCTAAGTTGTCAACGTAGATGGTCGAAGTTATGAATAACCTTCGTGTGTATCTTTTGTTGTAGAAATAGTTTTCTTTTGTGCACATATATCAAAGTCGTGACACCTGGTGCCATCTGGCTGTGACCCTATTGTACTGGGGGAGTGGTAGACTAAATGGCTAGGCTAGTTCACGGTCGTTTCACACTAGCTGGGGTAGACTGTGCATAATGCTACATGAGGCATGGTTCTCAAGGGTGCTTGGATGCAGTATCGTCCTTAGATCCCAAGCTAGGGGGACCATGTGCTATGCCTGTAGCTGCGCAACCTCAGATCTCTTGTGGTCTTGATTGCGCTTGGTGCACATTTTGAGAGTTTATTCATCTGGGACTAGTTGCAAATGTGCAGGTCATTCGACGACACCTTGGTGGATGTCCTCTTCTAAGACGTAGAATGATAGAAGTGCCATTGCAACCCTTTGGTCATCACTGGGATAGATGAAAACGTTATGAAAATTACCTGTCCATAATGGGGTGTGGGATGTGCAATTGCGAAGAAGTCACTGGTACCATCTCTAAAAAGTTTCATTGTGGGAATTTTGGGCTACAAGATCCTTGCTTTTGTGTAATGGAAGGAATCATGGAGTGTCAAAGACATGTCCACTCCCAACAAGTCATTCAAAACCCTAAGGGGGCCTCTAGAGAACCATGGAGAGGATAAGTAATATCCAACTATAATGAAATTATTTCTCAGAGTCCTAGGTATCTAAACAATCATCAATGAAATCATTCAATACACACCGAGCCTAGGCCATTTGGACGCCTGCTAGGCACCTCTTAGCCGTGATGACCACCTCGAATGGAAACTCCTCCTTCAAATATTTGCACATGATATTACATGAGATCAACTGAGTATCAAATCTAACCGACTGAGCATTGATCTCCAAAATGGTCACCCCATGCCTTCCCTGGCACGTACTATACATGCTATAGATTTCATGATGGGAAATTTCTTTACCAATTAAAGATTTTTCCGGTTCTTTTCTATGCATGGGTAACCCTGTAACCTATCAGATTGGTTCTTCATCGATCGAATATTCTCCCCCCCAACCATAAGTATGTACCATGTAGGTGAGTGAGTAAAAATCGAACACAAATGGTCACTGTCTCATTATGCCCAAAGTGAGGGAAATCGAACAAAGACTGGATGTCGGCTTGTCGAAGAGGCTTGGCCAAATATTGTGTGAGAATTAACTACTTACGGTCTATGTTGAAAAATATTCTCACATAATTGTGAAAGGATAGGGTGGGGAACTAATTGGGGTCTCAGACATCATAATCAATGAATTTGACATCGTTCATTTTTCTCATTTGGTATCTCGTGAAACTTACATGTCGAGGCAACGACGACTTTGGTATTTGTCGGTCTTGTGAAATCTTGGATTCATTTTATCCCTGTGGTCTGCTTGACGAAGCCATGTCAACTGTTATGGCTAAGTTTTAAATATTTCCAGCGTTGGGTTGAAGATACTTCACTTTTGATTTCTTTTGCTTCTACTGTTCCACTATATTGAAGTTGTGAACCCTTTCCAGGTAGGGATGTTAGTACAACTATAAATGATATGCATCAAATCGGTACTAACTCAAAGTGTCGTATGGGGTTCTTCTATCGTCCCCAGAATAGTCATTCTTACACCACCCTAGCAGTCCCGTCAATCATAGATGATCAAGAGAATGCCCTGTCGACATTCTAGGTTTTCAAGCTACTTTTTCCCTTTCCCATTTCTACTAAATGGCCACTTAACTTTCCCATTTCTACTACATGGCCACCTCCTTTTATTGCCAAATGTGTGTAATATTTCAGTGGAATTTTAACATTTATTGCTGGTTATCAACCTTAATAATCTCTCCCAAAGGCATTGTACAATTGATCTAGGAGGATCTAATGAATGCTCATAGAGGTCCGGGAGGATCCAAAATGCTCACAGAGTTCCCAAGGGATCTATAAATGCTAAAAATTCAACCATCTCAAATGATCGATAAAACAACAACATTGCGTAGAGATCGTCGTTAGCTTTACAATGGTGTAAATGACACCTCAAACATAATTCATATGCAAAAGTTATAAGCAGTCAAAGGTAAAAGTACATGGGAAAAGAGGTGACACATGTCACCACAACAAGGTGACATGTGGCACATGGTTATTGGCAAATGACTGGGTAGATCGTACCTCTAGGTGGATGAGTTACAGGTTGACAAGTGGTGCACAAGTGTTCCAATTAAATGTTGACATGTTGCATTAGAAAGCCAATGAGAGGCTGCCACGTGGAAACCTCCCATTGTCCAATATTGGTTAGTGTTGTGTAAACATTATGGAGTCGATGATGGTTAAACCCCCGAACTCCATAACCTCCATAAGCCTTAACATAGCCCCCACTACCAACATGCCACACAATAGTTCTTAACCTATAAGTTGCCAACAATATATATAAATTTATGCAAAGGTTCATTTGGGTGGCGAAAGGGCCGAGGGCCTAATCCATCGACCCTTATTCCTTAGTCCATTTCCATATCGTGTAACAATTCCATTGGGACACAAGGCTATCGTATAAATTCACGTGGTAGTTACACTTATATATGTTGTTTATAATGTATAGTTATATGTGTTATAACAATATAACATAATCCCAAAAATCACACGGAGGGTTTTAAACTATGCATTATATATAGTAAATGCACCAACAAAAAGCCTCGATATATATGGTGGTCGGTGGGAATGGAACCCTTGACCTGCCAACTATAGCAAAGACTTAAACAACCTTCTCTAACCAACTATCCATTATTCTTTGTTAGTTATAATTGTGTAACAAAATATAATTAAAGTTTGTCCATAAGTTTCAGAGGTGGTTTAGGGGCCTGCGCTCTATTTAATGGCATAGATCCCAATACTTGTACACACATCCCAAGGCACACATTCCAGTATGCATGAATTTCGAGGTATGGTACAATACAAATTGCATTGTTTTGTGTGCCAAGTTTATGTGTTGCATGGAAAAATGTGCCATAGGGTATATTGTCCACAACTAGGCAAGTTTATACTCGTTGGATTTGTTTTTTTGTAAGGATTATGAATATGAATTCTTTTTTGTGATCAAAGGTCATTTTTAAAAGTTGTATCTCAGTTTTTCATGTATGATACGTGTAAAAAGGGCTTTTTCGGCCCCTGTTGAGAATTTGGCCGACTTTATACTCATTTTTCTCAAAATTTCTCAAGGAATTCGATGGTAAACTCCATTTTTGCATTTGAGCAACAAATTTTTGGAGTGTCTTCAAAATTGGATTTTTAAGTCCATGTTGTAATGTAATTTGACATTTGAGATGATGAAGAACAATTTCAATGATTTAAAGGAAACTTGAAGATGAAGTAAATTATGCCATAAATATATGTATTTTGAGTTCTTTCATTTTGTGTTGTATCATCTCATCATTCTTCAATTTATTCATTAGTATTAATGAAGTTTATTGACAAATAAGCATATTCACATGTGTTTTTGCAAATAGTCAAGTGATCTTCATTTACCAAATCTGGTTGGATGTTTATGTGTATTTAAGAGTTATTTTTACGTCTAAGGATTTTCGGATCAACTTGGTATCAGAGCTGGTTTTGATGTTTGTTTGCAACTAAATGCTTACGATGTCCAAGTCTAAGCGAGGTGAAGGAAAGCTTGTAGGTTATAATCTTGAAATTGGTTCAAGGGGCTTCACTCAAAGAAAATAAATGGAGCATGAAGATGTTCTTTCTAAGGCTGATAAGGAGTTTCGAAAAATGTTCCTTGAGATGATAACCATGGTGAAGGAATTGTGGGAAGACCTAGAAAGAAGGAGAGAAAATCCTCATCAAAATGAAAGTGGTCCATTTGAAACAATGGTAAAGGCTGAAGGAGAAGGTCAAGAACCTCTAGGTTTTCCTCCATCCTCACCACCACCACCACCATCATCTTCTTCCAATGAAAGTGAACATTCTTCTCATAAGAGGAAAAAGCATTCCAAGAAGTCTTCTCGTTCTCATGATCTACCTTTGTTAAATCTAGATGTAAAGTTTGATTTGACTACTTATGATGGAGAGTTGAATGCAAAGAAGTTGGATAATTGGGTCAAACAGATTCAAGTGTATTGTAGGGTACATAAATTCATAATGGATACTTCAAGGATACAATTGGATACTCTTCACTTGAGCAACACAACTTTGATATGGTGGGAGAGTCGGACACATGATAATAATATTCAACATGGTAAAATCATCTCTTCTTGGATTGAATTTACTGCTGCATTATGAAAGCAATTTTATCCATTATCTTATATGCAAACATCAATGATTGATTGAAAACATCCGAGACAAGGAATTGGGAAAACTATTCAAGCTTATGCACAGGAATGTAAGAGGAAGGAATTATCTTCGGGAATTCCATTACATACTCTTGAGACTCTTCTAAAGTATATTGGTAGTATGCACTCATATCGTCGCCATACTATATTGATGTTTAATCCTAGTAATATTGACGAAGTATTAGTACAAGCTACTCATCTTGAATCCAATAAAGGAAAACATGTTGAGGATGTGTTAGAGGAGCCGCATGAATTCAAGGAGAAATCAAAGGGAAAATGGAAGAGCAATAAGACACCTACATTGAAGAAGGATGAAGAGAAAAATACTGCATGTTCTCATTGTGAGAAGAAACTACATGATGAGAAGCATTGTTGGATGTTGCATCCAGGATTGAAGCCGAAATGGGCTCAGCTTAAGAATGGTAAACAAAATACCACGACTGTGGTGCAGGATATTGGATCAGATTTTGAGGATGAAACCAATGTTACAACCATGGGAATCAAAGGTAAATATTCTGTTGCAAGTTTCAATGCACATGCTTCTTCATTTACAAGTTATCTCAAAGCACACTAAGATTGATACACTTGTTGATAGTGGATCACAAGTGAATATTATTTCTGAGCAAGTTGTTCAGAAGTTGGGATTGACAACTAGGCCTCATTTGAGACCATATCCTTTGGGTTGGATTTGTGATAATGCTCAGGTACATGTAATTAAGCAATGCGAGTTACAGTTTGTGATCACATCCAGTTTCATTGATGAGGTAGAGTTAGACGTGGTTCCACTCGACATTTACGTGATGGTTTTGGTAAGTCCATACTTGTATGAGAGGAAGGCCATTTAATACATGGAACAAAACAAGTATCATCTCTTCAAGGATGGGATTGAGTTCATTGTGAGAGCTCATCAGATGAAGAAAAATTTAACAATTGTCACTCTAGGGCACATGCTAGCTAATGCTAGTATTTAGGATCCATATTTACAACCTACGGTTGAAATAAAAACAAGTCCTTTGGTTTATGTTTTTCCTGTTAAGAAGGGCATATATGTTGACATTTCATTCTCTTTTGCATCTGTATATTTAGTTTTGTTGTTCAATTTATTACTAATCATTCGATTATGGTTGGTTACTACAATAATGCATGGCAAAGTTTGTGAATTTAAGGGAATGGTTAACTTGGTCAGCAATGTTGTTTCAATCTTCATTATGGTTGTGATGAGTCAGGTACTCATTATCTAAGAAGGAACATCGAATGATACTGGACAAGTGAGGCAAAAACATTCTCACTTCATTTTTTAATAATCCATAATTTTGGAGGTCCAAAAGTCCTCCAGTGGGGAGGTTTGATCCAGGAGGATCTAAGGAATGATCATAGAGGTCCATGAGGATCCAAAACACTCACAGAGGCCCCAGGGGATCCATAAATGCTCAAAAATTGATTGTATCAAATGATTGAGAAAACAACATCATTGCGTAGAGCTCGTCGTATCTTTCCAACGACACAAACGACAGCTCAAACAAAGTTCGTATACAAAACTTATAAGCGGTCAAAGTTCCAGTAAACCAAGTCAAAGGTCAAAGTACATGGGAAAATAGGTGACACGTGTCACCACTACAAGGGTGACAAGTGGCACATTTTTATTGGCAGTTGACCGGGCAGATCATACCTCTAGGTGAATGAATTACATGTTGACAAGTGGCGCACAAGTGGTCCAATTAAATGTTGACATGTAGCATTGGAAAGCCAATGAGAGGCTGCCACATGACAACCTCCCATTGGCCAATATTGGTTAGTGTTGTGTAAAATTTATGGATTCGACATGGGTCGAACTTGAAACCTCCATAACCTTCATAAAACTTAACACAACCCCCACTACCAACATGCCACACAATAGTTCTTAACTTATAAGTGACCGACAATATATATAAGTTTATGTAAAGGTTCATTTGGGTGGTTAAAGGGCCGAGGGCTTAGGCCCTTGGCCCTTATCCCTTAGTCCGTTGCCATACCGTGTAACCATTCCATTGGGATACACGACTATCACCAAAATTCGCACTGGAGTTACACTTATATATGTTGTTTATAACATATAGTTATATGTGTTATAACAATATAACATAATCCCAAAAATCGTGCGGAGGGTTTTAAACTATGTATTATATATAGTAAATTGACCAACAAAAATCCACAGGATATATGGTGATCGGTGGGAATGGAACCCCCGACATGCCAACTATAGAAAAGGCTTAAACAACCTCTGCTAATCAACTATCCATTATTCTTGGTTAGTTATAACTATGTAACAAAATATAATTAAAGGTTGTCCATAAGTTTCAGAGGTGGTTAAGGGGACCGTGCCTTATTTAATGGTGTGGATCCCAAGACTTGTACACACATCCCGAGGCACACATTATAGTATACAGAAATTCCAAGGTACAATACAGTATGAACTGCATTTTTTGCGTGCCAAGTTTATCTATTACATGGAAAAGCGTGCCATAGGGTATATTGTCCACACTTAGGCAAGTTTATACTTGTTGGATTCATTTTTCTGCAAGGATTATGAATATGAAGTCTATTTTGTGATCATAGGTTATTTTTAAAAGTCTTATCTCATTTTGTCATGTACGAGACACATCGTTTCATTATACGCGTAAAAAGGGATTTTTCGGCCCATGTTCAGAATTTGGCCGACTTTATACTCATTATTCTCAAAATTTTGCAAGGAATTCAGTGGTAAACTTCATTTCTACATTTGAGCAGGGGATTTTCAAAGTGTCTTCAAAATTGGATTTTTAAGTCCATGTTGTAATGTAATTTGGGATTTGAGATGATGAAGAGTAGTTTCAATGATTTAAAGGAAGCTTGAAGATGAAGTAAATTATGTCATCAATATATGTATTTTGAGTTCTTTTATTTTCTGCTGTATCATCTCATCATTCTTCAAGTTATTCATCAATATTGATGAAGTTTATGGACAAATAAGCATATTCACACGTGTTTTTGCAAATAGTCATGTGATCTTCATTTACCGAATCTGGTCGGATGTTTATGTGTATTTAAGAGTTATTTTTATTTCTATGGATTTTTGGATCAACAATGGATATGTCACTTTTTATGGCATTAAAATATAGGAGCCATCATACTTTAATCGTAATATTGACATCTCCATAGATGCACTAGTATTATTCTCCGAGGGTATCACACATGCTTTATGCGTACCCTTGCATTAGTTCTCCTTTGGTTATTTGGTCACAACGACCCCTGGTGGGATGAAATGCCTCCTCACATGTGCCTATCTAGTAAATTTTCTCCACTGAGGAACTGAGTATGGCCTTTCTGGATCTGGTGGTATCCGCTAGCTTCCCCCTACTTCCTTATTCCTTTGGGACTCGTCTATTTTCTCAATGGGGTCAAGTGAGATAAGATGGGTGGATGATAATTTTTTTGCGTTATATGATGAAGAAAGAGGAATTATTCACACATGCAACTCTGTTACTTGGCTCGTATAAAATTGAAGAATTGAGGGAGCATATTTCTTTCATGGCAACACACGTTGGGCCTTCAGGTACCAATTGTGCACCCCATGTTGCTACTTAGCTATCCATCACCTTTCGCAAGAGCACATGTATCGATGGATATTTAAATCCATTTTCAATCTTTTTCACATGGAGTCTTCCACAACTGCCCAATCACGATAAGGTTCATGATGCATGGCCCACCATTGTGCATGTATTCATATTATCACTTTATTGAGGGTGCATACCCAGTGGTGTTCAGGAATGTGCTGCATCCAGGAAATAAACGCTTCCACTGGATCCGACCCATCGAACTAGTAGGATCCAAACTCTTCTTCATGTACTTTAGTGGTAATACACACACATCGCCTCGTCATGACTTCATAAAGATTGTTTTTCCACTTTTCTATGGCCTCTTTAGAATCAATATCATAATATTTTACACTCCTCTAGGTCAGTTCCCCATCCACCGTGGGATTTCCATAATATCCCCTTCACTCGATGATCTTGTAGATAATTTAAATAATAGAGCTTCGTGCATCCTCATCCACCGACTCATTGTATCTGTCCTCTTCATAAGGATCCAATGGTGCAATCATGTGCAGGGTGTCTGTTTCAAATGTCATCTTTCACTTCTTTAGATTCAACACAACATTATTTTCAAAGCCCCAATCAATGCCAAGTAGTGCAGGATAGGGGTCAAAATCATCCATAATCTCTATGGCTTCAAATTCAGCCTTTGTCTTCGCTCCTTCTATGTTCACTTCAACTTTCTCCAATCGGCATATAGGATAAATCCCGTATTGATTTTCCAACCGCAACTGAATGGGTGACCAAACCAAGTTTGGTTTACCCATCAATTCCCATGAATTATTCGATACGATGTTCATGTCAGAACCCATATCCAACATGAATCCATCCATGCCATAACCACCAAGCTCAACTGTCATCTTGAACTCTTTTCCGATGCGTTTTTGCTTGCTGACCTAATACACATCACTTTTTGGTAGGGTGGATGATATTTCTCTATCTATCAGTTCTTCCCCCATATAGGTAGCTAACATCTATGCCAACTTTCTTGCAACATCAAGATCATTTAACAATCTCAAACAACAACGTGAGAAGTTACTTACTTGATCCCTAGTCTCTATTTCACGACCCAAGTCACATAGTGCTTCTTCTTACGTCGTGTTATTTAGCTCTTCCTGTAACTATTCCTCTATTTCTCTTTGTTCGGTGCGTCACAAATCCTCTTGCATGAACATTTCTTCTAATGACCTATGCATTGCGTGTTGCATTTCCTCACACAAGAGAGATTCCTTCAACAATATTTGCGTCGCATGCTGCAATTCTTCATGGGCACGAGCCTCTTCTAGTGACCTTTGAGTCGATCACTTCAATTCTTCAATGTAAGATCCCTAGTTTTAATTCCTGCAAATTATAATGTAATTGTATAAATGTGAATTAGGCTAGTGAGCTGACTTTTTGGGGTGAAGATCCCATATTGATTTAATGTGGTCGGGGGTCAAATTGCATATTATGAACATTGAAATCATTAATAAAAGTAATAATTGTTGGATGCGATACAAAAGGAATGAATAATGATGGGGGAATATGATTCCACAAGAGATAGGGGTCCAAGGGGGAGTTATGCATGACTATTAATCCAACCCACAATCCTGATTTATATTATCATTGTGTAAACGTTCTATTTGTTGTTGAGTGTTCCTAAATCCATTCATTAAACTCATGTAAGAGGGTGGGTGTGCGGGTTCACATACCATAGTTATTGGAGAGCATGAGCATGCGTACACTTATCTTTTGGAAGAGTGTAAGTCAAGTCAAGCAAAAAAATGAAGGGAAGAAATTCGTATGGCCAAGGGGGTAGTTTTTGGACAGTCACATTTTTGCATGGAGAGCCGTTTTTACTTCCAGATTTTGGGTAGCAAGAGAGGATTTAAGTGCTAGGGAGAGCACTATCCATTCTGTGCTTGAAGGGAACCATTATTGGGCTATGTTTTATATGGATAAAGAGGCTTGTGTGCCTGTAGATTAGGATGTAATCCTATGGTGTGAATTCCTGTTGAGGAAATGTCTCAAGATCTTTGTGAAGGTTGTTGTGAGAAATCCTTGGGTAGTTGAGAGTTCTTGAAAGTCCCTAGCTGAGATATTCTTGGCCAACTGAGTGCACTAGGAGCCCTGATTAATGAATGGTATAGCATGAAGGACTGCGAGTAGTGAAGGGGGTACATTCCTTTGGTAGTGAAGGTTGTGGGGAAAAAAGAGAGCGAGAGGATTGGAATTGCTGTGGGAGTATAACTTGGGTTTTGGGGCTACTATAGATTTTAACCTTGTACAATATTTTACTGCGAATTTTTTTTCAATAAAAGAACCAAAAAGATACAATGGAAAATACACACATTACACTGAGATTTTTCCCCTGGAAACCCAAAATGGGAAAACCAACATATTCTATATTCGTTCATAGTGATACATTTTTTACAATACAATATACATATAGGAGCCAATGACATCCAAAAACCTAACCCAATGACCTAGATTAGTCAACAAACCTAATTCCTTAACTGAAAATAGAAAACCATCGACAAAAACCATGTGCCAAAAAATCACCCAACAATGGACATGAAAATCTAGGCAACACGAAAAACGAGGCAAAAATGTGACACATTTCTTGAGCGAATTTTTTTTCTTAGGGGTGCTACCCTTGAACCCCCGCACAGGGGGGATATCGCCCCTCTCCAACCCCCTTGCGCGCCCGACATAATGTAGCAGACACTAGAGCTAGTTGTGCAAATAATACAACACACACCCAACATTACCCCACTCACTGTTTTCTTTGCATATAGGGGGTTACAAGGTTACATAGTCAACAATCTAGGTTAGCAATTCCCATGGATCCTCTACACCAAGAGAACTTCTCAGTGCTCAGAGATTTTGTTAATGAATTTGAAACATTCTTCAAAGTATCCACCTTCATCAACAACACTGTTTTTTTCTTCAACCATGTCTCTCACAAAGTGATATTGAATATCAATATGCTTTGTCTTTGAATGATAATTCAGGTTCTTTGCCAGAAAAAATTCACTCTGAATGTCACAATATATCTTTACAACTTGATGTACCAACCCAATACCTGAACACAATCTTTGTAACCATACTGCTTCCTTACTTGCATGAGTGGCTGCCATGTATTCAACTTATGTAGTTGAAAGTGCCACTACATCCTATCTTTTGCTCCTCCAAACAAGTTAAACACATACTCCCTTGTATATCTCCTACGATCCAGATCTCCAGCCTAGTCTGCATCCACAAAGCCATGTATGTCCAACACTCTGTCCAATCCTGGTCTTCCTTGGTAACACAATCCATAGCTAGTAGTGCCACACAAATACCTAAAAACCCTTTTTACTACTGTCCAATCCTCCTTACTTGGTTTTGACATATACCTACTCAAAAATCCCATTGTATGTGCAATGTCTGGTCTAGTACAGACCATTGCATACATCAAATTGCCAACTGCACTCGCATATGGAACACGAGACATGCTATCCTCCTCTTCCTGTGTCTTGGGACACTGATCCACATATAACTTTACACCAACAAGTATAGGGACCTTGACCTGTTGACATTCCTACATATTGAACATCTACAATATTGTCTTGACATATTTTCTCTGATTTAACCAAAGTTTCCTTTTTTTCCGATCTCTTTTAATTTCCATACCCAAAATGAAATTTGAAGCACCGAGATCCTTCATGTCAAATTTAGAGGACAACTGAGTTTTTTCATCCTGGATAGTCTCGTTGTTGTTTTATATTAGCAACATGTCATCCACATACAAGACCAAATAAATCAAATGATCACCAATTAATTTAAAATACACACAATGATCTTCTTTGCTTCTTGTGAAGCCAAGTCCCAGCATATAAGTATCAAATTTTTGATACCACATCCTTGGTGATTGTTTTAAACCATACAAGGACTTTTTCAACTTGCATAACAACTCCTTATTTCCCTTCACATCAAAGACTTTAGGCTGCTTCATATAGATTTCTTCTTCTGGATCCCCATGTAGGAATGTTGTCTTCACATCCATCTGTTCTACTTCAAAATCAAATGCAACAACAATAGATAACATAAATCTTATAGAAGTTAACTTAGAAACAAGAGAAAAAATCACACCAAAATCAATTCTCTCAACCTGGGAATAACCCTTTGCTACTAATCGAGCTTTGTATTTCTCCACTTTGCCTTCTGCATTCAACTTCCTTTTAAATACCCATTTATTTCTAATGAGATTTCTTCCAGTCGACAACTCTACTAGATCCCAAGCCTCATTCTTATCCAAGGATGCCATTTCTTCATCCATGTCCTTTTTCTAGAGCTTTCCATCCTTTGAATCCAATGCCTCCTTGATAATTCTAGGATCATCATCAATAATAGACAAAGAAAAATTTGAACGGAAATTAGATGGAGTATACCTTTCCGATAGATTTCTTTCTTGAACCAATCTCTTCAATACTGGAGTATGAGGATCTTCTTCTTCGGATTCCTGTTCTTCTGTAGAGTCCGACTTATCATCCTTTAAATCAAACTCTATTTTCTCTAGTTCTTCCTTACTTGGTAGGACTTCCCGTTTAACAACATCCTTCATTTCTCTAAATAACACATCTTGAATATACACAACCTTCTTAGTTTATGGGTTCCAAAGCTTATAATATTTAAGACCATATTTATACCCAATAAAGATACACTTTTCAAACTTCTTATCTAGCTTACTCCCACTTTCCTTTGGAACATGAACATATGCCTCACAACCAAATACCTTGAGATGTGTGAGAGATGGTTTCTGACCAGTCCATACCTCTCATGGATTCTTGTCATCTAACACTGATGAGGGTGATCTGTTGACCATGTAACATGCAATACCCATTGCCTCTACCTATAATTCTTTCCCTAACCCGACACCACTGAGCATGGACCTTGCTTTTTCCATTAGAGTCCCGTTCATCCTTTCTGCAACTCCATTCTATTGAGGTGTATATGGAGTAGTCTTTTGCCTTGCTATACCACACTTCTTACAAAAGTCTTCAAATTCATTCCCGCAAAACTCTCCACCATTATCTGTCCTCCACACCTTAATTATTTTCTTTGTTTGATTCTCAACAAGGGCCTTAAACTCTTTAAACCCGTCAAAGACTTCATATTTCTTCTTAAGGAAATATATCCAAGTATTCCTCGAGAAGTCATTTATAAATGAGACATAGTACATAGATTTTCCCAATGAAGGAACCAACACAGGTCCAAACACATCACTGTGAACTAGCTATAAAATTTCTTCTGCCCTCGTTGCACCAGAGGGGAATATTACTCGATTTTTCTTCCCATATACACAATGTTCACATAAATCAAAATCCATAGAGAAGTTAGACATACCTTCAACCATACCTTTATCGTGTAGTAGTCGAAGACCCTTCTCTCCAATATTCCCTAGTCTTTGATGCCACAACATAACCTTTTCTCCAGAGACTGTAGGAGTTCTTTCTTCTTCAACTCCAATATCAGAAACAATGGAACTATTACACCCATCAATGATAGTGCTTCCTTCTAGCTTATACAGAGTTCCAAATTGAACTCCCTTCAACAACACCATTGCTCCTCGAACCATCCTGTAGGTTTCCTTTTGAAATATTGTTTTTACCCCTTCATTGTCCCTTTTGCTTACAAAAATCAAATTTATGGCCAATCCCAGGATGTGCAGAACACTAGGTAGTGTTCTAATCCTTCCATCTATGAGCCTCAACTTGAATTTTCCTCGACCTATGATTCTGGTTGTTTAGTCATCACCTAGGAAAACATTACCTCCATCACACCTTTCATATTCACCAAACCACTACCTGTGGGGAGTCATATGAAAGGATGCAACTGAGTCAACCAACCATGCTTCATGATCTGCATGTGTGCTTGAAGAAGCCAAGTACACATCCCCTCCTTCTTCCTTGAAGGTATTTTCTTCTGTATCTTTTTGTCAACTTTGGATATACACTGCTTCTTGTAGTGCCCTTCTTTTCCACATCTCCAACATACCTTTACAAACTTTCCGGGAGACTTAGATATTCCCTTAGACTTATATCTCCCACTTGAGGACTTAGATCTATTTCTTTCTTGGAAGTGTCCTCTTGCAAATAACACATCTGTGCTCTGTCCTTACATGTTCTTCTGTCTCATCTCCTCCGACAACAAGGATGATACCACTTCATCAAACTTCAAGGCAATTGTATTACTACCTATGGCCACAACTAGACTATCCCACGAGTCTGGTAAAGAGCACAATAAATTGATACACTTATCTTCATATTAAATTTTAATCTCAATAGATAATAAATGACTTACCACAGTATTGAAGACGTTCAAATGCTCTGCCACCGAGTCTCCATCTCTCATCCTCAGGTTATACAATTTCTTTCTCAAGAATACTTTATTTACTAAGGACTTAGACTGATGCAAATTACCCAACTTATCCCATAAATCTTTGGCTGTAGCTTCCTATGACACATTCAATAATATTAAATCTGAGAGACACAGTCAGATTGTGCTCTTCGCCTTTCGATCCAACTTTTTCCAGTCATCTGCTGAAGTTCCTATAGGTGCAATACCTGGATCCACATCAATCCACTGATCTTTGTCCACCAACATATCTTCCATCTTGAGCTTCCACAACTTAAAAATTCGCCCATTAAACTTCTCGGTCTCCATTTTTGAACTGCTCGCCATTTCTTTTCACCTGAAAAATCAATACCATAGATCTCCCACTATAACAAGGCTTATCACAGTCCCGAGCCAAACCCTTGACCACAAAGGCGTCCCCCTGAAGCCAAAAAAGATCTGACACTAAATGTAGATTTTAGCCTTGTACAATATTTTACTGCAAACAAATTTTCAATAAAAGAACATAAAAGATACAATGGAAAATACACACATTACACATATATTTTTCCCTTGGAAACCTAAACTAGGAAAACCAACATATTCTATATTCATTCATAGTGATACATTGTTTACAATACAATATACATATAGGAGCCAATGACATCCAAAACCCTAACCCAATGACATGTATTAGTCAACAACTCTAATTCCTTAACCAGAAATAGAAAACCGTCGGAAAAAACCATGTTCCGAAAAATATCCCAACAATGGACACAAAAATCGAGGCAACACAAAAAATGAGGCAAAAATGCGACACGTTTCCTAAGGTAATTTTTTTTCTCATGGGCGTTGCCCCCGAACCCCCTTGCAGGGGGCTATCGCCCCTCTATGACCCCCGAAGGGGGGGCCTGACGCCCCCCCTCAAACCCCCTTGCACACCCAACGCAATGTAGCAAACAATGGAACTAGTTGTGCAAATAATATAACACATACCCAATAGCTACCGCGTGTGGACAACCAATGGGATATATATCCTTGTGGACTCATAGCCTCAGCTCATTTGGTGGCTTGCTGGTGAGAGAAAATGAACAACAATGCCTATGGATGGGAGGTTCAACCTTCGTAGGCAACCGATTGGTTAATTATTAATAGATAAATGTCTATGTTAAGTTTTGATGTATTTCTGCTGTGTAAATAGTTTAGATGAATGGTGGGTATTTTGCTGTTGCTTGAATAATTTCATTCACGATTTTCTTTATGCTGTTAGTTTCATTTAGAATATGGTATCATTCAAATAGTCAAATTTTCATGTGATCTGTAGCTGGTAAGCTACATGAAATTAATTAGCAGTAAATCTTAATGATTTAATGAGTTTCTGCACGTAAGGTTGCTCAATTGGAGGCGAGGTATGTTACAAAATGGTATTAGAGAATTTGGTTCAAACACCAAGCTTGTATGGGCTAGGACAAGTGATGATTGAGAAAATTTGTTGTTGCATATTTGGTCTGTGATGAATTTGTAGAAAAAACAGATAAAATTAGAGTGAAATTCCCAAATTTGTGGGAAAATTTCGAGTTTAAATGCCTCAAATTAGTCGAAGAGATGATCCGGGACATAAATATGCAAGTTGCAGAGCTGAATTCGACTTGGAATGGTCAAATTTCATGTTTTAATGGCCACTGTAGAGTTGCAATAATTTTGGTGAATCGGTGACTGAGATCATGTTTGATCTCACGATTAACGACCCAAATTCACTTTGATAAATTTAAAAATTCACAAGGTTTCGATTGTTTGGAAGGTTGATTAGATCAACAACTAAGATTTGTTTTTGACAGTTGGCAATGTTAACTCCTCAAATAAATCAGTAGATTTGTTTTGACTTTTAGATGATAGGTTGGTTCCTAAATTTGATTTCTAAATTTCTATCAATAGGTTAGAGAGTCTGTTTTTCCAAAATAATCTCAAAAGTCATGTTGATTTTGGTTCGGTCAAGAAGAAAACAAAATATCAGGTTTCGGTGGTTTAGGTGAGCCCACCGTGTGCTCATTAACCACCGAAAGTGTTCATTTTCGACAGAAAAGGGGGTCGAGGCAGAAGGCATGCAACCACCGAAAATGTTTGAACGGGCAAAAAAGAAAGCTCGTGCTTTCGCACGAGCCAGATGTCAAAAATCGTTGCAATCATGAGGAATACAACCGCCGAAAGCTCGCATTGTGGGAGATGATGTTCGTTCGTGGTGTTCATCCGAAAGGTTTGAAGCACCTGCGTATTATCCATTGCATTAATCATTTTCAAATCTACGCAGAGCGGTGATCGCCAGATACGATTGCACGAAGCTTTCCTCCTTTTCAGTGGCAGATACATCAATCATCATTACCAGGTTATTCTTTCATTTCAAAACTCAATGTGTTATAATGAAGCCCGAGGATCGCTGAAGATAACTACAAGCACGCGATTTTATCAGCAAAATCGTGTTTTCAAAATCCCGATCCCGCTTTTCTCTGGCGGTTGGAAAAGTGTCTCCGAGTTCAGCCAGCATCCCGAGTCAAGGAAATCTGGTCTGGTAAGCAGGTAAGATCGGAAACTGTTCCTTTTCAAAGTTTCATAAATACAATTGCCCCCGAAAATTTGAAGTTTCGGCTTTCTCCAGTTAGACTGTCATTCGAATGTGGGTCGGTATTTTGGTGAATTTATCAATCCTACGCTCTGTCAAACGATTTCACCGTTTGTTCATAAGTGATATCGACTGTATCCCTAGTTCCCAGAACCGTGGTTTCCCCAAACACCTTGTTTCCCACAGTTTCAAACACAGTTAACATTGAGCCATGTCAAAAGTAAGTCCTTCTTTGAGATCCGAAGTAGATGGCATGTGGTATTTTGAAGATCATCCAGAAGTTGCAGAATGTTTTAAACAGGTCGGAGTTTTCACATACTGTGAAAAATTGACAACCTTTCACCAACAAGTTGCTGAAGCATTTGCCCTCTCATACGATGGAAGGATTGCTAGAATAGGCAGGGAGGAGTTCATTATAGATGAAGCATCTATTGCCGAATACACAGGGATGTCCAGAATAGGGGATTGCTGGTTTAAAACCTCTTCACCCTCAGATGTTGAATTCAGATCATACTTGTTGCCAGTGCATAAAACTTTGACTTGGAAGAAGGATATTCCTATGTCCTATCTTGAACCAAAGTGGCAGACCCTTCTGAAGGCGATTTGGGTATTCATCACCTGTGAAGGGCGCTATAACAGAGTGATGTACTACCATTTTAAATTGTTGAACCACTTCACAGGCAGAGAACACTTAAACATACCTTATTTCTTTCATAAGACCCTGATAAAGATGGCAAAACAGGTAAAGGCTCAGCCCACTAAAGTTGCAAGAAGAATATCACATCAGGGGTTGATTACCCTCCTTGCCAAAGAAGCTCTTCAGAGGAAGCAAATAGAATGGAGTTTCTTCTTGTTCTGGAATGAGTTTCAGACAGAAAGACCTCCAGAGATAAAAGCAAAGAAGTCTAGAAGAAAGAATGATCCTACTCCCAAGAGTAGTCACAGAAGGAGGAAAGGAATTTCGATGCCCATGGATTCTATAAAAGCATCATCTAGCAAACAGGGAGGAATTAAGAGGAAGTTAAAGTTTGAATAGAGAAACCTTGTCACAGGGAAAAACCCTCTCAACCTACCTTATAGTGACTCTGTTTCAGAGCAGGGAATGGCAAAAGCACATGATAACTTGCAGATCAAACAGGATGCAAAATTGAAGATAAATATACCTCCATCAAAGCCTTCAGAAACACACAGGCAACCAAAAGTAGAAGCCTCATCAAGCAGGCCTCAGAAAGGTAAGACCAAGAAGATCAACATGCTGCTAAGAGAGATCTATGAGATGGAGGTCCTGGAGAGGGTAATTAAAAAGACAAACTCATACCTCACAGAGAGAAATGCTGAACTGTTTAAAGAGAATCAAACTCTCAAAGAAAAACATGATACAATCAAAGATAGAAACATAGAGTTAATCAGAGAAAACATGAAATTATACAGGCAGCTCAGGGTTCTAAGGCTCAAGCTAAAGAAGTTTGAATCACCAGAGGAGGAACAAACTGGGTTGGACACTTTGGCTAATCTAGCCACAACAATAATGGATGCGCCAGAACCTCCTACACAGTCAGCAACGATTCGTAGGTCTGCACGAATCAAGACTGTAGCATCTAAGAAAGCTTGAGCAATCAAAAGAGGAGCAAGGATAAACATTTTTGAAATTTTGAAAGTTATTCAAAGTACAACTTTTGGTGGTTTAGGCGAGCCACACTGTGCTCATTAACCACTGAAACAGGCGCTTTCGGTGGATAACTCGCCCAGAGACCGTCCCATACAACCACCGAAAGACTGTGTGTCCATAATTGAATGAGTTTTTTCACAGATCCAGGATTTTTGATATGAAAAGATCCAAGACCTTCTCGAATGAATGATTGATGAATTATCAAGTTCATCCCAACAATTATTTTTGACAAAGCATGAAGAAAAGAGGTATTTCAAAGGCCTATGGACACTTTCATTTGGACCGAAAAACATGATACTTTGCCACATCATCCAACTCGACTTGGTCTCCATGGGAGAATGATCTTTTAGCCTTGGGAGGCTGTTCTACACATCACCAACAATCAATTGAGACAAATCTGGGATTGACCTCATTTTGAGGAAGCATCCCACTTCTTTTGCAACAGATTTCTACTTGCTATTTTTAGTTGATTTGATCCATGTTTTTAGGATCAGAGAACTACTTTCTAATGTTATAAATATTAGAATAGAATATGAACCAAAGGTTGGATTTTGAGTGCTATGATGCTGCCACTGTAATGACAAGACTTATTCTTATTTTATAAAAAATTTCAAGCTTCCTTCAGTTGTGTAGTCAGATTTTTCTCTTCTGTTTTCTGATGGCTTATGAGTGAAAGTTCTTTGTTGATGCTCATTCAATTTGCAGTGACTGTCATCTCACTGATGATTGCTTTAGCTGATAATCATAAGTTATTTCTTGGTTATTAAACCCATTGTGCTTGTTGGTATGAAGTATAATCTGGTTCAATAGCTGTTTTCTTCCCTATTTAATCAAACCTTGTCTGACTGCATTGCTAGAAGGCCTTGTGAGATTTTGTATTCCTAGACAGTCTTGAAAACTCAGTCCAGTCCCTAGATATTCATCTTGATCCACAAACCATATCAAATATTTAGAAAATATTTCCAAAAAGAGTTAGTTACCAGGCATCTCCGACTTACAGCCTAGGAGAGTTTCCTGGAGTGATAACAGGGAAAATGAAACAGATCAAAAGTATATATTCATTTCATCCGTTTGGGAGTTGGCATCAATCGACGGTCAAGATCATCTTGGCTTGGAGATTGACAATTCAAATTCATGGGAATTCAATTGAAAATCTTATTAGTGCTGGAGTTGGCCAAAGGAAATCGCAAATGACCGATGGTTGGGTTGGCCAGATTCGACAGTCATTTCATTCACCAACGACCGATGTTCAGGTTGGCCGAATTGATAGAGAGTTTGGTTTGACCAAAGGAAATCATCGATTGCTGATGTGTTGATGGTCGGGCGTTGATCGATTCAGCGAAGTGTTTCGAATCAAGCAAGAGAAGTCGTCGATGGTCGATGGGATGATGGTTAGGTGTTGAACGATTCGACGAAGTATTGGTATCAAACAAGAGAAGTCATCGATAGCCGATGGGCCGATTGTTGAGTGTTGACCAATTCAATGAGGTGTTTGGGTCATCAAAAATAAACGAACGATGGCCGATGAGGGAAAGATGGTGATGACATGTCATGCCACGTAAACATCCATGTGTCGTGTCACGTTATCCAAGTTGACACCTCAAGATGACGTTTCATGCCATGTCATCACCCACATGTCATGGAATGTCATCCTAGAAGTGGCCGATGACCGATGGTCGGGTCGATCAAAGTGGAAAAGTGTTTTCATCATCCAAGAGGAGTGGCCGATGGCCGATGGTTGGGCATTGGCAGGTTGGGAAAAGTGTTGTGTGCACCTAAAGGAAAATGCCTATCGCTGATAGCTGATAGAGTCAGATCAACAACTCATATTTCACCCGATTTGAGATCAACAGTTTAGAATTAAAGGGCTGTTACAATAGTAAAACAATCAATTTTATATAAAATTTTATGAAATTTTCATATTTTTGAAGGTCATTAACTTGCAGAGCTATTTTGAGGCCCTAAACAACATTTTTAGGAGTTCTAATTTTTGAGACTGTAAGTGTCATAGGAATCACATTCATTTTTTTCAACTTAAATAAAACATTCTGAGGAGAGCTTTCCAACTAGCTATTCTATTTGCAAAACATAGCTCATATGAGAAAGTTACAATTGAAACTATCAAGGGAAAATTTTGGCACCAATTTACTTCCGAAGGGAATAACTCCTTTCTCAAAGGTCCTTTTGGGGCACACGAGAAATATAGGGAAACATTACGAGCCATAGTAGACAACTCTAGATCCAACTTTGGAATATGGGTATGTAAAAATGTGCAGGGAGAGAAGGAAGACACCTGTAGAATACAAGGGTAAAAATGTAAAACATTCAAAACATATGCGCGATGTAAATAATAGTTTGGAGCCCGATTAAGGGTGAAATTGTGACAGATTGTTCATAAGGTAGTAATGGGAATAATTAATTTAGCTTCTATCAAAATCCAAAAGGAATTTGTGTAGGGATGCATGATTAGGGATAAAATTGCTAAGCCATAAGAAAGTCCAAAGGAGAAAAGTTGTTATTTCTAGATTGCTGCAGATTTTGACAGGAGCATAGGTTTGACAATCTGAGAGTTGTTGTGAATTTAGTGTTAGCAGTTCTATCTCTATAATGTATAAAAGTTTCCTTGTTTCCTAACATAATTACATTTGTAGGTAGCCAAATTTTGTGTTTGAGAATATTTTCACTAAGGAGAAAGGTGCACAAAAGGAGTAAATTGTCAATATTCAATAGCTTATAACTTTATGCTCAATGCTCGAAATTGAGCAAAAAAGTAGTATTTGGAAATATATTGAATAGGAGAATCTAGATATCCTCTCAGAATTTATATTTGAGCCAAATGATTCTCAAGGAATTAGAAGGAAGGTTTCTGGTGAACTTGAAGGAAACCAATTAACAAAATGGGAATTTTAGGAAGCCACAACTTTTGGCTCGTTAATCAGATGGAAGCATGAATATGGTCATTGGAAAGGTAATCCAGATGAAATCATGATAGAAGGTCCAAATCATATAAGGGAGAATTTGGTTTCTCCATAAATTTGTATAAGAAAGTGGATTTTGATTCCATGAACCACATAATTATTCAATGTGAAGACTTTTCCAAATAATGTCAAAGTTTGGAGAAAATTTCCTAGACAATAGAAGTGAGTGCCAAAGGTGATTGTTGGGTAAGGAAGAGTACTATAACTCATGATAGTACCTACGCACAAGTATAGAGGCACATTTGAAGTGCAATATCCTGGAAAAGTAAAGAGGGATAAACTTGTTAATAGGGCATTGATTACAAGCAGAGAAGCACTCCAACAAAGAGTGTTGTGTGAAAGGATTTCTAGCAAGATGACACAATTTCACAATGAGGATTGTGTGGGTCTATTCTAGATTGATCCCAGGGTCCACTAGAAAGGGAAGCAGGTCAAGCTTGTATATTTGGTTGAAGCATCAAGATATGCAAAAGGGAAGTGCAAGGATGTAGATCAAGTGATGTAGGGATTGACAAATGACTAAGGAAGAGTAGGGGAATATTAGTATTAAGATGCTATAGAATCTGAATGGTTTGCAAAGTTAAAGTAGGTGAAGAGTGTTATTGCATGCATAAGGAGTTAAGGAGGACTCCATAACCTTGAAGGTGGAAATATAGTGAGGGTTGCGAAGATTTATACAATAAAAGGAAAAGGGAATGTCATGAGATAAGGTGTGACTCATGGAGTGAATGATCCATCTCTATGAGCAAGTATAGTAATGCATGATGAAAGGATTGTTAGATATGATCTAGCAACTTTTGTTCAAAAGGTACCCAAGGAAATAAATCTGCCTTTATTATTAGAGTGTGCGGCAAAAGCAGTGTACAAGTGAAAATGGAGGGTGTAGCATTTTCATTAGGAGCAGAGTGGTCTTGAATGGCCAAGCAATGCTTCATAGTGAATCACACAATGAAGTGATGAGAGATATTTAAAATTGAGCAAAGCCATGGATGGAAAAGTGTATTAGAAAGATGACATAAAAGAATATTTCAGAACGTTGAAATTCCAATCAATGATAATGGTATTCCAAGATCGGCTGGGTCAAGGAAATTGGGGGTGTTAATATTCAACTGGAATAGTGCATATTATAGCACTAAGAATATTGAGAATTATAGCCAAAAGATGTTGGGATAAGATTCTCTGCATAAAGGAAGCAGTTGTGAGATGGCAACACTAGTGGATCTAGTGGTTGGTAATGCAGAATAACCAAGTGGGGCTTGGATGCAAGGCTTAGAATAGGGGTCAGTGGTTCACAATTGAGCAGAATGACAGTACACATGGCAACACGGTTATGCAGTAATTCAAGGACAACCATCTACACCAACAACAATCAAATAATTAAATTAAATCTAAAATAGATATGCATTGGAGTGCATGATAGAATCGATGCATGATGCATACAATTCAGATATAATGCACATACATGAAATAGGCATGAAAATATTAATGCTTAATGCATAGTGATGTGAATTTGTGCAGGTGGACATGCTTGAACATGCTAGTGGCATGCTTGTAGATTGAGAGTGGTCTATTGCTATGTATGAATAATGATGTCATGATATTTGAGTATGAATAATGATGGATTGTGTATCTGAAAAAATGTTCATAACATGATGATATTGTTGCTTTTGGTATCCATCCATGCGAAGACAAACAATGATGGTGGGAATGATGATCACGAGGTTGGTGAAGGGAGCCTCTGAGCTTATACAAAGTGCAATTTGATCACGTAGCATCAAGTAAATGGATGACAACCATGTAGGTATGCATTTGGGGTTGTTATGATAAATAAATGTTGGGGAAATGAGACAATATTTCCCTTAGTCAAATCTCAATTTTTGAATTGATGTAAAGGCAGGAGGCCTTGAGTATGCAAATATTATTTGTTTCTTGAATGCATCTATGAGAAATTTAATTGGATATTGTGTATGTGGCTTATGAGATCATAACCAGGTTAAGTCAGGAGACATTACCCCTGTTGTAGCAATGAATGCCATTAGAAATGACCATGTGTGAGGCCATGTTGAGTTTGAATATGGAAATGATATAGTTCCATCCAAGTGTATAATGGATTTCCCCAATATCACTGATGTTTGGATTGAAACCTTTTTTCCTACGCTAAATAACACTAAGGGATGGTGTTCCTAGTGTTGTGTATGGGTTGAAGAGGAAGGTATCCAAATGATCTGATGGGTTTTGTGGAAGAGTTTGGATGATGTATTGAGAGGTGGGTCATACCTTCCAACTCACATGGTGGAATACATGACATGAACATATGGTATTCTAGGGTCAATGCAATGATGCATTGTGTAGATATGGTCATGATTATTGACACATTGATTTATTTATTAGTAGAGTTTGATTGCATTATGAAAAAATGTGTTTTTGATAATGCATGTGCAAACAAAGTTACCGACTTAATGAGAACTGTGATCTCAAAACAAGAACTCTAGCCCTTAAAACCCATATTTTTGCATAAAAAAATGAAAATCAACCCCCGAATAAGAAAAGTGGTGCTACAGATACCACCATTTTTTCTAGCCTAGGTTAAAATTACATCATTTTTCAAGCATTGTCTTAAAAACTCAAATAGATGCCCAGAAAAACCTTAAAATCAACACCTAAATCAAAAAGTGATGCTAACTAAAGCAATTTTTTTTTTTTTTTTATAGCTCTTTACTACCTAATTGAAATTGTGGTATTGACAATAGATCCCTACGCAAATAAACAACCCAAAATTAGACCCCAAATATTCACTCAAAAATTTATTTACAAACTATTTTTTTTTTTTTTAATTTACATTATAAATAAATAAATAAAAATGAGAAAATCTTCGCAAATATTTAA
>ML779721.1:810866-834580 GCA_009831015.1 Picea engelmannii | reverse complement strand
CTGTATAAACAGATTTGAGAAATTAATAATTGAAAATTGTTATGATATGCTAACAATTTGTTTGGTTGCGTGGAAATTGAGAAATTGCAGGGGAAATGGTCTTGGATATGGAAGGGATGTAAGCCCATAAGGAAGACTGATATCTATTGCTGCAAGAGCCTAACAACCATGAGAAGAAAACTCATGTTTGAGAAATTATGTTTTCCCATGTAAAACATATTTGAAATATTATAATTTTATGATGATGTCTCATATTGACTGTATGCATATGATGCAGATGAGATGGTTGCCACATGTTATATATTGCTATTGGAAGTCTAGAAACAAGTTGGCATTCATCTGCATGAGAATACCTTGGCAAGTGACGGATCACCTGAGGAAATGTATATCAGTTAAAGGAAAGCCTGAGCCTAGAGGGTGAGTACAACAAAAGAAACATGTTGTCAAACCCGAAGAGTGAACTCTAGTGTGAGTTGCATTGTCGAATAACTAGGTTGTCAGACATGAAGAGTGAACTTTGGTGTGAGTTGCACCGTTGAAGAACCAGGTTGTCAGGCCTGAAGAGCAAAATCTAGTGTGATTTGCATTGTCGAAGAACAAGGTTCTCAGGTCTGAAGACTGAACTATTGTGTGAGTTGTACTGTAGCAGTAAGGTTGCTACTGATTATTTCCTGGTAGTTCTTCCTAGCAATGAGTCATTTTAGATTCCAGTAGTGAGATTCCCAGTGACTTGTGCTAGAGAGACCGTGATAAACAAATGGTGCAAACTAATGGAATAAGAACAGTGAAGGGGGCACATTCCTTGGGTCAACCCTGATAAATGAATGGAACGCCCGATGGATTGTGAGTAGTAAGGGGTACATTCCTCGGGTTGGGAAGGTCAAGAGGAAGAGAGTTGGTGGAAATTGGGATAACTATAAGAGAATGCCAATGGCCTTTGTATTTATGTTTTGGGGGGCCAGAGTGCCTATGTGTTTATGGTCTTGGGGCTAGAATGCATATGTAATTTTGTTTAGGCTGTAATTCTTGTGTGATTTTGGACCAGAGAGCCTATATGTTGATTAAAGGCCAAAGATCCTAGCATTGTAAATGTGTGTACAACATAGGGTGTTGTGCACCGAGTATAGTGAAAACATAAGGGGGAGGGGAATGTAACATACCCAATTTTAATTACAAAAAAATATAATGTAATTGTATAAATGTGAATTAGGCTGATGAGCCGACGTGTTGGGGTGAAGAGCTTGAATTGATTTAATATGGTCGGGGGACGAATTGCATATTATGAACATTAAAATAATTAATAAAAGTAATAATCACTGGATGCAACATGAAAGAAATCAAGAATGATGGGGGGATATGATTCCATAAGAGAGAGAGGTCCAAGGGGGAGTTATGCATGGGTATTAATCCAACCCACAATCCCGATTTATATTATCATTGTGTAAACCTTCTATTTTTTGTTGAGTGTTCCTAAAGCGAATCATTAAACTCATGTAAGAGGGTGGGTGTGAGGAGTCACATCCCATAGTTATTGGAGAGCATGAACATGCGTATAATCAGCTTGGGGAAGAGTGTAAGTCAAGTCAAGCAAGCAAACGAAAGGAGGAAATTCATATGACCAAGGGGGAAATTTTTGGACAGTCACGTTTTATCCTGGAGATAAGTTTTTACTTGTAGATTTTGGGCAACAAGAGAGGAGCTGAGTGCTAGGAAGAGCACCATCCATGTCATTCTTGAAGGAAACCATTATTGGGTTGTTTTTTTATGCTGAGAAAGAGGCTCGTGTGCCTATAGATCAAGTTGTAAGTCTCTGGTGCAAATTCTTGTGGAGGAAATGTCTCAAGAGCCTTGTGAAGGTTGTTGTGAGAACTCCTTGGGAAAATAAGAGTTTCTGAAAGTCCCCAGCTGAGATATTCCTAGACAACCAAGTGCACTAGGAGCCCTGATAAATGAAAAGTACAACCTAAATGACTATGAGTAATGAAGGGGGTACATTTCTTGGGTTGTGCAGGTTGTGGGGAAAAGAGAGAGATGGAGGATTGGAACTATTGTGCGAGTAGAACCTAGGTTTTGGGTTTGCTACACATGGAGAGTGGAAAACCAATGTGTCAGATCTCCTCGTGGACTCATAGCCTCAACTCGAGGGTGGCTCGTTGTTGAGAGAAAATGAAGAACAACTCATATGGTTGGGAGGTTCATCCTTTGTGTGAAACTAGTTCGTTAATTATTAATAGATAAGTGTTTCTGTTCTGTTCTAATGTATTTTTGTTGCGTGAATGGTTTATATGAATGTTGGGTATTTTGTTGTTTCTTGAATAATTGCATTCATGATTTTATTTATGCTGTTAGATGCATTTAGAATATGGTATCAGTCAAATAGTCAAATTTGTGTGTGATCTGTAGCTAATAAGCTACAAGAAATTAATTAGCAACAAATCTTAATTATTTAATGAGTTTCCACATGTAAGGTTGCTCAACTGGAGGTTGGATACGTTACATTCATGGATCCGATCCTCCTCAAGTGACCTCTGGTTCACATGCTGCAACTCTTCATAGATCTGAGCCTTCTCAAGCGACCTTTGTGTTGTGCACTGCAGCTCTTTGCGTGTTCTTTCTTCTTCCATAGCTCTCTATGCCTATCGTAGAAACTTCTTCTATTGAACCACACCAAACTTGGGAGGGGGTGGCATCGATTTTCTTATATTCCCCTTCATCCTTTGACCTGAGCTTTCCCCATGCTCAAATTCCATTCCTGTCTTTGCTCCACCGCGGGTTATCACCTGGACATCAACCTCCTCATACTTCTTCTAGTTTCCACATGGCTCCACATGCACCATATTACAACATGCCTTATTTTCTTCCCACTTATTCAATAAGTCAAGACAATCCTTGGTGACATTCTTAGGGATATAGCAGTACCCACAAAGAGCACGTGTTTTGGTAAAAACCTTGACACATGAACAATTTCTCCACAATGGAAACAAGTGGGGGACTTACCTCCTCCTCCTCCATATCCTCACTCGTGAATGCGTCCATATCTACCTCTAGAACCTCCTTGGTATCCACCTCTCTTAGCATTGCCACGATCACAACCCCTTTTTTTTGTACCCGAAATACATCGTGGGTATGATCTTTCATAAGCTGGAGTGATTGGGAGTTGTTCACATCAAGTCCCATATAATTGCAAAATTCATAGGACATAGTATGATGCGTCTTCTGATGTTTCTCCAATGTTGGGAAGCAAGGTGGTACATGGCCCCACTATTTGTAGATATCACACCACTATGCCTGAGGTCCAACTAGGAATGGACTCAGTGCACCTGTTGCCACGTAGTTTCCAAGTACATGACCCTCATCCCTACGATGCCCCTTAGATCGACATGTGGTACACCATACATGCTTGCACACGACTTTCATATTTTCCATATCCTACAACTTCATCGTTAGGTTGGCGACTTCACTTGCACTAAACCTGTCGACGTCTCTCCTCCTCCTAGTGTAGCTTCCAAGTGCATCACCATTTCCACTGATTCTGCCTAAGTCATCAACTTTTGCTAGGTGAGTGGGACTTGGATATGGGGAAGTAACCCTACAATGAACCATTCTCCATGTTTAATGATCCGAGAATTTCTATGATATCTTTCTCTACAAAAATACTACAATGAGGATCTTTTACTAACACTTAATCACATGTGAACATGAGAAAATAATCATTAAGCATTGTATATGAACATGAGAAACATTATCATAATTATGTGCATATGTGTAATTAAATCTCTACTTAACCAAGCGAGAATGAAAATCAAAACTCACACATATACTTTGACAACCATGTGTTAACAGAGTTTACTAGACTCTCCTGGCTACATCTCCGGATCCGCTTAGAATAAAAATCACTTTATTATCCTTCCTTTAACAGGGCTGGAATTCTTCTCACAAAATGTATCACATGCTCCATACAGGGCAGAAATCCCAGAGTAGACTTCTCTTGTACAAGAGAACTTAAGGCTCTCACATAAGTGACATTTCTTCAAACACCAGAAGGAATGTATTCCTTTCTTCCAGGATCTCTTGATTTCTCTCTCCAAGATCCTTAGATCTCTCCTCCAAGATCCCTCCAAGATCTCTCTCAAAAGGCTCACATAAGAAATTAAATAGTTTTTCCAATCAAGAGAGCATAACTCCCCAGATCCACAATTATAGGATCTCATGATTTTTAAGGAAAAACATGATCCACAATAATAAGATATCATGATTTTTGAGGCTCTCATGCGTCTCTCAACCAAGTCCATGAGACTCTCAGCCTCACTTTGAGAATAGAAAATTAGTTGTGAGGTGGATCCTCACACAAAACTAATTTCCCATTTTTACAATTAAATGAATAACACGTGAGATTCTTAAACTCACTTCAAGAATTAATCATTTTTCCAATTTTGAACGACTAATACATGAGTTTCTCTACATACCCATTTCAAGTATTAATCATTTATTTTAAACTTTGTCACCTATCATCAAACTTTTAATGATTTATCCCATGGTGTGCAAAGTAGGAATTTTCCATGTGGAGATCCTCCTGGATAAAACCTCCCCACAAAAAACACTTTTGGTCCTCCAAAATTATAGAGAGCAAATGTAACTTTAATCTCTGCAACCAACTTCTAGGAAGAGTCTTACACTCCACGATGCACTTCCGCGCTCCTTGATCTGCATTGGAAATGTTTATGAAAGGCCGCACCCTTCTTCTCCTTCACCTTTGTACTTTAGAATGAGGATGTTGATGCCAACACATGCATCAACAAATCTGTAGTTGATTCCTTGATCTGGATAACAAATGTCTTTAAAAGGCCACACCCTTCTTCTCCTTCACCTTTGTTTTTCAGAATGAGGATGTTGATGCCAACACTTGTATTAATGAAAATTTTTAGCTGACAATACATGATCACAATTTTGCAAGATTCAAAGAAGAATCATACTTGCCAAGAGTTTATAAAACACTCTTGGTCAAGTTTACAATGATTGCCAAAATATGCCTAGGCAAAACAATAATGCCTCTCACTCAATAGTGGCTACAAAATCCTTACAATAATTTCAACAAGGCTTAGGAAAACAAACAACTATCTCTCACTCTCATCGATCGGCTACAAAGCCTTTACAATGTTTCATGGAAACTTCCATCTTCCAACCAAATGGAAATTACATAAAATTTTAAGGCAACATTACATGCCAAAAACATGCACTAATGGGCAAAAAAAAATCTATGGTTTTTACAACTCCCCATTACCAAAAAAATGTGCAATATATCGAATGTGCGTTAATGGTGGACATCAATCAAATATGTGCATCAATTAAATGCCAAAAATTCCTTCGATTGCCATCAATTTAATTTAGGCATATGGCCATCTTATAAAATGGCTTCCAATGGTTTAAAAACTATCATGGGAAACCCATGAAACACAAGACATGTGTCATCAATGATTATTAGGTTTCAATTGCATTAGCCGCCATAAACAGATAATAAATTTCCCCAAACCATCTGGCTTTGAAATATGATTGCAATTAAAATGAGAAAACATCGCGCCCATAGATGTATCCACGAGATATCGAGGGAGAATATCTTGATAGCTAATTTGAAATTCCTTGTCTAGAACACCATGACAGGTCTCTACCTTTAACCCTTAAACAACGAGCGACATGATCTGAGAATCATGACTTTGATTGTTGAGCCTCAAAATGGTGAGAGTAGTGGATTTATCCACATTGAATAGAAAGTGTTTTGATTGAGCCCTCTGTGAAACTTCTCCATGAAGGAAAATTATTCCCGATCTATATGTCGACAACTGCTTCCCGATCTTCCTCTATTGCCAGAATCTTTTCTATATGGTCATTACGTCATGATTCCGTTTGAGAGGGCCTGATCAATATTTAGTTTCTTCCATGCAGAATATCAGGACCTTCCCTGCTTATGTGGCCCATGGAATGATCCATTTAAAACTCTGCTATAGTCTTTTGTCATTCTTCAAAGACTTAGACAAGGGTTCCAAATTATCATAAACTCCACGTTTCTCAGCCTTCGAGCTCTCAGTTACATGCTTCCATATTGTGGATAATCATAGATTCTCACATCTATTTGCTATAAAGGGGTGGAGAGCACCACCATTTTGTAGCTTAAGGAAATATCCTCCCCTTCTGCAATGTCGATGGCTAGTGAATGAACTATGCATAATCGACGAGAATTTTTGAATGATATCCATTTGAGAGGATTGCATATAATATAATTATTACTAGGCTTCTCTTATTTTGAATGGAAGAGGTCCACCAAGCACAGGCCTGAAGTCATTGATTTTCATTATCAACATGTTCTCTAGAACTGTGAATGAGAAGGAGAGAGGAATTGGATTCTCCAAACTGTGTGGATCATTCTTCTGTAAAAACCCAGCAATGCAACGAGGTGCCAGAATTATGTGTTCATTGTTGGGTATGTGTTATATTCTTTGCACGACTAGCTCTAGTGTCTACTACGTTGTCCTAGACATGTAGGGGGGTTTGAGGGGTTGCAGGGGCAACACCCCTGAGATTTTTTTTTTCCTCAGGAAATGTGTCACATTTTTTCCTTGTTTTTCATGTCACCTTGATTTTCGTGTCCATTGTTGAGAAGTTTTTTGGCACATGTTTTTTGCTGATGGTTTTCTATTTCTGGTTAAGGAATTAGGGTTGTTGACTAATCCAGGTCATTGAGTTAGGGTTTTGGATGCCGCTGGATCCTATATGTATATTGTATTGTAAACAATGTAACACTATGAATGAATATACAATATGCTAGTTTTCCTAGTTTGGGTTTCTAGGGGAAAAATATTTGTGTAATGTGTGTATTTTCCATTGTATCTTTTTTGTTCTTTTATTGAAAATCTATTTGCAGTAAAATATTGTACAAGGTTAAAGTCTACATTTGGTATTAGAGATTTGTTGGCTTCAGGGGGATGCCTTTGTGGTCAAGGGTTTGGATCGGGACTGTGATAAGCCTTGTTACAATGGGAGATCTGTGGTATTAATTTTTTAGGTGAAAATAAATGGCGAGCAATTCGAAAATGGAGATCGAGAAGATTAATGGGAAAAGTTTTGAGTTGTGGAAGCTCAAGATGGAAGATCCATTGGTAGAGAGAGATCAATGGATCATAGTGGATCCAGGTACCACACCTACAGGAAGTTCAACAGGTGATTAGAGAAAGTTGGATCATAAGGAGAAGAGCACAATTTGATTGTGTCTCTCAGATTCAATATTATTGAATGTGCCAGAGGAAGCTACAACCAAAGATTTATGGGACAAGTTGGGGAATTTGTATCAGTCTAAGTCTCTAGTAAAGAAAATTTTCCTGAGAAAGAAGCTATATAACCCGAGGCTAAGAGATGGAGACTCGACGACAGAGCATTTGAACGCCTTCAATATTGTGGTAAGTTAGTTAGTATCTATTGAGATTAAAATTTCAGATGAATGTAAGTGTATCATTTTATTGTTCTCTTTACCAGACTCGTGGGATAGTCTGGTTGTGGCCATAGGTAGTAATACAACTGCCTTGAATTTTGATGAAGTGGTCTCATCCTTGTTTTCAGAAGAGATGAGACGAAAGAACATGGAAGGACAAAGCGCAGATGCATTATTTGCAAGAGGACTCTCCCAGGAAAGAAATAGATCTAAGTCCTCAAGTGGGAGATCTAATTCTAAGGGTAGATCTAAATATCTTGGAAAGTTTGTAAAGGTATGCTGGAGATGTGGAAAAGAAGGGCACTACAAGAAGTAGTGTAGATCTAATATTGAGAAAAAGAAGGGATCTGAAGAAGCTCCTTCTACAAAAGAAAAGACCTCCAAGGAAGAAGGAGGGGATGTGTTCTTGGATTCTTCAAGCACACATGCAGATCATGAGGCATGGTTGGTTGACTCAGGTGCATCCTTTCATATGACTCCCCACAGGGAGTGGTTCTGTGAATATGAAAGGTATGATGGAGGTAATGTTTTCCAAGGTGATGATTCGACAACCAAAATCATAGGACGAGGAAAAGTCAAGTTGAAGCTCATAGATGGAAGGGTTAGAACACTACCTGGTGTTATACACATCCCAGGTTTGTCCAGAAATTTGATTTCTGTAATCAAAATGGATGATGCAGGGGTAAAAACAATATTTGAAAAGGAAACCTACAGGATGGTTCGTGGTGCAATGGTGTTGCTGAAGGGAGTTCAGTTTGGAACTTTGTATAAGATGCAAGGAAGCACTATTAGTGATGGGTGTAATAGTTCCATTCTTCTTGATATTGGAGTTGAAGAAGAAAGAAATCCTATAGTCTCTAGAGAAAAGGTTATGCTGTGGCATCAATGACTGGGGCATATTGGAGAGAAGGGTCTTTGACTACTACACGATAAAGGTATGGTTGAAGGTATGTCTAGTTGCTCTTTAGATTTTTATTTCTGCGAACATCATGTATATGGGAAGCATAATTGGGTAAGATACCCCTCTGGTGCAACAAGGGCAGAAGAAATTTTATAGTTAGTTCACAGTGATGTGTTTTTACTTGTGTTGGTTCCATGATTGGGAAAATCTATGTACTATGTCTCATTTATAGATTACTTCTTGAAGAATACTTGGATATATTTCCTCGGGAAGAAATCTGAAGTCTTTGATAGGTTTAAAGAGTTTAAGGCTCTTGTTGAGAATCAAACAGAGAAAAGAATTAAGGTGCCAAGGACATAATGGTGGAGAGTTCCGCGGGAATGAATTTGAAGAATTCTGTAAGAAGTGTGGTATAACAAGGAAACATACTACTCCATATATACCTTAGTAGAATGGAGTTGCAGAAAGGATGAACATGATGCTGATGGAAAAATCAAGGTGCATGCTCAGTGGTGCCGGGTTAGGGAAAGGATTCTGGGCAGAGGCAGTGGGTATTGTATGTTACTTGGTCAAAATATCACCCTCATCAACGCTGGATGAAAAGACTCCACAAGAGGTATGGAATGGTAATAAACCTTCTCTCACACATCTCAAGGTATTTGGCTATGAGGCCTATGTTTATTTTCCAAAGGAAAACATGAGTAAGCTAGATAGGAAGGCTGAAAAGGGTATCTTTATTGGGTATAAAGATGGTCTCAAAGGTTTTAAGCTTTGGAACCTAGAAACTAAGAAGGTTCTGTATATCCGAGATGTGGTATTTAGAGAAATGTAGGATGTTGTTAAACATGAAGTCCTACCAAGTAAGGAAGAACCAGAGAAAAAAGAGTTTGATTTAAAGGATGATGAATCAGACTCTACATAAGAACAAAAATCAAAAGAAGAATATATTCATACTCTAGTATTGAGGAGATTGGTTCGAGAAAGAAGGCTACTGGAAAGGTACACTCCATTTGATTTTCATTCAAATTTTTCTTTGTCTATTACTGATGATGATCCTATAACTCTTAGGGAGGCAGTGGATTCAGAGGATGAAAAGATCTGGAAAAAGGCCATGGATGAAGAAATGGCAGCCTTGGATAGGATTGAGGCTTGGGATCTAGTGGAGTTGCCGACTAGAATAAATCCCATTGGAAACAAATGGGTATTTTAAAAAAAGTTGAATGAAGAAGGCAAAGTGGAGAAATACAAAGCTTGATTAGTAGCAAAGGGTTATTCCCAGGTTGAGGGAATTGATTTTGGTGATATTTTTTCTCCTCTTTCCAGGTTAACTTCTATAAGATTTATTTTATCTATTGCTGCTACATTTGATTTTGAAGTAGAACAGATGGATGTGAAAACAACATTCCTACATGGGAATCTAGAAGAAGAAATCTATATGAAGTAGCCAGAAGGCTTTGCTGTGAAGGAAAAGGAGCTGGTATGCAAGCTGAAAAAGTCCCTGTATGGTTTAAAACAATGGCCAAGGATGTAGTATAAAAAAATTGATACTTATATGTTGGGACTTGGCTTCACAAGAAGTAAAGAGGATCACCGTGTGTATTTAAATTAATTGGTGATCATTTGATTTATTCAGTCTTGTATGTGGATGACATGTTGTTGATAGGAAACAACAAGGATATTATCCAGGATGTGAAAACTCAGTTGTCCTCTAAATTTGACATAAAGGATCTCGGTGCTTCAAATTTTATTTTGGGCATGGAAATTAAAAGACACCAGAAAAAGAGGAAACTCTGGTTAAATCAGAGAAAATATGTTGAGTCAATATTGAAAAGGTTTAATATGCAGGAATGCAAACCAATCAAGGTCGCTATTCCTGTTGGTGTAAAGTTATCTGTGGATTAGTGTACCAAGACACAGTAAGAGGAGGAGGACATGTCTCATGTTCCATATGCGAGTGCAATTGGCAGTTTGATGTATGAAATGGTCTGTACTAGACCAGACATTTCACATGTAGTGGGAGTTTTGAGCAGGTATATGTCGAAACCATGGAAGGAGCATTCGACAACAGTAAAAATGGTTTTCATGTATGTTCATGACACTTCTAGATATGCATTGTGATACCAAGGAAGAGAAGGATAGGACAAAGTGTTGGAAATACATGGCTTTACGGATGCATACTGGGTTGGAGATCTGGATCTTAGGAAATCTACAAGTGGGTATGTGTTTAACCTGTTTGGAGGAGCAATAAGTTGGATGCGCAAAAGACAGGTTGTAGTGGCACTTTCAACTACAAAAGATGAATACATGGAAACCACTCATGCAAGCAAGGAAGTAGTATGGTTACAAATATTGTGTTCAGGTATTGGGTTGGTAAAACAAGCTGTAAGGATAGATTGTGATAGTCAGAGTGCAATTTTTTTGGTGAAGAACCCGACTTATCATTCAAAGACAAAACATTTTGATATTCAATATCACTTTGTGAGAGACATGGTTGAAGAAAAGAAAGTGTTGATGATGAAGGTGGACACTTTGAAGAATGTTATAGATTCATTAACAAAATATGTGAGCATTGAGAAGTTCTCTTGGCATAGAGGATCCATAGGAATTGCTACCCTGGATTGTTGACTATGTAACCCTATAACCCCCTGTATCCAAAGAAACCAACAAGTGGGAGAATGTTGGGTATGTGTTATATTCTTTGCATGACTACATCTATTTTTTACTACATTGCATTGGGCGCGTAGGGGGGTTTAAGCCCCCCCCCCCCCCCCCCCGAGAATTTTTTTCCTCGAGAAACGTGTCACATTTTGCCTCATTTTCGCGTCTCCTTGATTTTCGTATCCATTGTTGGGTAGTTTTTCGGCACATGGTTTTTTCCGATGGTTTTCTATTTCTGGTTAAGGAATTAGGGTTGTTGACTAATCCAGGTCATTGGTTTAGGGATTTGGATGCCACTGGCTCCTATATGTATAGTGTATCATAAAAAATGTAACACTATGAATGGATATATAATATGCTGGTTTTCCTGGTTTGGGTTTCTAGGGGAAAAATATCTGTGTAATGTGTGTATTTTCCATTGTATCTTTTCTATTCTTTTATTGAAAATCTATTTGCAGTAAAATATTGTACAAGGTTAAAATCTACATTCATAAAGGCTTACGAACAAGCTTACCATATTATAGAGGAACAACCTTCAATATGAGTTCGGTTGTGATGATCTATTCTTAACCATAACATGTGGGGTTACACACAAAGCACAAATTTTCTTTGTACACAATGTTTTGTGAGTGTAGGGAATAAAAGCATTTCATTTTCATTGCTCAAGCAAGTGTACCAATAGGTCTAGAGCATCAACCAATCTAGTCGCCTTGTTCTATGACATAAGACTGAACAAATTGTGTTTTATTCTTGCACCAACACTAAATCTATGCTTCCTCACTTTTTGAAGCATGATTACATCAACATGCTAAACCAAAATTTAGTGATGCAGATATGTTATCCATTTCTTACTGAACCAATTTAAAGGACCTTCTTCCTGCAACTGTGCTTCTTTAGGAATTGGTTCATGAACATTGATTACATGTTCCACCATCTCTTTTGCAATCTCCTTCTGCATAGGTTTTTGCACGAGATTTTTGTTTGGTGTGAAACGAAGCTTAGGGTGAAGCTTCCAACATTTCCTGATCCAATGACCTGTCATCTTGCAATGAGTGCAATATTTTCATGACTTCATGTCCTTCTATCCTTCACCATAAGGATATTTTCTCTTCCAACACTTTGTAAAATTCTTTCTGTCCCAATATTTTCGAGGAGACTTTAATTTCCTTCGGAATCTTGTGCTAGATCTATCACTTTTAGAAAGTGACATGCCATAATTTTTCTTAGATGGTGTTGGTTATGATCTAAACTATTTTCTTGAAGAATCCTCTAATTTTGCTTCTTTTGAGCATTCTCTTTCACCATACACCAATCCTACATATCAGGGTCTTCCTTCAACCTCAATTGGTTGAAAGATGCCTTGGCCATCAATACTAAGACCTCCTCCTTTATACCCCTTCTTCCTCAACAATTTCAAGTCAATTCCCTTGTTGTGCCTTTCAAAAACTATAAAAGAGGCATCATCATTAATAAGGGAAGTAATTTAACATGGAGAATTCTTTACCTCCATTCATGTTTCTGACGGTTGGTCATCTTCTTGAAGTTTTTCCAACTGCTCCTCTTGGTTGGATGAAGCCGTAGATGAGGCTTCTAGAAAACCACCTTGGTTATATGGTCCATGGAGATAATCCTCTATTATCTAACAATATGTACAACCATCAATATTTTCATCACAAGAACCATAACTAGTACACCTGCCATGGCCACAAGTTGGCTTGATCTTGGAGGGACTTTTTGCCTCCTCTATCGTGGAGCATTCTCCAACTTGCTCCTCCATAGCTTGTAGCTGCAACCATAGTTTTTTCTTTTATTCTTCAGATTCTTGAAGCAACCTCCTTAATTCATCATTCTCTGCTTGAATGGCCTGGTTGATTTCTTCAAGCTCACTAAGCCATGCTTGCTTCTTTGCCTTGATTGTGATTATATTCACAATCTGCAAAACTAGTCAAACCTGCTTTGATACCATTTTATAAGGGAAATTCTGTGAGATATTTCTCTACAAAAATCCTACGATGAGGATCTTTTACTGATGCTTAATCACATGTGAACATGCGAAAATAATCATTACGCATTGCATATGAACATGAACGACATTATTATAATTATGTGCATATGTGTAATTAAATATCTACTTAATCAAGCGAGAATGCAAATCAAAACTCACACATATACTTTGACACTCATGTGTTAACGAAATTCACTAGACTCCTGGCTACATCTCTAGATTCACTTGGAATACAAATCTCTTTATTATCCTTCGTTTAGCAGGGATGAAATTATTCTCACAAAATGTGGCACATGCTCCATATAGGGTGGAAATCCTAGAACAACCTTCTCTTGTACAAGAGAACTTAAGGCTCTCACATAAGTGACATTTCTTCAGACACCAGAAGGACTGCATTCCTTTCTTCTAGGATCTCTTTAGTTCTCTCTCCAATCTCCTTATATCTCTCCTCCAAGCTCCCCCCAAGATCTCTCTCAAAAGGCTCACATAATGAATTAAAAAGTTTTTCCAATCAAGAGGGCATAACTCCCCAGATCCACAATTATAGGATCTCATGTTTTTTAAAGAAAAATATGATCCACAATAATAATATCTCATGATTTTTGAGGCAAAACAAGATCCACAATAATAGGATCTCATAACAACTCAATGGAAAAACTAAGAGAGAAACTCAAACAACTCATGAGACTCATAAACCAAGTCCATGAGACTCTCAACCTCCCTTTGAGAATATAAAACCAATTGTGAGGTGGATCCTCACAAAAAAATTATTTCCTTCTTTTACAATTAAATGAATAATAAGTGAGATTCTCAAACTCACTTCAAGAATTACTCATTTTTCCAATTTTAAATGACTAATACATGAGTTTATCATGCTCATTTCAAGTATTAATCATTTATTTTAAAATTTGTCACCTATCATCAAAATTTTAATGATTTATCTCATGGTGTGAAAAGTAGGAATTTTCCACGTGGAGATCCTATATATGGAATGCCAGCCTATCCAGCAAAATCCTGAACCAATGGTCATATCCCACATTCTCTCTCCTTACTTTTTCTTAATCTCCTTAATCTCTGTAATACACTGAGATTCTGACTTAGGTTTCAAGAATTCCTTAAGCATATCTCTCATGATCTATGTCAGGGACCTTGCCTTTCCCATTGATACAATGACCTTGTACTTCATGTACCATGTCAAGGCTTTGTCCTTAGACATGGTTTCCAACTGCACAATATTCATTGCTTCATCTGTTATCCTCTTCATAGACCATATCGCTTCACATGTGAACCAATGTTGTTTTGCATCATCTCTACCTGTCTCATGGAACACACGTAACCTTAGGGTACTATCTTGATTCACCATCCTCAATCTCAAACTCTATCCTCCTACAATTAGTGGGTGTTTGAGATCTCAATACCAATACTATTACTAGTGAAGTAGCACTGACTTCATCCTCTTCTTCAGTCGATGCTTCTCTTCCTTCTTCTCCTACTCCAATCACTTCACCATTTTCTGTTCTTTCTTCTTGGTTATAGATGCACAAGGGGGGTGGTTCAAATGGGGGTAACTCCATTTTCTTTTAACATTCCTCGTGAGGGAACCCAAAGAGTCTTCTACCTGCAACCGTGCAATACTATCTGCTATTGCTAACTCATCTCCCCCACCACTAGGGGATCCTTTATATTCCTCTCCTACTTCTATGCTCTACTCTATGCTTCACATTCCTCCGAGGTTGCAACACTCTGCAATAACCAAGGGGTTCAAAATTCATCTTTCGATCCCCTACTACTACAACTACCGATATTTTCACTAGATACCCTACTCTCAATGCTGTGCCTCTACGCTATCCTCATCTGTGCTCATCTCTGGCACAACACACTCTCCCACACTTCCTCCTGGTGTGGTCTCCTTTCTCTTCATTCTAGTCTTGATCCCTTGTCACACGCCCTTGTATATCTTCCCTCCACTTCTCTTCTCCACTCTCCTTGTTAACTCAACTCTTCTTACATATCTTTCAACTCTTTCTCTTATCTTCTCTTCTGGGTCCATTATAATCCTCACCTCGTTATAACAACTTCTAGATACTCCTCAATGGATCCATCTCCTCTTTCAATTTCCCCCGTATTTTCACCCCCCTAGCGCTAGAGGAGTCTACTCAACCATCCCGTCGCGATCCATGCACATCAACCCTTTCTCTACGAACACCATATTTAGCCAGAGTGGGATTTCTTCCAACAAACTTTCTTTTTTCCTTGCTAAAATAATATGTGTATTCAAAAAAATATTCAATTATGTATCATTCCTTCACCTGAACATACCAAAAATCAATGGCTCGCATCCACTTATTGTCCAATGCCTTAATCTTATCAATCACAATCTGATCCCAAACCACTAGTTCTCGAGGCCTCAAAGCGGTATTGGTGGTAGTATGCATTTTCAACCATTCATACAATAAATAGGGAAATTCAACAAAGAAAACTTCATGCATATCAGTGTAGAGATGCTTCTCCTTCCATCATTTCACATTGACATTTAAACCTTGAGTTTCCCACTGGGAAAACTCATGCTCCTTCATAGTTAACCAATCTTGAATTTCTTCCCGATATGGATACCACCTCATTCTTTTCCTTCATCACTCAATACAAAATATTTAGGTCCTAGCAATGGAACCATTCATTGGGCCGTTTCATGCTTGTGCACATCTTTCTTGACGATGGGGGGTTAAGACCTGAGGTTTGTCTAGAGGTGACCGACAAAAACCACAAAGCATCGACATATCAATCCTCAACCAAGGCTGAAGAAGGTCTCATCTGAGACGTTATGAGGATCACAAAGAGCATCTGGTCTTGTGTCAGGGATGAAGGGATAAACACACATAGATCCATCGAGGTTGATATTCATACCATTCATTGCATATTATTCTAGTAGTGAACAATGTACAACATAAGAAAACACATCCAATCAAGACACAAACAACACATCATAGATCATAATCAATACATATTTATTATCTTCATTCCATCACCACAAACATACATTAAACAACCCATACATTGACAAAAATAGAGTCTTACTTTTCCTCAGATAATTTCTAGAGTTTCATTACATTGCAACATGCACATCCTTTCAAAATATATAGATACAATAGACTTAGACTTACAACAAGAGACATTACAAACAAAAGCTCAGAGTGAGCTTAATGACATTGGCGAACCCCCTGACTCATGATCCAACTGAATAGCAACAAAAAAAAATCCTTTTCTCTATTGCAATTGTTTCTTTTTATATCCTTTTTGGCTCTGGTGCTCTATCTCCTTCAGTTCTTCCCCAATCATTTCTCCAACTTCCATTCCCACCACACTTTTTTCACCTGCTTGCATTCCACATATCCTTTATGGAATCTCCAATATTAATTCCCTTTCAAGCTCATCTTCTTTCTACTCCATGTTCCCTCATGCTGCTAGGAGTAATCATTCGAGGATATTTCTCAAAGATTCTTTTCTTCATTCCAGCATGCATGTGTTGTCTTCTTTATTTCTGGTGTGCATCAAAAAACTCAGACTGGTGCGCATTTGGAAGAACTCAAACTGACGTGCAATAAAAAAAATTCATTGTGGGGTGTGCACCTCCTTTTATCCTTCACACAACTGCTTGAGCGCACACAAAACTGGAAATCTGGAATAGGCACACACAACTTCATTTCTGTGCGTGCGTGATACTAACCCAAAACTTTGGGTGCCAACAGTTAATTGAGGTTGATATGAGCTTCCAAGTCACAATGAATTCTTCAATAAAAAGGATCCCTATTGGTTTATATGTAATACATGGTTTCGCACTAAAATAATTTTGTAAATAGGTTTTGGGTGTTTTTTTTAACCTTTCAATTATTACGATGTCCCTTTTTGGTGTGTAGTGTGTCATAAATATGGCCATTTGGTTGGGGACTATGAGTTTCCTTTTAAGAAGAAATTTTAGGTCCAAACAAATCAAAGTATGAATCATGATAAGGGGTTGGATTAGTTGTCTTTAGAGAAAAAAGATCCTTTGGTAAAAAAGAAGTTGGGTGACCCTTTGTTTGCTTCAATTTTGAGAAAGGGGGATGAAGGCAAGAGGTCTTTGCAAGAGATAAATTAAAGGCTCATTCATATTTCCATAGTTAAAATCAATAGCTCATGACTTGGTTTTAGGTGTTGGAAAATTATTGAAGGAACCATTAGAGATATTAGGTAAGTATTTTATTGATTTATCCCCATTGAATTTGTCTTTCTCTGTGGACAAAGGAATTGATTTGAGTTTTTTGGTCATATTAGATTTTAGTTTGCTTAGTTTTTTAGATAGAAATGTATCAAAGTGGGGTTTGATGGGATGGGCCTCTTATTAGATATCCCTGGGTTCTATGATTCTTGGCTAAGATAATCTAGTTAATGAGGGGGGATCCTATAGTAAAGATTCCCATAAAACCCTTAGGGTTTGTGATGCTTCAAAGGTTCATAATGGTAGCCTTTCCAATGGTCCTACATATAATTTGAGAGAAAGAAAGGGTTATACTGGTTCTGAATGTGGGTTTAGCTATGAAAGATGGGAAATAAGTGAAATGGGGTAGAGGTAGGAGATCATTTCTATCTATGGATCAAGAAAAGGGAGTTTCTTTGGTATTGTTGGGGAAGAAAACTTCAATACCAGGGGTACTTAGAGCATATGGATCCCCTATTAAGGGTGGACCAAGATTTCCCTATCCTTTAACTATTGAGGGTTAGGTATCTTCTTGAGAAAAATTGTCCTAAAATGACATGTGGAATCATGCAATCCAACCAACATTATGCTTCAAGAGAGTATGGGTGATGGGGGTAAAATTGTTTCTAATTTGAGTAAAATTTTTGTGGGATGGGATTTTATGTTTATTGATGCTTGAGGATATTTTCAGGGCTTAGTTATTATGTGGCTGTCTTGATATTTTTGTTGATCTAATTCCTTTTCTTGTGATTGAGGTTTGGGCACTATTCTTTCCTCCCAAGAGATGGACAAGGAGATAATAATCCTAAACATATATGGACCATATAATGAAAGCGTGGTTTTTTGGGAGAACATATCTAGTATGGATAGTCTAAATCTAGACAATAATATATTTGGAGGTGATTTAAGATTTTGTTTGGGTAGAGCCAAGATACAAGATTCTACAACTTAGGTAGATCCCTTATCCCTTTCATACAAAAATTGGATGAATGTGGTATACTTGACATTGTGCCAATCGATTTAAGTCCTACATGGAGGAATAAGAGGGTGGGTGAGGACAATATTGCAAAGAGGTTAGATAGGTTTTTGTTATTAGAAGGGTTTATAAATTATCAGTTTAGTATTAGGAAATTGGTTGGCTTTGATGGAGAATCTGATCACTTCCCATTTTTGGGGAAATGGATGAAAGTGGTGGTTGGGGGGGGGAGTCCCCCAATTATTTTGAGTTTAATTCACCCTGGATTGAAGAAGTCTATTTTGTAAATTTAGTTAAGGAGAACTGGTCTCCCTTTGATGTGTCAATGAGAGAATTGACCTTAATACAATTTGAGGAAAATTTAAAGAGGATAAAGCAGATGGATGTGTCTTGGGCCCATTGGAAAAAAGATAAAAGGTAAGCAAGGGTTAGATTAGCTAGAGGCTCATTTGGATAGTTTGTATAAGCAATATGCGACATGATTTCCAACAATGGAATACAAAGAGAAGGTTGGTAGGTTGGAACAATGGAAGATAAAGTTGTTGGAGGATAGACAAACAACATGGAGGTTAAAAAGCAGATCCCTATGACTTGCAAAGGCTGATGAAAATACTAAGTACTTTCATTAATATGCAACACATAGGAAAAGTGTTAAATCCATATGGAAAGTTAAGAGAAATAATGGATAAGTAGTTACCAACTTTGAAGACATTATAGAAGTAGGGACGAAGCACTTTGGTGAGATCTAAAAAGAATATAATAGGGTAACTGTTGTTGATATTGCTCAAATTAGAACGTATTTTCCTAGTTTTGTTACCAAAGAAAATAATGGGAGGATTCAGGAAGAAGTATACAAGGAATTGGGAGAGGTGCTTCATAGTTTCAAAAAGGACAAAAGCCTCGGTCCTAATGGATGGGTGGTGGAATTATTCTTAGGTTTATATGAAGTAATCAAGGGGGATCTAATGGGGTTTATAGAGGAATCTAGGGCCAATGGAAGGATGCTAGCATCCTTTAATGCATCATTTATTGCTCCTATTCCAAAGATAAACATTCTTTCTTCTTTTGAGGAGTTTAGACCTATCTCCTTATGTAACTGTATTTATAAAAATATTGCAAAGATTATATAATCTATTTTAGCATGTTATTTTTTATTTTATTTCTTTTTAAACTTGATTTTTGGGTGTGTTTTTTCTTCTTTTTTTTTCAATTTTTTTTGGGGGTCTTTTAAAATTTATTTTCAATTTTTTTAGTTTTATTTTATTTTTAACATTTTTTAAATGTGTGTGTGGCTGTATTTTTTTTCATTTAAAACAAAACTTGACTTCAAAGTGTGTTTTCTTTTTTCATTTTATTTATTTTTAATGTAACATAAAAGATTAAGTCATAAGTAAATTTTCAAGTGACAATTCAAGGGCCGAATTTGTTTATTTATTTATTTGCAATGGTATAACTGTTCAAGGCCACAATGTTAATGAAGTCATAATTTTAACTCCAAAAAAAACACCGGTGCTACTAGTAGCATCACTTTTCGATTTGAGGGTCAATTTGAGGGTTTCCGTCCAGTTTTCAAGGTCATGATTTCAAACAACTCATAATTTTAACCATCCCCCAAAAGAGGGTGCTACCAGTAGCACCACTTTTTGATTTGGGGGTTGATTTTGGTGTTTTTGACACAAAAATATGGTTTTTTTGGGCCGTAGTTCTTGTTTTGAGGTCACAATTCTCATTAAGTTGTTAACTATGTGAGATATGAGGGTGAAGTCTTTGTTATTAGATTCAATCTCTCAAGAGAAATTTGGTTTTTTATCAGGCAGGAAAATACATGAGGCAATAGGGGTTGCATATGAAGGATCAGATTCCATAAAGAGTAAGAAGATGTTAGCTATGGTGGTCAAAATAGACTTATCAAAAGATTATGGTAGGGACATCTACCTATATATGAGGCTAATGTTGATTCATTTGTTTCCGTGTGTAATTTGTGAATTGGATTATGAGTTGTGTTTCCATTCTTTCTTTCTCTATCTTGATTAATGGATCGAAATAAATATTCTTTAGACCTGGAAGATGACTAAGACATGGTTTTCCATTATCGCCCTTCTTATTCCTTATAGTTGTTGAAGTTATAAGTAGGGTTTTGATAGATTAAAAAATAACATGTTATTTGAAGGGTATGTTGAAATTACTAAGAAAACTAAGAGGGAGGGGTGAATCAGTTGTTACTGTGCTTAAACAATTTTAAGTCTATTAAACCATTTTTAATCTTTCATCAAGTGACCATCAACATTATACATCATATGAACAACATAAATATTGAGCATCAATCACACATAATATATACACAGAGACATATTTTCACAAGGAAACCCATAAAGGGATAAAAACCTCTTCTTCTTCGAAATGATAGGCAGTCTTTTAAGTTCTGTACATCATCTATGTTTGAGCACCAACTCAAAGTGAGACTACTACCTCTGTCTTACAAGCTCCAACTTGTTTGAGAGCACCAACTCTCTGGTTTCTCTAGCACCCACTAGAAGGAAGCACCAACTCCCTCAGTGTTCCAACATCGACTGGATGGAAGCACCTACTTCCACTTATACAAGCACCAACTTGCATATAGAAAACTCTGTGTTTTCCCAAGCACCACCCTGCCACCTTGTTTTCTAGCCACAACTAGATGGAAGCTACAACTCCCAATATTCAAGCACCAACTTGAATATCAGAGGACCACAATCCTCCCCAACACCACCCTTCCTCCCTGATTATAAATAAATGATTGAATAACCAACAACATAGATAAATCAATTTTTACCACTTCTTCTCTGTTCTGTAAATCTGGTCTGCTTCTAGCTGTTCTGCAATTCTTCTCTTCCTCTGTCTGTTCTGCAATTCTTCTCTACTTCAGGCTGTTTTGCAACTCTTCTCTACTTCAGGCTGTTTTGCAACTCTTCTCTTGCTTCTATCTATTCCTCATCTGTTACTCATCTCTGAGTTTTATCTCACACTGCGCATACTGTTGGTCTCACACTGCGCATACTGTAATTTTCCCTTTCTTACTGTTCAACTCATTTTTCATTCAGAACAACCAACCCTCCATAGTCATTGCATCTCCATTTTATCCTATACCACCTATTCAGTTACACCTTGAATCTCCAAGAAAACACATCAACAACTGAATCACCAATAGTCCAAGAATCATGATTCAGTTCTGCTAACTGAATCATAACTGATCGATTACCTGTGAGGTGAAATAGTAACCCTTCTATCAGGTTTCCAATTAACCAATACCGTTGGATTAAATCCACAAGATTTTGCGTTTATCTCATATGCCCACTAGCTGTGACCGAGTGCTAAACATAGTTTGAATTTCATGATTTCGCATCTCGGCATTCCTGTGATGAAGGGTCTCGACACTCCAAGTCGCGATCACCGAAACTCGGAGATGGAGCTTAGCACCACTAGCTTCTTCCCCTCACATGACCACTGGTGGTGACCACAGGTTGAGCCAAAAGGTGCTTCATATTTCGCTAACTTATGAACTTTATCAAGCTTGATCAACGGTCGATATCTCCAATGATGGTCCATATCTCATCGTGATCTCGCATATCGTGATTCCTGTGATGAAGGATCTCAATACTCCAAGTCACGATCATCAAGACTCCGAGATGGAGATTAACACCGCTAGCTTCTTCCTCCATCTTCCGCAGATGTAACCACTAGCTGTGACCACAACCTTATTCAAAAATGCATTTCACACTTTCGTGTCTCAGGTATTCTGTGATGAGTCCTCTCGACTCTCCATGTCACGAACTCTGAAATAGAGCTTGGCTTTTCTAGCTCTGCTCTCCAACTCTCGACAATTTGACCACGAGATATGACCACTCGCCAATCAAATGAGCACTTCGCTCCTTTGACTTTCCAGTCAGCGAAACATTAATCCCTCACCACATGTCCCTCTTGGATCAACGGTCAGGATTTTATTGCGATTTCGCAACTTCACGGGCCTTTGTCATGCCTGATCAACGGTCCATGATCTCGATGATTCGACGGTCCAAATATTTTTGTGATCTCGCATATCACGAGTTCCCACACCATGATTTGTTGACTCCTCCAATGTGCAAGTCAATAAAATTCCAATCGCTTGCCACGTGTCTTATGACTCCAATGGTTAGGATTGTTATCGTGATTTCACATAACGCGAGTTCAAACCTCTTTCCTTTGGATTTCTCGATCTGCGAAACTCCAAAATGAAACCTTTGTCATGCTTTGACTGTTTTCCTCCTTCTGAGCTTACACCGCTGATCTTTCCATTATCGCTATGCTACTGATCGTGATGATCTTTGCCATCAATGAAAAATACGCATACTCTGCCTCTATCTAAAAACATGCCAACAATATCCCCCTTTGGCATTGATGGCAACCCCTTGAAAACCATGCAACTAAACCATTGTAGCATCTGTGAAATTACCACCATTGTAGAATCCACTGTAGCATCCTTGAATTTACCACACTTTCTCCCCCTTTGACATCAATGTCAAAGAAGAAGCACACTCCCCCTGTCAACTATGAGCAGCTTAGAAATACAACAGATATTCAATAAGTACTCCCCCTGATAAGGTGAACAGATTAGATGAAATAAGTTATAACCCCCAACTTTTGACGAAGATATCCAAAAGGGGTCGCTGCTAACAGTTTAGTAAAGATATCAGCTATCTATTATGTGGAAGGAATATAATTCACTTGAACAATTCTGTTTGTAACTTGTTCTCTGAGAAAATGGTATTTTATTGGTATGTGCTTAGATTTTGAATGAAGTACATGATTCTTAGAGAGACTGATGGCAGTGGTGTTATCACAGTGAAGTGGAATGGGATCAGTGTAAGTTACCTTCAAATCTACAAGAGTTTGTATCATCCATAAAATTTGTGTGCAGCAAGTAGCAACAACAATGTATTCTGCCTCTATAGTTGATAATGAAATGGATCCTTGCTTTTTACTAAGCCATGCTACTAATGAGTCACCCAGAAAGAATGCTCCTCCACTGGTGCTTTTTCTCTCATCAACACAGTTTGCCCAATCGACATCTGAATAAGCAGTTAACTGAAAGTTATGATTTCTGGGATACCACAGACCGTAACTCATTGTGCCTTTCAAGTACTTGAATATCCTTGTTACCGCTACTAGATGACTTTGTTTAGGAGCAGACTGATAGCAACCTACCATTCCAACAACTTGCATTATATCAGGATGAGAAGATGTGATGTACATAAGGCTACCTATCATTGATCGATATGTCCTTTGATCAACATCAGGTGATATATCATCTTTACTGAGCTTGCAACCAACCACCATAGGTGTACTAACAGGAGAGGAATCCTCCATCTAAAATTTCTTCAACATCTCTTTCAAATATTTTTCTTGAGAGATAAATATTCCTGCAGAACTCTGATTTACTTTTAA
>ML779721.1:755335-804043 GCA_009831015.1 Picea engelmannii | reverse complement strand
TATATACATTTAGATGAATTTAAATGACTTAACACATTTAAATAAATAGTACATAGTAAACACATGATTACTGCTAACATATAGAAGTAATGGAATTAACATTAATTCATAATTGCAACAGAATACATGATAATATTGCAAGCATCACAGACATGCATTTTAATTGAAATTAAACACATACATATACTTATCTTCGAAACTGTATTAACTCCACCAACTATGTGCAGACCTTCCATGAACCTCCCAGCCTTAGACGACACTACTCATCACGCTCAGTAGTGGGTCACCCCCGAGCTGGGACCATGCTCCACCCAAGGCAAAGGATTCCTAGACTAGTCTGAGGTTATAGGAAAACTACACAGAGCAACCAGAAGGATTCTCTCCAGGAGCCTTCTTATGCCGACTACTCACAGAATCTCATTCCCCACATGCCTGTTCCACTCGGGAGTATACACCTTCACAAGAACAGTCCATTGGTGCTTCACCTCCCTCTCTGGGTCTCGACAATAGGCCAGATCAAGAATTCTTAGAGATCCGTAGCTGGTGTTGGACTCTCTCTAGGAGAAAACCACTTCCTAGCAGACTCTCTCACCTAGAGAGTTGCTCACAGGCCTAACAACCTACCTATTTTACCACAACCACCTCCCTCACCTGGAGAGAGTGTTGCACATAGGCCTGAAAACCTACTTCTTCAGCTCCCTTCCACCACAAGGAGGACAACAACAAGCTCAAAAAGGATCAGACGACGGTGGAAAGCCACACTCATCCAAGGAACTTCAAGGCCACAACAACCAACAACTATGATGCACGCGACATAGACATAGATGGGACGTTTGGGCTTCACAGAAGGTGCGGGTCGGCTTCATGGATTTGATTCTCAGAGGTGCATGGCTATGTAGAGGTCCAACATAGAGACCAAACGGGTACTCGAGAAAGGATTCCAACGAACTCAGGCAGAGTAACATGTAATGGGTGCACGAGTATGCAATTGCAAATGCAGAGCCAAACAATTCATACAACATATGGAATAATGGGGAACAAACCCCCATCAAAGTTCAATTCTCGGGTTAAATTACATGTGCTTGGGCCGACACATGTCGTCCATGAAGCTACATGCACTCCATCAAGTACGTGTTCCCTTTTCCAGGAACTTAGGATAAAAGTATACCATTCACACCACTTTGGAATAATAATAATTTATTATTCCCAAGGACTTAAGCCCCTAAGATTATCCCCTCTTTACAACCTTCCAACCCCCTTTCCCATACCCACCTTGTGGAAGCTTAGTCCCCCATCACTCTTTCTTCGTGGTCAGTCTACATGTAGCGATGTTTAATCTTTATTAATGTTCTGCATAATTACATATTCAAAACTAGGCTCCTGGACTTTAACACTTAGGCTCTCCGGCCCAATAAACACATAAGCTTACCAGCTTATCAATACCTGGCTCACCAGCCTACAAAACATGATTACAATTCATAATACAACTGGGGCACTACTGGGGGATATTACAATCCCATCCCCTTATTTTTGCACTGCCCTTAGTGCAACTCTTTACACAACCTCAACAATATTTTCAAAATATTAAAAAAGATGCAGGTATTATGCCCACATAGCATCTTCATGTTCCCAAGTTGTGTCCTCAGGACCATACCAGGTCCAATGGACCTTTACAAGCCCTATGGATCGATTTCAGAGCTATTTTCTTTTCCGGTCCAATATGCACACATGATGCACTTGCAGGACACTTTCTTGTTCCATATGAATCACATTCCAATCGATTACATGATTAACATCATGTATATATTTCTGAAGCAATGAAACATGAAACACATTATGTACAGTCATGGATGAAGGTAATGCAAGCATATATGCAATTGGCCCAATCCTTTCTAGGATTTCAAATGGCCTACAAAATCTGGCTGCCAACTTGGCGCAGTTTCCCAGCTTTAGGGAAATTCTATTGGCTTTCACTTTCAGGAAAACATGATCACCCACTTTAAATTCTCTGTGGGTTTTGTTTTTATCACCATAACTTTTTTTCCTATCTTGGGCAACCTTTAGATTCTTCTTAATTTTTATCATTTTTTATTCCATTTCTTTGAGTAACTCTGGCCCAACTACTGCCCTGTCAGCTGGATTATCCCATCTTACTGGAGTATTTTAAATTTTGCTGTAAAGTGCTTCAAATGGGCTCATCTTCAATGATGCTTGATACCCATTATTGTAGGTGAATTCTACCAAGTGTAGGTAGTCTTCCCATTTCAATGGTTTATCCATTACATACATCCTTAATATGTATTCTATTACTCGGTTCACCCTCTCAGTTTGTCCATCAGATTTAGGGTGATAGGCTGTACTGAAGTTCAGATTTTTTTCGAACCCCTTGAATAACCCTTTCCAGAAATTTGAGGTAAATTTCGGGTCTCTGTCAAACACATTTGTCTTGGGAATTCTGTGAAATCATGCCACTTCCTTCATAAATATGTCGACAACATTCGTTGCCTTGTGAGTAGTCTTTAACACAATAAAATGGGCAGCTTTCGTAAGCTTGTCCACTACCACCATGATTGAATCATGCTTCTTGCTTGTTCTGGACAATCCTGTGATGAAATCCATTGTCACCACTTCCCACTTCCACTCAGGAATGGGTAAAGGTTGCAACAACCCTGCTGGGTGCATGTGCTCAGATTTAACCTTCTAGCAGTCCATACATCTGGCGATGTATTCAACAATCTTCTTCTTCATACCTAGACAAAAGTAATGGCTCTTGACTGCTGCCACAGTCTTCTGATATCCAAGGTGTCCAACATAAGGCACATTATGCATTTCATGAAAAATCATATGTTTCAAGTCCTAGACATTAGGTACATAAATTCTGTTCTTGTACAGAAGTATTCCATCAGTTTCCAATTTATAATTTTCCACTTTCTATGGAATATCACCTTGCTGTATCTTTACTACCAACTCCCTGTACTGCAAATCTATATTTTCATCTTCCAAAATTATGCCTTTAATATCAATTCGGTACATGCTAATGGTTGTAGCATGTAATTCATGCACTCTCATGCTGAGTGCATCAACCACTTTATTTTCCTTTCCTTTGATATGCTTGATATCAAAATAGTACTCACAGAGAAACTCCAACCACCTACTCTGTCTAGCATTCAAGGTTGGCTGGTCAAACAAATACTTCAGACCGTTATGGTCTATTCTTAGTTCGAACCTTTTTCCCATGAGGTAATGCCTCCATTTCTTTAGAGCGTGTACTATGGCTGGCAACTCTAAATCATGAGTTGCATGGTTCCTTTCTTTCTCTTTCAAATTTCTGGATTCATAACAAATTACGAACCCATTCTGACTGAGGTCTCCTCCCAGTCCTTCCTTGCATGCATCTGTACACACTACAAAGTCTTCATTCGGATCTATAATCCTCAGGATTGGAGCACTGGTTAACAATTGCTTCAATTTTTGGAAGCTTCTCTCAGAATCTTCTGTCCACTGAAATTTCTTCTCCTTCCTTTGCAAGGAAGTGATAGGGTGAGCTATCCTCGAGAACCCTGTGATAAAACTTCTGTAATAAACCGCTAGACCCATAAAGGATCTGAATTCCGTCATGTTCTTTGGCACTGACCATTCTATGATGGCCTCAATATTCTAAGGATCTACAACTATCCCATCGTTCGAATAATATGCCCTAAGTAATGGATCTGCTCCTGATAAAACAAACATTTTCTCAACTTGGCATACAATTGGTGCTCTCTTAGCACCTGCAACATCATCCTCAGATGTTGTTCATGCTCTTCCTCCGACTTGGAATACACCAGGATGTCATCTAGGAAGACTATGGCTAGACCCTAAATCAATTAAAATAATGAAGGGATGGTTATTGATCATACCTTCCACTTCAATCATGTGCGATTGATATTCAACTTTCTTGTTGTCCAGGGTTGCATAGATCCTTGGCATTCTACTGCCCATGTCCTCCACTATTCCAGCTTGCTGAACATTATGGACATCTCTCTCTTTTCTATTTTTGTGGGGACAATCTCTGTACTTGTGGTTTCCTTGAAAGCCCCAACACTGAATGGGCGTCTACCTTGGCCTTTGTTCCCCTACATCATCCATTCTCGGCGCTCTAAACGATGTCTTTCCTTGAGTAATATTTTTGAAAAAGGGTGGCTTAGTTCCCTTCTTCCTCTGATCCATCTGGAATTTATTCTTGTCATCCCAAGCCTTCCGAAAAGTAGGATTTTCTCCTTGCTTCTCATATAAGCATTTCTCTCTTCTTATAGTTTCCTCCATAGTCTTAGGGTCATCATACTGAATCTTTTCACTGATGGAAGGTGGCAGTCCACTTAGGTACCTTTGAATCTTGACAGTCTCATCTTTGATGAACGAAACATACTTCAGTAACTCTCCAAACACCTACGTTCATACTCATCAATGGTCATGCTACCTAGCTTGAGTTCAAAGAACTCTTTCATATTTCTATCATAATATCTTTTAGTCAAGCATTTCTTCTCAAAATACCTCTTGAATTATTTCCAAGTGATATCTTTCTCTCTAATGTGCTGCACCTGCACAAGTTGATCCCACTACATGGATGCTTTTCCTTTCAGTTGATACATCACAATCCTTCCTTATCCATGAGAGGAATAATTCTGCAGTTGGAAATATTTCCTCATGCCAAGCAACCATGTCTCAGCATCTTCCTCCTTCTTATGTTCTCCATCAAACGTAGGAGGCTTAATCTTATTCATTTCTCCTTTCAATTCATCCAGTCTAGACCTCCTATGCTTCCTGGTAGGAGATGGGATTAAACTACTACATGATTCCTTATTGAAATGCTTTGGGGAGCGACGTTGATGTCTGCTAACACTCCTTGATCTTCTTTTCTTCTCAGGAGTCCTACAACTCCCTGTTTTTATTGAGTAACTCTCCTTTTCCAATTTCTTTTCGATTCTTTCCAAACTCTTTAACAACTTTACATTGAATTCACCTTGTTTTTCCCGAGCTTTCCTGATCTTTCTACTATCTTCTCGGTGAGTTTGTGCATCTTTATGCAATATTTCAATGATTTGCATAATGTTTACCTCCTTATCTATCTCTTATCCATGCCCATTGGAGTTCGACCCTTCAACTCCCAAATGAACATCCATTCCTTTTTCTTCAGTCTATGAACTAGAAGTAGTCCATGCCTTTTCCATTTCTTTTTCACTCAGTGACAATTCTATTTGGTTCTAGCACATGTTGAACTTCTGCATCATACTGTGCAGACAACCAGAATATTTTAGGCCATTATTCCTTAACAATTCCCACAACATTAAAAAACCAGGACGATTTAAGAAAAACATTTAGTTTTCATGAAATTTATGAGCTCTGCTCGACTCTGTAACAATTTCTAGCCTTAACCCTTTTCTCTGATCCTCAACCCCTGCAACCACGGGCTGTGACCAAATGCTAGACCAATAAGTGATTAATTAGGACTTCGGGATTTCAGGGTTTCAGGTGTCGGAATCCTTCATGCTTACTTCCTTCCAATCTCGCGACTTTCGAACTTTTGACTCCTCTATCCTCTGGGCCCAAAGCACAACTGTCACCCACCATGGTGGTGACATGTGGTGCACTTAGGAAGGTCCATGTCACCCTAGGCGACGTCATCCCGCTCCACTATGTTAACCTTTTTCTTTGGAACCCACTGGCACGTGACACACATCCCATGTGTCCACGTCCATCTAAGTGGCGTTAGCATGACCCACTACTTCATCTCTTTGGGACTTCGTAATTTTGTGTTTCATGAGTTTGTGCGTCAGCACATCCCACTTCTCCCGACAGCTGAACTCCCAAAATTACAATATGTTCTTCTACTTGATCCAACGATCAAGCTCTTTTTCCTAGATCTACAGTGTATATCTCCTTGAGACTTCAGAGTTTTGGGTTTCAGAGATTTGTTCCTCAGCACACCTCGCTTCTCCCGATATCCGAATTCTCGAAATTACAATCTGTTGCGAGATCTAACGGTCAAGCTTCTTCTTAGATCTATGACGTAGATCTCCTCGAGACTTTGGAGTTTTAGGTTTCAGAGATTTGTGCCTCAGCGCACCCCGCTTCTCTCGACTGCCGAACTCCGAAAGGCTTCGAGGATAACCCTCTTGCACCTTCTCCAGATCTAATGGTTGTAAAGGTTTTTCCTCTTCTTCCAAACAGATCCTACGACTCCAACACCCCAAGTGTTTAACACTCTCTCTCTGTGGTCAAATATCACACCGGCTGCGGGTTTATCCTCTCGCTACTCCTCTTGAGCTTCGTAACACGGCCAAGTAACCCCTTGGCACTCAGAAACATTCTAAGGTTCGAAATTAGTTCCATCCAAACACCATTTCCACTCAAAAACTTGGGTCCAAAGACCACTTATCCGGCCCACTCAGGCTCAGTGTGGAAACTATGGCTCTGATACCATATTGTAACGCCCCCGACCATCAAGCCACTTGACGGGTAACACTAATATGTGGAATAAAACTTATATATATACATTTAGATGAATTTAAATGACTTAACACATTTAAATAAACAAAACAGAGTAAACACAAGATTACTGCTAACATACACAAGTAATGGAATTAACAGTAATTCATAATTGCAACGGAATACATGATAATATTGCAAGTATCACATACATGCATTTTAATTGAAATTAAACACATGCATATACTTATCTTTGAAACTGTATTAAATCCACCAACTACATGAAAACCTTCCAGCCTTAGACCACGTTGCTCATCACGCTCAGCAGTGGGTCACCCCCGAGATGGGACCAAGCTCCACCCAAGGCAAGGGAATCCTAGACTAGGTTGAGGTTATAAGAAAAATGCAAAGAGAAATCGAAAGGATTCTCTCCAGGAGCCTTCTTATGCTCACTACTCATGGACTCTCATTCCCCACATGCTTGTTCCACCCAGGAGTATACACCTTCACAAGCATAGTCCATTGGTGCTTCACCTCCCTCTCCAGGTCTTGAAAACAAGCCAGATCAATAATTCTCAGAGATCTGTAGCTGGTGTTGGACTCTCTCTGGGAGAAAACCACTTCCCAACAAACTCTCTCAGTTGGAGAGAGTTTCTCATAGGCCTGACAACCTGCCTCTTTTACCACAACCACCTCCCTCACCTAGAGAGAGTGTTGCACATAGGCCTGACAACCTGCTTCTTAAGCTCCCTTCCATCACAAGGAGGAAAACAACAAGCTCAAAAAGGAACAGATGATGATGAAAAGTCACACTCATCCAAGGAAATGCAAGGCCACAACAACCAATAGCTATGATACACACGACACAGACAAAGACGGGACGTTCGGGCTTCACCGAAGGTGTGGGTTGGCTTCATGGATTTGATTCTCAGAGGTGCATGGCTATGCAGAGGTCCAACGCTGAGACCAAATAGGTACTCAGGAAAGGATTCCAATGAACTCAAGCGGAGTATCGTGGAATGGGTGCGCATGTATGCAATTGCAGACGCAAAAGCCAAACAATTCAGAAAGAAGATGGAAGAATGGGGAATGAACCCCCATCACAGTTCAATTCTTGGGTTAAATTTCATGTGCCTAGGTCGACACATGTCTCCCATGAAGCTAGATGCACTCCATCAAGTACGTGTTCCCTTTTCCAGGAATTTAGGATAAAATTATACCATTCACACCACTTCAAAATAATAATAAATTATTATTCCCAAGGACTTAAGCCCATAAGATTAGCCCCTCTTTCCAACCTTCTAGCCCCCTTTCCCTTACCCACCTTGTGGAAGCTTAGTCCCCCATCACTCTTTCTTCATGGTCGGTCTGCACACAACGATTTTTAATCTTTATTAATGTTCTGCATAATTACATATACAAAAACATGCTCCTGGCCTTAAACACTTAGGCTCTTCGGCCCAATAAACACATAAGCGTACCAGCTTATCAATACTTGACTCACCAGCTTACAAAACATGATTACAATTCATAATACAATTGGGGCACTACCGGGGGATATTACAACCAGGCTAGCAGTCACCTCGACCTTCATGGTTCTCACCTAGGTCAATTCGCAAGACACTATGAAGGCCTGTGCTCTGGAATGTTCTCCCATTATGTCCCTTCCTTGTGCCCAACTGTTCCTCGAATTTCTCTTCGCCTTCTGCTTGACAATTCCCTGGCTCTCCCATTTCATTTTTGCCTTGCGCTCGATTGTTTGGACACCCACGGTCATTCCTCCATTGTTTATCCAACCCAATTCTCACTTGAAAGGTCACACCATTCTGAGAGAGAGGGTCAATTCAAAAATGGGTCCACTGTACTATAATTCCCTTACCAGACACAATAGACTCCCCCCCTCTCAGCTAGCCCTCATCATTACCAGTCATCTTGACCAGTGCCATATTCAAATTCAACAACCCTGGTCTCCTACCCCTAATCCCACCAATGACCCTAGAAGCTACTCAATCAAGGAGGAAATTCTCCCTCCTGAGAATTTTTTCCCTCTGCCTAGGCTTTGCCCAGAAATTCCCCCCCTCATCACCCACACCCCATAACATTTTTATGGCACTGGAGAATGCTTGGTGGAGGAAGAAATTCCTCCCATCTAGAAAGTGGCTACTCTAAGGACAACAATGAAAATAGTGGATGCATATTTGGAGATGAATGCAGATCTGATGGAGGAGCCACCTTCACCCGCCCTAATTCGATTTCCACACATGCACCTTTAGCTCATCTTTGAGCTGCTACATAAAATGGATGACCATACTCACATTCAACATCTCCTGGGACAATGCATGCATCTCTTGTTCGACGTGATGACGACAACTCTTGCTAGAAAATAGTGCCCAACATGCAGCCATAAATTTGTCCTAGCCTACAACCCCCATGGTTGGTTGAGCCCAAGCCCACACTTAGACTTGCTCCCCCAGGTTAATGATTTTCTTTTTGTTTAGTCAATTACGCAGAGAATTGAGATTCTCTATCAAGTATTGTATGACAGTCGGCCATGGCCACTACTTAGTCGATCACTATGATCTTTTTTTTGCCAGTTAGACATTCTTATTGACATGTCCAAACAATTACAATTGCACTTGAATTTTGATAGCCACCTGTCCTGGTTTCCCAGCTGTGGCATGACATGCGACAAAATCCAGATTTTGTAATGCCACATATATTTGTGAATATCAATATATAGTTACTTTTATTTATAAAAAATAAATAAATTACCATTTACATTATTAAGATGGATACGTGTCATTTTGTATTTTTGAATTGATGTATAAGAGCTTCTTGTTTGTCTATTTGGAATTGATCTATATTGAGAAATAAACTTGAATCAATGTGACTATAAAATTCAATAACTGTTTCTAATTTCCTTTTTCCTTGCTATAATAGAACATAATCATAATCATCACATATTAGAGTATTTATGGAGTATGAACTATCTCCAAAATAATTTTGTTAATTTTGTATTTTGTTATTTTATATTAATGAAAATAGATAGAGATGGTTATTTATTTATTTTTAAATAACATGTTTTCTTTCATTATTAAAAGTTAAATATCATATATATGGCATTTTATAGAAAAGAAACTAGGTTGTATAAAGTCATCGCCACAAGCATATAGTCTAGCAACTGGAATCAATGAAAAGGATTAGCCAAAACTAAATTAATCCTTCCCCTAAGGAATTAAAACACTAAAAATATAAGTTTGTTCAAGCCCATAAGGATACTTAACAACATCACCATAAGAGTAAAATTAAAGGTCAATTGAACAAGGTTGAGATGGAGATCAAGCAGTGGTAGGCACAATACCCATATTAGGTGAAGTATCCTTATCATTTAGATTTGGGCCTCGCCCATTAATGGTGATATCATCAACAAGTTTGATAGTTTCTCATCCATAGTTTTCTTGCTTTTACCACTTCTTTGTGAAATGGATAACTCAAGACGAGGGAACTTGTCATTATCAGGTCAAGGGGGAGGTGGCTAGTTGCAATGTTCACATAATGGTGCTCTTCACAATCACATACCATATTCCAAACCCTATGGTGTGGTAAACTATTGGAAACATGGGAATGTGATGAACCCGACCAATATTGAGCATTAGGAGGATGACTTAAATCATGGTGTAAGGAGTGACAACCTAGTATTCTATAAGCCTATGAAGATTCCCTAGCTCGAGCTCCACATTACTAGCAATGTTACTTAGTATTACTAGTATAACAATCAAATTACTGAAATAAACTAAGAATGAAATGGAAGGAGTTTCAATAAACACCACATCATCCACACAATGAACACAAGATATACCCTGGGAAACCCAATATGGGAAAACCTAGCCAAAAGGTGAGGACTATGCTTTGCTCTTTTCTTCTTAGGTATGAAATGCAAATACGAAGAAAAATGAACTGACTATGGAGTTTATATAAACACTATGGCCTATATGGATTCTATAAGGTCTTTTATTTCCTATTTTATCCTCTCAACACCCCACTCCATTACTTTTATCAACCATGGAACAATAATTAATATGACAAGAATGGAACCCCTTCCTTTCCTAGTGGCCTAGTATTTTAACATGTCTTGATTTAGGGCTGCGATTTTTTCATTCCCCTACAATGTTATTGACATTTCACACATGACTATTGATCTCGATTTATGAGCAAAAAGAAATGAATAATAGACTGAATACAATAAAATAGAGATATGAAGAACAACAACATATATCCAATGAATAATAACTTCTATTGAATAAATAAAATAGGTTGAAACTGTAAAACTGCAGAGCTGAAAACAACTTGCTCGAATGGTGGTAGCCATCTCTGAGAAGAGATGTGGCTACTATGCATGTCCATCTGAGTAAAATGATTACAATGAGGCTATAGAGGCATTTTTAACATTACTCATGAATTCCAAAACCCTATACATCCAAAAACCTAACCATAGGAGATGAAACACCAAAAGTTATGTGGGCCTCGATGGGTAAGTTGGTACCTCAACTTCTCGGGATCGTAACTTTTTCATACAACCTCCGTTTTAGGCATGTGATAGCTTGTTGGAAAGGTATTTTCGAGAAATACACATCATGTCATCAAACTCTAGCTCTATTTATAGTTTGAGTGTGGAAAGCCAAAAAAACGCTATTTAGGGCCCCAAAACGACCCTGGAAGTACAAAAAGATGTACTGACATGAAAACTTACAAAATAATCTAGTTGGATTAGGTGGGAGGCCATCAATATCCACCTGAAAGCTATGTAGGATTTTAGGCAACCCCAGAAGTGTAGAACCCACAATTACAAAGAATTACAGAAGAATGTGCTGAACTAAAAACTGTCAAGAGGAGCTAATTGGAATAGGTGGGTGGCCACCAATATCCACCTTGATCAGTCCTACTCCCTTAGGAAGCAATGGTCTCCATTGCATTGAGTGCCCCCATCAGGTGAGGAAATTTCTGTTGAATTTGGCTCCGGGTGAGCCACTTTCCTTGGTGTAGGAGCTGGTCTGCCTTGAGAACCCGATAAAGATGGACCCTCTGCTGGTGAGTGCCCTTGACCTGTGTGTCCACTATATGATCAGTGTATGCCTGTTTCATGTAGTCAGGGTTGAGATTTGTTAGTGTCAACAATTCTGTGATCTCTGAGGTGTCCAATAATGGTGGAAAATATGGCCGGAGGAGGTCCACATTGAGCACTGGGTGCAAGCCAAGGAAAGGGGGAGTGTTGATCTCAAAAACATTGCCACCCACAACCTTGGTGATAGTGTAAGGCCCATAGAAAAGTGGAAGGATCTTTCAATGGGGCCCTGGAAGGTGTTATTTTGTAAATGTAACCAAACCTTGTCTCCCACTTGAAACTTGTGTGGTACCCGGTGTTGATCATGAAGTTGCTTATACTTAGCATTGGATTTCTACAAAATCTCATGGACATGTTGGCGAATGCACTGAATCCGCTCAATGAATCAGGTGGATTTATTGGCCTCAGAATGACCATGTAAAGAATATATCTGTGTGGTTGCAAGAGGTATTGCAACATCAATGGGACCCAAGGGTTGGAATCCCAACCCCACCTGAAAGGGGCTATGGCTGGTGGAGCTATGGAGAACCATGTTGTAGTTGTGTTGAACATGGGGAAGACTCTCATCCCATGTACATGGATTATTATAGTTATACATGTGCAGGATGTGCACAATCATCCAATTGATGACCTCTGTTTGGTGATCGATTTGAGGGTGGAAGGTAGTGGATTGCGTGAGATTGGTGTCTAACAATGACCAGAGACTCGAACAAAATGTGCTGATGAACCTACTGTCCCGATCGGAGGTGATGGTATGTGGTATCCCAAAATGGACCCATACTCGTTCGAAGAAGAGCTTGGAATTATCTGCCGCTGTGATGCTCTTCTTGCAGGCTATGAGAATGGCCATCTTTGAAAACCGATCAACCACCAGAAATAAACAATCATTACCTTGCTTAGTGGAAAGAAGGCCAGACATGTAATCCATGGAGATGGATTCCCAAGGGCTCTCGAGAGTAGGAAGAGGGGTGTATAATCCTTTCTTATTGATGGCTAACTTGTCAATGACACAGACAATGCAAGATATGATATAATTGCTGATGTCCTGTCAAATTTTTGGCCAATAAAAATATTTTTGTAGAACAACCACAGTTTTTTGCATGCCAAAATGCCCTGCCATCCAACTGTAGTGAGCCTCCCAAATAATATTTGCACGCTCACTTGTAGGAACAAAAAGATGTCCTAGATGGCATAACAGTCCATCCTGAATGTGAAAATCGATGACATTTGCACCTATACCCAAGATATGATAGGTGGTGGCGAAGTCAGGATCTTGCTGATAAAGTTGGGGCCACTTAGATGCCTCATTCCCATAGAAATGGAGCATGTTGGTGAGTGCAGCCACGAGAGGTCGAATGAGGTAGTCAATGACATGATTTGTGCTCCTTGTCTTATACTTGATGTTGAGATGGAACTGGTGCAAGTATGTGGACCATTTTTTATGGTGGTCATTCTGAAACTTTGCTTGTGTCTGTATGAACTACAGAGGCTTGTGATCAATGTGGATGATTGTCTCCTTTCCTAGAATGTAATGTTTCCATTGAGGACATGATTGCACAATGTAATACATTCCTTGTCATAGGTGGGGTATTTCCAGATGGTTTTTGAGAGTTTCTCAATATGGTATTCTACAGGATGACCGTGTTGAGTGAGAACTGCACCTACAACATAGTTAGATGCATCAGTCTCAATATTGAACGGTTGTTGCAGATCGGGTAAGGAGAGTATTGGAGTTGAGCACAAGCGATGCTTGAGATCATCAAATGCTCGTTGTTGTGCCTTCCCCCATGAAAAATTTTCCCTTCCACCACCCTTGGTCACTTGGCTGAGAGCCCATGAAATATGGGAGTATCCTAATGTTATCACATAAAATTACAAGGGTCAATTTTTTTTTTTTTCAGTTTTGATTTTGAGTCATACGTTTTCATTAAGTTTTAGGTTTTTATGTCCCTTTGCTATAGTCATTTTTCATTTTTTGATGTAAATAAGCTAAGGTTAGTTTTGTTTTTGGTCTAGAGTCATTGGGTTATGCCTTGCTATCATAACAAGTCAGATAAATCCTTCATGAGTCACATATTTCAAATTCTCCATCATCACCCTGACATGTCACCTCCTCCATGTTGTACGCAGACCCCTCCTTTTGTCACCTCTACATGTTTAGCTGTCTTTTCAGTCTTGATTTGTACGCTTCCAACTCACTAGGAGAGTTCACATCTCATTCAAAGGTACACCATGCATTCATTGCCATCATTGCATTTATGGAGTGTGTCAAAGAAGATCTCCTTGTTTTCAAAGCCAATATTTTAAACCAATGTCCAGGGATTATGTCATAAAGGATTCTAACTATTTTCTCCAAGTGTGAAAATCATATTTGAGCTCGGCATTGCGAACATGGTGCTGAAAAAATTCGCTATGAACTCATCGCTATGAATTGGCTGTAGAGGAGAGTTGGATGCTGGATAGTTTTCAAGCGCCCTTGTGCAAATTCAAAGATAGCATATTTTGACTCAAGTCCACCAAGTAATCCATGAGAATTTTAGACTTATTTGAAAGTCAGGAAAGGGCTTGTTGGTTGTTTTTACTTTTGGGCATTACGAACTAGTGACAAGTGCCGCGAACTAGTGACAGGCACTGCAAACTATCTCATTTAACTGCTGACAAGTTTCAAAACCCATTTTCATGTGCTTTGAACCTTTCTCATTAATCCATAATTATCCTTGGGTTTAGGCCACCCTTCCCACTAATCCATTTTTCTTGATTTTCTTATCTTTCCCAAGTGTTGCAAAACCCCTTCCCTAGTGCTGCAAACTGTGTGCAACAAACTCAACGCTGCGAACCCTCTGTTCCAGCACCTTTTACAAAACCTATCTTCTGTAAGCTCAACCAACTTAATTACACTCCTATCTAGTCTGCACTGTAAAATTATTCACCTGTGGAAGACAACCCTAGTTTTGCAAAAGAGTAGTGATGCTATGAACAAGTCCTAGGTTGATAAACATGTTTTGTAAAGATCTGTTTTGATATCCCTTCATGATAAGTTTTAGTAGTCTTTCCCCTTGTCTTCTTGATTGAAAAATACCTTGTCTTATTCCTGGAGGTCAAATGAGCTGAGAAGTACATAAGTTTTACACAGAACCAACCTATTGGGAAATTCTTTCCATTAAAACCCTAATCCTTTATTTTCCCTATTTCACCTCTAACAATCATTAAATCTTGTGGTAAGGTTTTCTTCAAACAACATTAATGGATAGTCTGCAGCAAATGAAGGCTCACAAAGGAGGGGAAATTGTGAGAACAAGTCCATACGATATGCATCTTTTTTACTCTGTACCCTTGATCAAGGAAGTTTTCCAAAGAGTAGGCTGCATTAATTTTTGTCAGAAAATACAGAGAGGGCACCCAGAGGTGGCTAGGGAGTTTGTGCTTAAATTCGATGGGACCAAAACTAAGGTTGGGATATTTGAGTTTGAGGTGTCTGAATTGTCCATCTCAAAAACAACTGAGATACCTAATGATCCAGATTTTATGAGCATAAGGAAATGACTACAGATTATTAATAGGTGCTTAACACAAAATAACAGAGATACAGTAAAACTGGTTTTCTATTCAATAAGTAAATAAGATGAAACTGTAAAGTGGAGCGGAAAACAAGCTTGCTGGAATGGTGGTGGCTTATCTTTGAGAAGAGATGTGACGATTGCGCTCATTCACTGGGGTCCTGTAAGGTGTTCTTTCTGCAAGTGCAACCAAACTTTGTCGCCCACCTGAAACTTATGTGGCACCCGATGTTGATCATGGAGATGCTTGTACTTGTCATTGGAATTATGTAGGATATCCTGAACCTGTTGGCAGATGTGCTGGATCCACTCAATGAACCGGGTGGCTTTGTCAGCTTCAGTTGGAGCAGGAGATGAGTCGGTTGAGGTGAGCACAAGGGGAAGTGCAACATCTATGGGACGCAATGGTTGGAATCCCAACCCCACCTGAAAGGGGATGTGGCCGGTTGAGCTATGTAAAGCTCGGTTCTAGCTATGATGGACATAGAGAAGGATCTCATCCCATCTGTGACGGTTATTGGAATTATACATGCAAAGGATATTCACAATCATTCGATTTACGACCTCAGTTTGGCCATCTGTCTGGGGGTGGAAGGCTGTGGATTTGGTGAGCTTGGTGTCCAACAGTGACCAGAGGCTCGACCAGAATGTGCTGAGAAATCGACTGTCCCGATATGAGACAATGGTTTTTGGGATTCCAAAATGTACCCAGACTCGTTCAAAGAACATCTTGGCAGTGGCCTCTGCTGTGATGCTCTTCTTGCAGGCAACCAGATTCGCCATCTTAGAAAAGAGATCAACAACCACAAAACCACAGTAATTTCCCCACTTGGTGGATGGGAGTCCCGACATGTAGTACATTGAGATGGATTCCCATGGCTTGTCAAGAGTAGGAAGAGGGGTGTACATGCCCTATTTCTTAGTGGTCGGTTTTGAAATAGAGCAGGCAGTGGAGGACCTAATATACTTACTGACCTCCTGTTGAAGTTTCGACCAATAGAAATGTTTTTGTAGCATCGCCATTGTCTTTTCAACGTCGAAGTGTCATTCCACCTGACTATAGTGGTCTTCCCAGATAAGCTTTTCTCGCTTGCTTGATGGAACACATATATGGCCCAGATGACACAACAACCCATCCCGAAGATGGAAATTATTGACAACTACGTTTGCACCCAACATTTGGTAGGTGGTGGCGAAGTCCGGGTCTGTCTCATAGAGTTGGGGCCATCCAGAGGTCTCATGGACGCAAGAGTCTAGCACACTGGTGAGTTCCGTGACTGGTGGTTGGTGCTTCCTATTATATACTTGATGTTGGTGCTTCCTATTATATACTTGATGTTGAGGTGGAACTACTGCAAGTATGTGGACCACTTTTGATGGCGACCATTCTGCAATTCTCCTTGTGTTTGCATGAATTGCAGTGGCTTATGATCTGTGTGGATGACTATCTCCTTCCCAAGAATGTAATGCCTCCACTGGCGGTAGGCTTGCACAATGGAGTACATTTCTTTGTCATAAGTAGGGTACTTACAGACAACATATGATAGTGTCTCACTATGATAGGCCACGGGGTGGCCATGCTGAGTGAGAATGATGCCCACAACATAATCTAAAGCATCTGTATCGATCTCAAAGGGCTACTGCAGGTGTGGTAGTGAAAGTATTGGGGTTGAGAACAAACACTTATTCAAATCATCGAACACTTGTTGTTGGTACCAGACCCACGCAAATTTCTCCTTACCACCACCCCTGGTAATTTGGCTGAGGCCCCATGCAATATGGGAGAATCCCAACACGAAACTGCAATATAAATTGGCAAGGCCCAAGAAACTCTGAAGCTCAGTGAGTGTGGTTGGGGTTGGCTAGTCATGGATGACTTGGATCTTGGATGGATCCACACATACACCATGTTGATCAATGGTGTAGCCCAGGTAATGGACACTGTCCATGCCAAAGGATCATTTTTCCAAGTTGGCATATAGCTTGTGCTTCCACAGGGTGTACTGAAATGAGGTACCGATTTCTGACTGTGATTTTATTCAGATCCCGATAATCAATGCAGAGTCTCTAGGTTCCATCTTTCTTCTGTACAAGGATGATTGGGCTTCTGCAAGGTGATAAGCTGGGACATATGTGCCCCTTGTGGAGCAGTTCTTGGATTTTTTGCTTGATCTCCTCATTCTCTAACATAGAGCGGTGATAGACTGGCCCATTGGGCTGCGGTGCACCGAGGATCAGATTGATGGGGTGCTTGACCTGGCAGTGTAGAGGTACCCCAGTAGGTGGGGAGAAGATATCTGAGTATTCTTCCACGACCTTATCTACTTGCTTCTGCTGTGTAGAGAGGTCAGCCACAAAGACCCTGAATGTGGCTGTGATATTTCACTCATTATGAGAGAGAATCATGAAGAAGACAAACTTCCCCATCTAAGAGATGACCTTCCTTCATTGCTTAGCAGAGATCAAGGAAATAACACTAGGTGGGACTGCCTCAGGTATCTTATACAATTTCTTGTTCAAAGTAATAATAACATTACAAGGCCTAGACTCATATACAGCATGACATTTCCATAAATAAGGTTGGCCCAAAATAACATCATAAACTTTGAGAGGAGAAAGATCACACAATACCTCGTCTTTGAAGGGATTGATGCGGTATGACAATCGACACTGTTTTCTGACACAGAGATCACTTCCTTGGCAGAACCATTCAATGGTGTAGGGTTGTGGGTGGGGCATTGTCGACAGGGCCAGCTGCTTGACTACCTATGTTGAGATGAGGTTCTTTTGGCTACCGCTATCAACGATGAAGTGCAACAGGGTGCCTATTACCCACATATGTGAATGGAAGAGGCACTCTCCTTCTTCTGGCTCGTCTGGTTCACCAAGATGGAGATTGGTGGTAGAAATGGTGGCACTGGGTTCCATGTAAATGATCTATCTTCCCATTTCTGGTTCTGATTCAAAGTCAAAACCCGCATCTGATTCATAGGCTTTCACTTCAGCCACCAGCAACTGCTTTGAGCGGCAGTCAACAGTGTTATGCCAAGGGCTCTTATGGAAGTTGCACCACTTCCTGGTATATTTCTTTGTCCTTCTAGTGTCCTTATTTACTTGTGGCTTGGACTGGTTGTCCTAATACTATCCATATTTGATATATCCTTTGTTCTGTGGGTTGGGGCCACCCTTTCCTAGATTTTTTTGTGAGCGGTTTCCAGGCCCAAATTGCCGCGTCTTTTGTTTTAGCTTCTGCTCGATTTTTATGGCATATCGATAGGCCATGCCCAGGGATGAGATGTACATAAATTCCATTTCGGTATGAATTTATCTATGCAGAGCACCGCAATACTTGAGCATCAGATGTTGCTCCGAAACTTTGATACCCATCTTGGTGCGCAAGGTATGGAAGATATTTTTGAAATCTAACACTACTTGGTCTCTTTCTTGCTGTAGTGTGGTCCATTTGGTATACAATTCATCATAACTTTCGATAGGGTAGTATTGTTCCTTAATATACTCCATGAAGGATTCCCAGGTGGTCGTGAATGTAAATAATGAGGGTTCCTCTATTTCCTTTTTCTCACAAAAAATTTCCCACCAATCTTTGACATGGGGAACGGATTTGAGGAGCTCAAAAGTAATATTTTCTCTATTCAAAAAGTTATGGACAAAAAAATACCCTTCTAGTAGATTCAACCACTTTTCTACAACATCTGTGTCTATTTGACCTTCAAATATAGGAATATCAAAGTTTATTTGTACCTTGAAGGAGGCGACGCCTCTGCTCGAAGAAGATGCGTCGCCTGTTGGTAGCCACTGAAGGATTTGCGTGAAACTATCCATCATCTTGTTCCTATGTTGTGTGAGGGCTTCCTCAAGCAACATTTTGAAAGGATCTCCTGTCCCATTATATTTCTTTTCTCCTGCCATGAGAGGTCACTTGGGCGTGCGATAGCTTTTGTCATCAAGAGAAACAAGCTCGAGACCCAACTCTTTGTACTCCTACCTCATTGGGGACATGCATTAAGATGACAAGGAGTAGACCGCTTTGATACCACTGATCCATATTTTATGAGCATAATGAAATGACTATAGATTATTAATAGGTGCTTAACACAAAATAACAGAGATACAATAAAACTGGTTTTCTATTTAATAAGTAAATAAACTGAAAATGTAAAGTACAATGGAAAACAACCTTGCTGGAATGGTGACAACTTATCTCTGAGAAGAGATGTGACGGTTGCACTCATTCACAAGAAGATGGTTACAATGAGGCTCTGAAGGCATTTTTACAATAATCAGGAATGTCAAAAACCCTATACATCCAAAAACCTAACCCTAGAAGATGAAGCGCCAAAAGTCGTGTGGGCCCCGTTTGGGTAAGTCGGTACATCAACTTCCCGAGGTCGTAACTTTTGCATACGATCTCCGTTTGACGCGCTCAATACCTTGATAGAAAGATCTATCCAAGCAATACAACTGGTCTGTGAGGAACATGTAAGGAACTTCCATGTTGCTCCCTGTTTTCCCAAAAAACGTCGTTTAGGGCCTCAAAACGACTCCAGAAGTTTCAGGACCCAAAAAACTGCTAAAAATAGTAAATTACCAAAATTGCCAGAAAATTGTTTTGAGCCAGTTGGAAAAGGTGGGTGGCTATTGATATCCACCTGGATCACCTAAAACCGGTGAGAGATGGTTCAATGCCATGACCCTAGATGCTGCTTTCTCCAGGGAATCCCTCAAACCAGAATACCAAGGGGACAATTTGTCGAAGGGAGTGCCCATAAGTCATATGCTGGAGGACTTTGATAAGATGTTGAAGGTGATTCAAAGATTTTTAACCTATGAAGGGAGATTTAACATGATATATCAATACCGTATAAGGATATTGCTACACTTCACAGGTAAATATGCCACAAATCTCCCTTTCTACATGTTTAGAAGTATTGGAAAAATGTCTGACAGGGTCCAAGCTAAATCAAAAGTAGTTGATACAAGTGTCTTCCATTCATGCCTTACAGAGATGCTAGTGATGGAGGAATTGAGAAAGAAAAAAATTGATTGGGAAGCATTCATCACTTCTTTGCACTTCCAGCTAAACATTGCTCCCACTCCACAATCTAAAATGAAAATCCCTCTTCCTATTGACAAGACTATATATTCATAAATGAACAAGAAAATAAAGAGCACTAAGACTGATAGAGATGATAAAGAAAAAAAGGATCATGAAGGATGAGGATCTTAACATTATTCAAAGATAGAAGCTCCACCTATGCCAGATCCCACTCCAATGAAGGTCCCTTCAAGCAAAAACACAAGCCTAAGAGGAAGAAAGTTGGTGTTTCCTTCACCCAATGCAACTGACAAGGTCAAAGCTAGGAGGCCTCTTTCTAGAGAAACAACCAAGAAATATATCCATGTGAAGGATTATGTAGTAGGAGTTTTATCCCATAGGAAAGATAAATCCATAGCTCTTGAAAATCCTGTTGAAATCATTGACATCACTACTCCTCAAGAAGAGAGCAACCATACTTTTAAGAGGCTCAAAAGACAACTTAAAGAGGCAAGGGATGAAGTTGATGAAATGAAGAAGGGAGAATTGGTTGCAAAGAAGAAGCTTAAGGGACTAATGGACATGTATCATGATACTATTGACAAATCCATATTTATAGACAAAAGGTTCCTGCCCCTCCATAGGCAGCTCAGAAACCTCTAGAGACAGAAGAAAGCTCACTAGACATAAATCAGAGAACTAAAGATAAAACTTCATCCTTTCAAAGAGGAGTTAGATAAGAGAAATATAGATACGTTGGATAAAATTGCAACCAGGAGGAGCTCCAGAGTTAGAAAATGAAGAATTTGAATACCTTAACTCATATAAATTTTGACAGTTTCCTGTTTTTTTATTTTGCAATTTTGAGGAAGATCATGCTGGATAAATCATGTTTAGCTACTGAGGTGTTATCTTCTTAGTCATATATCATGATCATATGTTATTCTAATAGTTCATGGCACTAGATATGGTTTTTGGAATACTTTAAGGAATTTTCAAATGAAATAAGAAGCTACAGGAAAGTTCGCAGCGCCTGGAACTGCGAATTGGTTGATGTAGACAGACACTGCGAACTGTGCTACAAACTCTTGTTCTGGAAGTTTTGAAGGAATAATTAGCTTCCAAATGGTTATATGAATGCATGGAATTTGTCTAAGGGTCATTTTTAATATGGGACGCCACCTTCCAAAGGAATATGCGCTCAAAGGGGCACTTCATCGGCCATAAAGAAGATGTTAAGGACATTGCCAACATTAGCCTAGATTTTAGCATTTTGTTATTTTTTGTTGAACAACTATAGTCACGCCACCTTTAGGAATATGGTCCTAAGCATGAGTGGTTACTCGGATTGTAAAGATTCCATTGTTAGTATAGACTATAAGATAGGCATATTAAGACCGAGAAATGTTTGAATGGAGGAGATGAGACTCATATTTTGATGTTGTGGATGTAATAGAGATATCTCGGATTTTATGTACCAGACCTGAGAATTTTTGGTTAATAAAAATAAGTATTTTTCCTTATCATCTTGTTTATGTCATACTCTGATTTTCATTCGTATCAATTGATCTAATTGTATCTGTATTGCAATGAAGGACTTGTTGTGATGTTGTTTATGATTTTATCAGAGTTTCCCTTTTGATTAAAGAAGTTCTTGTTTCAAAAGGTTTTCTTCATATACCTACTAGTATTACCTAATGTGAATGGTAGATATATTTCACCTTTCTTACTGAAGTCTTCCACTTATCCATATTATTCTTTAAACACTGATCTAAGCTACTCAAAACCTCATTTGTTGGTGCATTTTATCTGGAACTTACTGTGATTGACATTGTTTTACTATTTTTTTATCCATTCACCATCTTATCATAAAAACTTATCTTTAAACTTAATGATGGGTGCTGATATTACACTTTAGCAGTAAAAGTGTGACTTTCAATGCTAACACCCAACACGAAACGTCGGTAGAAGTTAGCAAGTCCCAAGAAGCTTCGAATATTGGTTAGTGTGGTTGGGGCTGGCTAGTCACGAATGACTTGGATCTTAGTTGGATCCACATGTACCCCATGCTCATACAAAATTTATCCCAAGTATTGGACCTTGTTCATGCCAAAGGATCATTTTTCCAAGTTGGCATATAGCTTGTGCTGCTGCAGAGTGCTCAAAACCTGCTGAATATACTGCATGTGCTCCTCCCAAGTTCTGTTGAAGATGAGGATGTCATCCAGATATACCACCACAAAGGAGTTTGTGAAGGGTCTTAATACATCATCCATCAACCTTATGAAAGTGGCTGGTGAATTTGTTAAGCCAAAGGGAATGAACAACCATTCGAAGAGACCTTCTTTAGATTTGAAAGTTGTCTTCCATACATCATTTGGTTCGATGGGAATTTGGTGGTAGACAAACTTTAGGTCTATCTCGATAAAGAAATTTCCCCCCCTTAGGCTGGTCAAGAAGGTCATCAATTCAGGGAATTGGGTATCAATTCCTGATCGTGATTTTGTTTAATGCTTTGTAATCAATGCAGAGCCGCCATGTCCCGTCTTTCTTCTACACCAGTACAATCGAGCTTCTGCAAGGGGAGGAGATGGGTCTGATGTGCACCTTTTGAAGCAAATATTGGATCTGATGCTTAATTTATTAATTTTCCATCAACAAGCGATGATATACTAATCCATTAGGAAGAGGTTCACTCGGGGTTAGATCAATTGGATTCTTGACTTGGTAGTGCGTCGATACCTCAGTGGGTGAGCAGAAGATGTCTCTGTACTTTTCCATGATCCCATCCACTTGCTTCTACTGCAAAGAGAGGCTCTGTGTAGAGGCCATAGATGTGGCGACGACCTTTTTCTTACTATGATCATGGATAAAAAAGAAGATGAACTTCTTGGTCTATGAAATGACCTTACTTCATTGCTTAACAAAGATTAAAGAAATAATGGTAGTCGACGCTACCTATTGTATCCTATGCAATTGTCTACCCAAATTGTAGGGTCTAGACTCATACATAGCATGTCGCTTCCACAAATATGGCTTTCCTAAAATAACATCACAAACTTCAAGGGGAGAAATATCACACAATACCTCGTCTTTGAAGGGCTTGATGCCATGGGGTAGATGACAATGTTGGCTGACGCATATATCTCTTCCTTTGTGATGCCAATCAATGGTGTAGGGCTACGAGTGCAGTTTCATCGACAAGTCCAGCTGCTTGACAAACTCTGCTGAAATCAAGTTCTTCTAACTACCGCTATTGACAATGAAATTAAGCAGAGCCCCCTTTACCCACATATGAGAGTGAAAGAGGCATTCCCCTTCCTTTGGTTCTTCTGGTCCGCTTTGTTGAAATTTGGTGGTAGAGACAGTGGCATTGGACTTGAGATCAATAATCCACTTTTCTCCTTTTGGATTTGATTTAGAGTTAGAATATTCCTCTGACTCAGAATCTTTTAGCTCGACCACTAGTGACTGCTTAGAGTGACATTCTTCGGTGTTGTGCCAAGGGATTTTATGGTATTCACACCACTTTCCCGTGTCCTTCTTCAAATTCTCATTACCCTTCTTGTGTTGTGACTTGGAATGGTTTTCCAGAGAGTGGCCATATTTTTTCTCTGTCCCTTGTTTTTTGGGTTGGGGCCACCTTTTCCCTGCTTTGGATGTGAGGATTTTACAGATCCAAACTCTCGCCTCTTCTGCTTAAATTTCTACTCGATCTTGAAAACATATCTATAAGACACACGTAATGATTCGATGTACATAAAATATATTTATGTTTGAATGTATCTATGAAAAAAACCACGGTATTTGAGCACCAGATGTCATTCAGAGTCTTTGATACCTAATTCGATGCATAGGGTATGGAAAATATTGGTGAAATCTGGTATTTCCTGGTCCCTTTTCTGACGCAACATGGTCCATCTTGTGTACTAGTGATCATATCTTCTAACATGGTGGTATTGTTCTTTAATGGCATCCATGAAGGAATCCCATGTGGGGGCGATCACAAATATTGAATATTCCTCTATGGCCCTTTGCTCGGAGTAAGTATCCCACTAGTTCTTAACATGGGGGACGACCTTGAGGAGTGAAAAAATAACCTTTTTGTGTCAGAAAAATTGTGGAATGAAAAATAACGTTTGAGAATATTCAACCATTTATCTATAACATCTGCATCTATCAGTCCTTCAAATAATGGAATATCAAAATTTACTTGTACCTTGAAGGGGGTTGCATGGTCGTTTGATGAAGATGCGTCTGTTGTGGGCAGCCACCAAAGGATCTGTGCAAAGTAGTCCATCATTTCGTTTCTTTGTCGTGAAAGGGATTCCTCGAGAAACATTTTAAAAGGGTCTCCTACTCCATCATATTTATTTTTGTCCCCCATGGGTTGTTGTTGGGCTCGACACAACCGATCTTGCAAAGGCTCGACTGGTTCGAGTCCCAACTTCTTGTACCCAGATCTTGTCGGGGACATGCACAAAGAAAAATAAATGAAGAACAGACTGCTCTGATACCATTGATCCAGATTTATGAGTGGAATGAAATGAATAACAGAATGAATACAATAACAAAGAGATACAGAGAACAACAATAGATATCCAGTGAACAATAACTTCTATTGAATAAATAAAATAGGCTGAAACTATAAAACTACAGAACTAAAAAAAACTTGCTCGAATGGTGGTAGCTATCTCTGAGAAGAGATTCAACTGCTACCTGCATCCATTTGAGCAGGATGATTACAATGAGGCTACATAGGCCTTTTTAACTTTACTCATGAATTCCAAAACCCTAGACATCCAAAAACCTAACCCTAGGAGATGAAACACCAAAATTTATGTGGGCCTTGATGGGTAAGTTGATACCTTAACTTCCCGGGGTCGTAAATTTTGCATAGGACCTCTGTTTTAGGCATTTGATAGCTGTTAGAAAGGTCTTTTTGAGAACTACACATTATTTTTTCAAACTCTGTCTCCATCTACATTTTCACTGTGGAAGTCCAAAGAAACACTGTTTAGGGCCCCAAAATGGCCCTAGAAGTACAAAAAGATGTACTGACATGAAAAATTCCAAAATAAGCCAGTTGGATTAGGTGAACGACCATAAATATCCACCTGGAAGCTATGTAGGGCTTCAAATAGCCTCAAAAGTGTAGAACCCACAATTACAAAGAATTATGGAAGAATGTGCTGAACTAAAAACTATCAAGAGGAGCCAATTGGAATAGGTGGGTGGCCACCAATATCCACCTGGATCAACTATCTCCATAGAGGTGGGTAATGTGAGTTATTGCGACATCCATTTAGTACCATGGTGGTCAAAATCATAGGTCAACTTGTGAGAGGCATAACTTCCTCATATGAAGTTTGATTGAGGTGACCCTTGCATCAATGCAAATCTCTTGATGTGTAGAATGACATTAGAGGATAAGGACTTTGTCCTCAAAGTTTTGACCCCCAAAAAAATGTTTAATGTCCCAAATGGGTTCTAGAAGTTTTAGGACCCCAAATCATCAAAATAGGACCCACCCCTAAAATAAGCCCTACAAGTCAATACCTCCTTCCAAAAAGTACCAAAATAGATGACAAATTATATTGTGATCCCTTTCAGATCAATGAATCATGGACATCCTAAGTAGAGGAGGAGCAATGATGGAAAGGTTCCTAGTTTCAATGAATATCATCAACCTTCTAGCTTGATATTGATTAAGTAACATTAATAATTAAAGAATCATTTAGTAATTAGCCTTAAACATTTTTTTTTACATTTTTTATTAATACACGAGAAATAATAATGATGGTGAATGTTCTGAAGATCAAAATTTGGATAATTTTTCTAGGTATAAGGACAAATGGGGACAAAAAGGAGGATAGATGGAGGTTTAGGGTTTTGCACAGTTTAGGGAAATCAGAAGAGCATGATGACTACTCTCTGGATCATAATGAAGGGATCCCTCTCTTCACCAATGGAGTATAGAGGGAGTAGAAGGAATTTTTTTAGCCTAAGGATAAGACCCAAGGGATCGTTGGTGTTATAGAGAAAATGTAACCAATGGATGGTAATATATCTCTAGGATTTGCCTATTGATCCTAGATAGACAATGTACTAGAATTCTATGGTTCTCTCTAGAAACAAGAAATCAGATTCACAATTACACAAGGAAATGGAAGAATTCCATATGTTATTCTGAAGGTTTTCCTTTATATGTCCTAGCTGTTGCAGTCCTGAAATTCCAATGCCAACTCCTACAACCTGCTTTCTTCACATAGGAGACAAAATAATACCATTATACTTCTCTTCCTAGTGTTATAATCCTACATCTATCTTGGGTATAACCTAATCTATGATGAAATAAACCAGATCTGAACATTCGTTAATGAAGTACAAATATTCATAGGGGAAAGCCAATGATCTATTAAATTAAACGAGAGAAATACATCAAATCCATTACCTATTAGTGTATATTCATTCCTCCTTTCCCTTGCTCCTTGCTCCTCCTCAACTCTTCAACCAAGCTAGGCAACTTGAATGCAACTAATGTAGATGGAGAAGGACCTTTGAATTTTGGAAGCATATATATGTGAATGATTCTTCCTCCTTGTGCTCAATATTTTTCTTATTTATATAGACTATTGGAAGAGGCTCGGGAGAGATTGTAAATCTTCTAGAGACCAATGGAGACTAGAATTCTATTAGTTCCAAGGCTCATGCCACGAAGAACCAAATCATCCCTCGTTCATCTCTTTGAAACTCTACAAATCTAAAAGGTTGCCGAGGGTGTTTCTTGTTGTGAATTTGTGTCAAGTGACATGTCGCTAGTCATCTCATATGTGACCAAAAACACCCATAAAAAATTATCTAAACCTTGATCTGAGAGATGTGTCTTGGCTTACATCTTCTGCTATGTCCCTTCGGATAATGTAGGGTGGAAATTAAGGCTATAATATATGCCCCCTAATGTGTAAGGTCAATAAAGGAATGGATGGTATAAACAGATTACAATAAATTGTGAGGCAACATGAGGGGAGAGAAAATAGGTCCGAAGGTCAAAGAGTACCTGCAATCAAACACTAAGGATAAATCCATGTATAAACCATCCCCAAGGTAGACATATTCAAAATTTGAAGAGTATCAAAGCATGACCACCAAAACAATACATTGTAGATCCATGACATGAAATGAAAGGTCATGGCCACACAAGAATACACTATGGATCCATGTAATCAATAAGATCATAGGCACAAGTAAATACAATGTGGATCTATGTCACAACATATACATCAGGAAGAAAATGAGAACTGAGGAGAGTGCCCCCAAAGTCTTCAAAGTACTCATATAAAAGTGATATAGTCCATTGCAACTTGGGAGGGGTGCTGTGAAGGAATGATGTGCCCCCAAACTCAAGGTCTTCGTCCCAAACCCCAATGGTACTATTCTACAACATGTAAATAGATGAGGTGATATCAAGCATGGTAGAAATTTTCTGATTACTGGTCATTGATGTATACCATTAACAGATGTGAGGGGACCCACCAATGAGGAAGATGGACCCCAATGTACCTAGTACAATCTAGCGAGTCAATTTATCATGAGTCAATGATGAAAACCCATTTTTGATTGTGATGAGGCCTGCCACTAAGGAATGCAAGCTCCAAGGTACTAGTTGGTTTCTAGATCCCTCTACTAGATAATGTGTTAAAGTATATAGGAAGAGATCTTTCTAAGGAGGGACTTGATGTATCCCCCATCAATTGACATGAAACACACATTGAGATAAGATGTGAAGAGATAGAATCCCCAAGAACAACTGACACAGGGATGGATGACTCAGAAAGTCAAAAAAATAATATATGGTTGACTCAGGTTGAACTTCCCTTGAACATATATCATGACACAATGGTGACTTGGTAGCAAGGCTTAAGAGCTAGATGTATATAGTGCAACAACACATGAGGAATTTAAGCACTCTCCATGATGAATGTAAGAGTAACCATTTAGAGGAGTATCCATGACTCATTTTACTGGGACATATCCTAGGAAAGATAAAAAAAAATGTAATATGATGACTCAAACAAGTTCCATGTTCAAGGGTGACTTGACTGATGCTTCCATTTCGAGATATATCAATGGTAAAAAAAACCCCACTCTTTTTTTGATTTTTTTTTAATCAATTTTTGGTGTCTCCTTCATGGTTTAACAAGCATGAAAGAGAGATAAAATTATGCTCAGTAGAGTATTTTTCGTTCAGTTTTAATGAGCACTAAAAAGAGTTAAATGTATACTCATGATGGTGTTTTTTAACGAGTCCAAAAAAGAGATAAAAGCGTACCCATCAATGTATTTTTCCTGTCCTTTTATGAGTCCAAAAAAGAGATAAAAGTGTACTCATATGGAGAGAATGAGTGGCTTAAAAACATGCTCCTATGTTCCAAGTGCATGGAACTAACCTAAGAAAAATGAATGCAAATGGTACTGGCAAGTGAGATCCACTCTTAGTAGTTGTTCTCTCCATGGGATTGTGGATGCAAAATAGAGGCCAAATAATGTAAGAGGCGAATGGTCAAAGGCTACTGCAATAGCTATAAGTCGGATTTGGGAAAAAATCAATAAAATGACATGAGCAACAAATGCATAGGTGACCATTAAACAACTTAAAAATCAGGAACCCCCTCAGGAAATGGGCAGAATATAGTTGAAGAGAGGAAAATGAGTCTCAACGACAAGACATGGTGGGACTACATGAGGGTTCCTAGGCCTACAAGAAGACACAACATGGGCACAAAATGGAAATCCAGGTGCTAAGTAGAGTTCCAATGGAGGGTAGGCACTACTGAACAAGTTATGACTTGCAAAAAAGGAGTGGCTAATGTCGCAACCTAATGGGATCAAACCTAAGACATTGTGACGAAAAAATGAATGGTTAATAATGCAAATCATGGATGAAGGGAAAAACCTATCCCTATATGACATTTTGGAAACATGTACCTCAAGTTCATTGGAAGTCTCCATCTTCATTAAAAAGCCCCTATTATGCTGTCAAAACATGTAAACTAGATGCCAGGGTCAATTTTAATTAAGAAAATGGCATTAAAAAGACAATAAGCTCATTTAAAGGAAAAATAACTTCAAGCCACTTACTTGGTATCAATGTGAAAATGATTTTTTATCACCCAACAAGTTATAAAATCAAACTTACCACGGTAAACAACTCATTTCTTATTTGCAAAGAGAGATGATTGGAGAGTTTGTGGAGAAAACCCTCTTCCAAGTGCAGGCTTCATGAGCTCATTGCGGGAGAATTACTCAACCAAATTCCTATCCATTTGTTCTAGGTGAGTCTCGACACTCATATTTTCAATTTCATGGATGGTATTTTTTTCATTTCGATGAGGAAATGTTTTGCAAAATGGTCTAAAAATATTGGATGCCTTGGGTGTCGTTGGACATGCGCATGTGTCATGTGACCTATCACTTGATGCCTTCCTAGTGTACAATGACATGTTGTGTGATACCTACATGGAATCCAATGACAAGCCCCATGATGCCAAGACGATGCCAGGAGACCTCCTAGGTGAGTAGGCATGCAGACCACAACCTTGATGAACTTTTTGTGCTTACGGGTTTCTTTTTTCTTCTGGTGTGCAGGGGATCGACACGGTGATTGAGTGGAAGGAGAGGGCCCATGCAGTAGATGATTTTTCTTCCCAAGCATATGTCCCCACATTGGTAGCTCTCTGTGACTGTGGATTGTTGAAGTTATTTTGCTGTCCATTATTAGGCTCTCATGAGTATCTTCTTAACAAGCTATTATGATATTGGAACCCTGAGCAAGAGTGCTTCATTGTAAAGGGTAATGTGCTATACCTTGAGGTAGAAGATAATTATTTTTGCACAGGTTTGTCATGGAGGGGGGTTCCATAGAGGGTAGATAGAGGGGGAGGTGAGGACAATGGGGAGATCAATGATGTGTAGAGGAAACTGGAGGGGTTGACTATGGGATTCACCTCTGTGCCGATGGACGAGATGCCACTGCATTTACAACGTCACACAATGGGTGTATGCTGCCTCTTTTGCTGAATTCTACGAAAGGTGGCTTGGGTGGTGATATGTTTCCATGACACTCATGACCAAAATGACTAGATGATAGTCTCTCCATTTTGTATTAGACTAAATTATTAGTTGGTTGACATATTTTGTATCAGGAGGCTAGTAGAGCCCTGATTTTGTATATTCACCTCTTTTTGAAGGATGTAACAAAATTTTATGACACACACACATGCTTATTTCAGCTACTACTTATGAATGTCCAATGATGTGATTGTCAACCATGTTTTATGTACATGCATGATAAAGAACTTAACTAATGAGACAAATGTCATTCTAACACATAATTATCCAACGAATCCACCAACATATTAGATCCTCTTAGAACATGACAATACTCAATATACTTAGAGTAGCATTCAAGAAGATGAACCCTCAATTACTTATGTAGAAACATGGGATGTCTAACACTATAGGTACGATTCAATCGTGAGACCATAAGCTGAGAGTCCAGTTTGACAACTAAATGACAGATACTAAGGGTGAGAGCCTCATACAAAATTTTATTGACAACACTATACTCCATGATGTTATTGGTTGCATGGCTAAGGTAAATACCCCTAAACTCACTAGCTCGTCAGTGCGAAAGAATATATCCCAAGCAATGGAAGCTATATTCTGGGTACTATGGCTGGCACCATCGGTGTATCCCATGTAGAATGAGGTGGAAGATGACATCTATAAATCAAGCATAAAGCATGATAAGAAATGAACCGAGACAAGTAACACACATAAAAATAAAATCACACAACTCCAAAATTAAAAATACACCTATGTACAAAGCATCATGTGGCCAAATGGTCTAAGAAAAATACTTTTTAAGGTAGAGTCCATTGCGAGTATCTGAAAGTGGATTCCCATCACAGTTGACTAGTGTGTAGGCCCCTCTTTTCAAGAAATGTTTAACGATGTAGGGACCATGCCAAAGGGGTTAAAATTTTCCTATGCCTAATATATCATGGTCACGGTCATAAATGAAGACCAAGTAACCCTTCAAAAAGACACGAAGATGGACATGTTTATCATACTGGGCTTTGATGCATTTCTTATGAATTTCATTGGACAATGCAACATCATGACTGTTAGACAACACAAGTATTCCAACAGAGGAAGAACACCTTCAGTAACCACTAACATAACCATATCAAAGATCAACACACCGATGTTTTGACATGGTAAAACACCTATGGGGAAACATCCACGACCCTAGCCAATGCGGCCACTTGGAGTAGTTTATTAATGCAAAAGAAAAAGATAACATAGAGATTTTACAAGAGATTTTCTCACAATTGATCATCGACAAATGACCCTCCATGCTCTTTAAATAGATATCATGGACCAATAGGGTGTTAAGCCACATATCAATGGTCGTTAAGATCGAGGAGAGTATGAACTATTGGATCACTCTATGTCGGGAACATATCGTGACCGTCAAATTTCCTAAATACAAATGCATACTAAAGAAAAAAACTAAGAAACACACTTTTACCTAACGACAGATTAGACCAAGTAGATATTAACTAACTCCTAAGTGTCTAGATATCCTAACAATGACATGTCAAGTATAAGAGACACTCCTATTTGGTAGAGGTATTGGGAGATAGTTCGACGACTAGATTAATGATTGGATTTTGCATTAAATCAGGAGGACTACCTCTAGACCATAAATGAGTTGGAATGATGTGACCCGGTGGAGGTTTTAATTGAGGTACTATAATCCCATAATGATGAAAATAACATGAGATGCTAGTTATTATTGTGTTTCCCTAACATCTTATGAATCATGGTCTTGAGGAAATGATTGATGGATTCTACTTAGCCATTGGCTTGAGGATACTAGGGTGTCGATTTCTCATGATGAAAACCCAACCTGGCAGCTAATTCAGTCATCAAATTGTTGCAAAAATGGGACCCATGGTTCATCATTATGGTCTTAGGAAGATTGAAGCTAGCGATGATGTGATTGAAATATAATAGATTAGTAGTGGTGTGATCATTAGAAAATATAGGCAAGGACTTGACCCACATGGTAAAGTAGTCAACAACCACATTGATGTAGACATGGCCATTAGCTGATGTAGGAGTACATGTCATAAAATAAATCCCCCATTTGGAAAAAGGGACTGACGATCACCACATGATGAAGTGGAGCAGGGTGAGTATGCATATTGTGGGTGAATATTTGTCAGGAATAACACTTTTGGACAACATTCATACAATATTTGAAGATCATGGGTCAAAAGTATCCAATATGAAAAATATTTGGGGCAGTAGCCGACCCAAAGAGATGACCGCCAGATGATCTGACATGAAATTCATTCAAAACCTTCTCAGCTTCCTCATCGATAAGGCAACGACGTAGAATGCAATAAACCCCTCTATGATAAAGGGAATCATCAATGATGATGTAGTGTCTAGCCTAATACCATATGCATAGATGTTCTCCATGAGAAATATGAGGATGAAAACGTTGGGTCTGGAGATATACCAAGACATCCCCATAACAGGGATCAGATAAGTCAATGAGAAATAAGATCTAATCATGAAATGAGTCATTAACCATGAGTTCAATATTGACTTTGGGAAGATCGAACATCAACTTTGTAAATCCAAAAATTTTCTTAGACTTGGAAGAAACAAACTCCAGGTCAATCTCTTGGATGATAACAATCCACTTCGAGTACTTTCCCCCAATGATATGATGACTCAACAACTCCTGCAATGGGTTGGCATCAGAAATAACAATGGTATTTCGCATGACGATATAATGGCTTAAATGTTGGACACCATGCACTACTTCCAAGGTCAAATTTTCAACGTAAGCATATCGAATCTCATGACTGTAAATAACACGTTCTTTTTGTGCATTGTCTCCTTGGATGAGCACCATTCCAATGGTAGATTCAGAGTTTGTGAGATAGAGCAGGAAGTCTTGATCATAGTTAGGAGGGATCAATAAGGGAGTTGACATCAAGGCCTTCATCAAGGTGTCAAATGACTATTGATCATGGTCATCCCACAAAAAGGTATTCCTTTGTTCAATAAGTGCATAAAACCCTTTGTGATATCATCATAGTTGACAATGAATCTATGGAAGAAGTTTTCCTTCCCTTGAAAACTATGAAGTTGGCTAATGGTATGATGAGGAGGAAAGTTGACAATTGCCTCAAAATTCAAAGGATAAACCATAATCCCATACTTGGATACAATGAAACCTAATAATCACCCAGAAACCACACAAAAAATCCATTTATGTGGATTTAAACAAATATTATAATAGTGACAACGAGTGAAAATGGCCAACAAGTGATGAATATGATCCTCACAACACTTGGAATGAACAACCAAATCGTATAAATATGCCTCTACAATATATTTGATGACATGAAGCATGTAAGACATGGCCTGCTGGAAGGTGGCTCCAACATTTTTAAGAATTAATGACAACTTTTGATAAACAAAAGTACCCCAAGGAAAAATGAAGGCAGTCTTGTGCTGATCGTCCGGTTTGATTTGGATTTGATTATAGTCGGAGAAACCATCCATGAATGAGAATATTTCACTCCCGACACATTCATCGATAATCTAATCAATGAATGAGGTTGGATAATTATCCTTTGTGCAAGCTTTGTTCAAATCCCTAAATGAACGTAGACCCTAATAGTGCCCTATTTCTTAGTGACCAGAATGATATTCGAGACCCATTCAGTCAAGGGATCTGGATAGATAAACTGTGCATGAAGAATATTTTTGACCTCTTCCTTAACGATAATAACTTTCTTTGAATTGATAGGCCAAAGCTTCTGCTGGACCGACTTGGCTCTGTCATACGTTTTAGTTTCATGTTTGACAATCTGGGGGTCAATGCTAGACATTTCTTCCTATGACCAAGCAAAAACATCATGCAATTCTTTGAATAGGGCCGTATAAAGTTCAATTTCTTGGGGAAAACAATAAACACGTATCAGGATGTGTTCCATGACACTTGGATTCAGGGAAATGTTAATGGGAATAGTTTTTGAAATATTCACCAAATTCACTTCTGAAAATACATCATAGATCATAATGGGAGATTGGTACCATTGAAAATTATCAGAAGAAACAACATTTTTGATGTCATCCTCTAACTATTCCAAATCGATAAGGAAAGACATGCGATGGTGCATATCCTCCAATGTCTTATCAGGTGAAGCCATGACTTCCATGATAGATTCATTGGAAGGAAGTTTGATATCGAGTAATTCATTTGAAATCATAAGAGGATTGGCGACCTAGGAAGGATTTATGTACTGATCATATTCCACATCCTGAAGGTAATCTGAATCAGAGTCAGTGGATGCTGACTGGATCTCCTGGGAGGAAATCTCTACCAAGGTGAATGGCATGGAATATCCATATTATTCAACATCCTTGAGAGAAGCTACCACGTAGGGATTGACAAATCTGAGGGGTCCACTCGTAAATGAAGAAATCATGTTGATAGGAGCAATGTTTGAAGAGGGAGGTGGTGGGGGAAGAGGGAATGTTCCCATGAGTGAAGAGTCTTTGAACATCCCCGCACAAACACTCATGTAATATTGTTGGGTATCACTGACAAAGGGTACATTAGAGCTTGCATTTGATCTAAGGTTTTGGGTACAAAACACAAGTTGATAAATTGTAACTATTTTCCCTGGGTGAGGGAAGTGCAAGACCTGAAAGATGGACGAGACAACTACAATCAACTCATAGAACCAAGTGCACCCAAATAACAAATTGTACTCAAGAGGCGCATTGACTGCCTGTACAACAACACATATAGTTTTACCACCTAAATCGATGGGAAATGTGGTGATAATCCCATGAGGATGGTGTTAGCGCTAGTAGTTTTTCCTAAACTTCTTTAGGAACAAGCCTAGCACATCTTAGAATTAAATTAATTGGGTTGGGTTTTTTAGGAAATTTTGAGAGTGATATGTTCAACAAGAAGGTAGTCAAGCCATTGGGCATGAATTCCATTAAATAAAATGACCTTAACCTAACATTCTATGGTAGACAAGTCAATCTAAATAAGGCATAGATCTGTTATGATATTGAATAGTTGTGAATGAAGAATTCAGGAAAAACACAATTGTAGGTTAGACCAAAGCAACATGCTTTTGGTATAGCTACCAGAAGAACCCATAATATCTTAAATATCCTTTCCAAACATTACGAAATGAATTAAATGTTTTTCATGGCAGCTATTGCAATAATTCTTACTACAATATCTTCAGCAATCACACATAAAATGGAATAATTTTGATAAAATATGATAACGCAAATAAGGAATGACTAACTGATCAAATCTTTATTTATCAACTAAAATTCTTTGACATAGAAATGGAATTAGGCCTTCGATTTAAAACAAAGACTTTACATACTCTACAACTCCCTCTCAACTCTTCTTGGATCTTCCAAACTTTCTCTCAGACCTCTCGGGTCTAAGAGATCATCTCCCCATACTTCCTTACAAATGATAACTTAAATAATAAAAATACCAATCCTCACTATCTAATGATTTGCTAAAAAAACAAAATAAAAATAGTTAATAATCACAAAATAAACTAAATTTGGAAATTGTTACAAAGTTTTTGGAATGCTGATTTGAATGCCCTCAAAATTTGCTCGGAATTTGGGCTTGATTTTCTGGCTGTTATTTGTCCTGGATATGGTTTTTATTGCCACCTGTCTTCTCTGTTGAAAAAATCTCTTGAAATATGAGATGGCTATGCAACTACTTGCTAAGTTTCTCCCTTAAATCATAAACTTCCATTGAAAGTGTGAATTGATTCTATGCCTGCTATCTTTGTGCATGAGATTTGGGATCACTGCTCATCTTTAAAAAATGCTCTGCCACTTATGCATTTGTTATTTTCATGCTTTGAAAAACTCGGATACTTTTTAACAATTTTTGTTTTAATTCCTTGATTAGTGGAGGCTGCTTTGATGATGAAGGTTTAGATGACTTAGCTCGATGCCAAGTAATTGCATTCAAGACCATGGAAGAAAGTGCTTTAAGTAAAGTAAATCTTGGACTATAAGGAACTTTATTTGTCTCAAGCATCTTGGAAACCTCCTTGCCAGAATCTTGCACCCTTTTGAACTGATCTTCAATTTATTTTATAACTTCGAGTAAAACCCTAGTTTTTTGAGTAATAAAAAGAGCATGATCACTATTTCCTCCTGAAACTGGTGCACTCTTCACTGTTGCCTCATCAACTGGCAAAGCCTCAATTTTCCATTTTTTCTTTTCTCTATCCTCATCATATTTGTTATTGATAGGAACTTTCTCTTATACGGATTTCTAAAGCTCAGGGTGGGAAACAAAACACATACTAGTCTCTCCCACATGATATGAAGACTGAGTGTCAATAGCTTGGCTTTTCCTTGCTGCCTTTTTCTCTCTCTGTAGTTTTGTCTTCATATCCTCTCCCTAATTTTCATCTCCCAAATCAAGAATTCCCTCTTCCTCCCTCATCCGACTTGAATTGCGACTGCTTCCTTCAGATGTTGGACTCGATCCGCTTTGATTGTAAAAGGGATTCATGGTATCCACCAAAATGAATGGATTGAAAAAAAAATCCCATGTTTGGTTATGGGGAGGAGAAGGAGGCAGAGGAGGATGATTTGGATTGTATGAAGGCCCCAACGAAGAAGCCAGAGTGGGAGATGAAACCAATGAAATACCACAAAAGCTATCCTCTTGAGACTGAGAAGCATCTGAATAAGAATCCCATGTCACTCTCTCTGGAGGAAAAGGCCTCTCCTCATATGTCGTGGAAGGCGTATTTCCCTATCTCAAAAATTCCATACGAGGCAGACTTGTATAAAATGTAGGGGATTCCCAATGCCTATACTCTTTCAGTGGTGATGCAAGACTTCCTGTAGGAGATGCCGAGTGTGAATGTGAACCCAAATGTGAGTGCAAGTGATAGGAATGAGAATCCAAATGCATATGTAAAGAGGAGGTGGTCGAATATTTCTCAGGGCCAACGATGGGATTTGAATATTTCTTCTCAGAAGAGCTCATCACATGCGACAGAGCGATAAAGGATGACAACAACAACATCTCATGTTCAGAGAAAACCTCGAGCGCTTGGCCAATACCACCTAGAGCTTGAATGTATTCTATATGAGTTGTGACCAGCGCATACGTGTGGTCCACCACCTGCTTAATAAATTTATTCCTCTTTGCTCTTAGGTGCTTTGATTTGAACTCATAAATTGGGCCTCGATCCCATTAACTTTTATAAAACAAAATTTGAATCCTGATATTCCTGAGGGCTGAAACAATTTTATATTTGGCCAAAATAAACCCTAGACCTGATAAAAAATAAGATTCTACCCAAATTTTTATAAAATTTGATAAAAAATGTGAATCCCAATCATCCCCTTCCAAAATTTAATGGAGGCACTACCGGAAGTTCCCGTAGCGAAAATGTTTCCTTTGAAAATGCCTGAGACAGAAAGAGTACTAACATGGGCTCCACAGGGGATGGATTCCTCCCTGTGAGGCTGCCAAGAACAAGAAGACTGGTGCCTTATTCATTGGGCTATGGATTCATCAACCTCCTTCCAAACCTCTGCAACTTTTCAAATTATGAACACTTACTAATGAAATGACAACATACTGCTGCAAACCAACTGCTCGATAAACAAGATTATTCATCTAACTACTCCTACTTCTAACTGGTAGAAACAAGCTAATGATGTGTAATAATTCTTCCAATGAAGCCATGATAGAATCCAATCGACTATAAGAGATTCTTTCATGCATACATAAGTAAAAGAAGAATATAATATTTGGAGCAAAAATTTGATTTACAAGACATACTTACAACCAAAATCCACTTTGATTCCAAATGCCACAAGGCTAAAATTTTATGAAAACCATGACTCCATGTAAATGGCCATTTGGTCCTATCAATTATGCTGCATTTCCAGCTGATACAGAAGGCCACATTGTTCCTGTGCTTCACTTATCAGATGATACTTCATTTGTTTTGCTGGAAAAAGAGCATGAACATCATTCGGGTGTTGGCAATCAAAATCCTCAAGGTCATCCTGAATCCGTTCATAAGTTTCTTGAAAAACAAAAAAAACAATGTCATCATCAGAATCAACAAACTGATCCATGTATTCCTCACTGCCATCAGATTCATAGCTGTCATTTACCAGCTCCGACTGTTCATGGATAATGGACTGAATGTATTCATGAATATGTTGATCATATTATGCCACGTCACAAACATTTGGATCTATAATTTTGATATCATCATTACATTCATAAAAAATGGGAGCAACATGATAAAATTCTAATGAAAAAGATGAATATTTCTGAAAATTGTCATCAGTAATATGATCTTCAAACAAACTTGGAACAGTTTCTGTATCATAATCATCACTATAAGAAACATTTGGATTAATGCCAAATGCATCTAAAGTATTATTATCATCAACCTCAATATCCTCCTGCTATAATATAAATATAGAAGATGATACATCTGATAGAAATCTTCTTCTTCTTCCTCAATATAACCATCCCCTTCATTTGCACTGCTAGAAGCATCAAATACTAAATTATAAATATATAATGCATATCCTTCACAACAATGCTAAAAAATTTTCTCAGCCGGGTAAATCCTCTTGCAATATGAATAAAAAACATCATGAATATCCTTCAAAGAATGAATGCTAGGAGAAGGAAGAGATTGACACCATTCACGATCATGTTCTTCTAAAGTAAACCTGAACATATTGATTAAGACATCCTCGTGAACAAAATCATGTTCAAGCATGCATTTTTGAAAATTTAATAAGTGCTCACTAGGATGATCATACTTGCTTCCTATGATTCTAGGAAGATAGTCATCCCATTCAGCTATAGTAGGCACCAAATGCGGAAAACCAGCTATGATTGAGAAATCACAAAATGAATACCTTCGAGCCAAGATAGCTTCCATGACCATTCTGGATCTTCAACCAATGGAGTCACCTATGAATCTTTGAACAATGGAGTCTCCATGGTGAAAGATAAGCATTCTAAAGTGTCCAACTTCAGTTCACCATCCAAATCTAGATCTCCTCCTTGTCATTCTCTTGGGGAAGATATCTTCACTTCCGTCCCCGACAACGACGCCAAAAATATGTTAGCGCTATAAGTTGTTCCTAGACTGCTTTAGGAACAAGCCTAGCACATCTTATAATCAAATTAATTGGGTTGGATTTTTAAGGAAATTTTGGGAGTGATATGTTCAACAAGAAGGCAGTGAATCCATTGGGCATGGAGTCCATTAAATACAATGACCTTAACCTAACATTCTATGGTAGACAATTCGGTCTAAATAAGGGATAGATTTGTTCTAAGATTTAATAGTTGCGAATGAAGAATTCAGGAAAAACACAATTGTAGGTTAGACCAAAGCAACATGCTTTTGGTATAGCTATAGGAAGAACCTGGAATAGCTTAGAAATCCTTTCCAAACATCACAAAATGAATTAAATGTTTTTCATGGCACCTATTGTATGAATCCTTACTACAATATCTTCAGCAATCACACATCTAATATAATAAATTTGATAAAATATGATAACAGGAATGATTAACTGATCAAAGATTTATTTATCAGCTGAAGTATTTTGACATAGAAATAGAATCAGGTCTTCGAGTTAAACTACAGACTTTACATACTCTACATCTACCTCTCAACTCTTCTTGGATCTTCCAAAATTTCTCTCAGACCTCTCGAGTCTAACAAATCATCTCCCCATACTTCCTTACAAATGATAACTTAAATAATAAAAATACCAATCCTCACTATCTAATGATTTGCTAGAAAAACAAAATAAAAATAGTTAATAATCACAAAATAAACTAAATTTGGAAATTGTTACAAAGTTTTTGGAATGCTGATTTGAATGCCCTCAAAATTTGCTAGAAATCTGGGCTTGATTTTCTGGCTGTTATTTGTCCTGGATATGGTTTTGACTACCACTTGTCTAATATGTTGACAAAATCTCTTGAAATATGAGATGGCTATGCAACTACTTGTTAATTTTCTCCCTTAAATCAAAAAATGCCATCGAAAGTGTGAATTGATTCTATGCCTGCTATATTTTTTCCTGAGATTTGGGATTGTGCTCATCTTTGACAAATGCTCTGCCACCTATGCATTTTTTATTTTCATGCTTTGAAAAACTAGATTAGTTTTTAACAATTTTTGTTTTAATGCCTTGATTAGTGGAGGCTGCTTTGATGACAAAGGTTTAAATGACTTAGCTTGATGCCGAGTAATTGCATTCAAGACCCTGACAGAAAGTGCTTTAAGTAAAGTAAATATTGGACAATACATAACTTTAATTGTCTCAAGCATCTTGGAAACCTCCTTGTGAAAATCTTGCTTCCTTTTGAACTGATCTTCAATTTCTTTTATAATTTCGAGTAAAACCCTAGTTTGTGTAGTAACAAAAAGAGCATGATCATTGTTTCCTCCTGAAACTACTCCACTTTTCACTGCTGCCTCATCAACTTGAAAAACCTCAGTTTTCCCTTTGTTCTTTTCTCTATCTTCATCCTCTCTGTTATTGATAGGAACTTTCAATTCTACAGATTTCTTAGGCTCATGATGGGAAACATAACACGTACTAGTCTCTACCACAGGATTTGAAGACCGAGTGTCAGTAGCTTGGATTTTCGTTGCTACCTTTTTCTCTCTCTGTAGTTTTTTCTTTGTATCCTCTCCATGATCTTCATATCCCAAATCAAGAATTCCCTCTTCCTTCCTCATCCGACTTGAATCACGACTGCTTCCTTCATATCTTGGACTCAAGCCACTTTGATTGTAAAAGGGATACATGGTATCCAACAAAATAAATGGATTGAAAAAAAATAACCATGTTTGGTTACGGGGAGGAGAAGGAGGCGACGGAGGATGATTTGGAATGTATGAAGGCCCTGACAAAGAAGCTAGAGAGGGAGCTAAAACCAATGAAATACCACAAAAACTATCCACTTAAGACTGAGAAGCATCTAAATAAGAATCCCATGTCACTCTCTCCAAAGGAAAAGGCCTCTCCTCATAGGTCCTGGAAGGCGTATTGTCCGATATTAAAAATTCCATACTAGGCGGACTTGTATACAATGGAGGGGATTCCCAATGCCTATACTCTTTCAATGGTGATGCAGGACTTCCTGCAGGAGATGCTGAGTTTGAATTTGAATGATGAGAATGTGAACCCAAATGTGAGTGCAAGTGATTGGAATGAGAATCCGAATGCAAATGTGAAGAGGAGGTGGTTGAATATTTCTCAGGGCCAATGATGGGATCTGAAGATTTATTCCCAGAAGAGCTCATCAAAGGTGACAAAGGGATTGGGGACGACAACAACAACGTATTTTGTTCAGAGAAAACCCTGAGCGCTTGGACAATACCACCTAGAGCTTGAATGTATTCTACATGAGTTGCGACCAACGCATACCTATGGTCCACCTCCTGCTTAATAAATTGCTTCCTCTTATCTCTCGGGTGCTTTGATTTGAACTCAAAAATTGGGCATCAATCCCCTTAAATTTTATAAAACAAAATTTGAATCCTGATAATCCCGAGGGAAGAAACAATTTTATATTTGTCCAAAATAGACCCTAGACCTAATAAAAATAAGATTATACCCAAATTTTTATAAAATTTGATAAAAAATGTGAATCCCAATCATCCCTTGCCAAAATTTAATGGAGGCGCTACCAAAAGTTCCCGTAGTGAAACATTTTCCTTTGAAAATTCCCGAGACAGAAAGAGTGCTAACATGGGCTCCACGGGGGATGGAGTCCTCCATGTGAGGATGCCAAGAAAAAGCATATTGTTTCCTTATTCATTGGGATATGGAGTCATCAACCTCCTTCCAAACCTTTGCAACTTTTCAAATTCTGAACACTTACTACTGAAATGACAACATATTGTTGCAAACCAACTGCTCGAGAAACGAGCTTATTCATCTAACTACTCCTACTTCTAACTGGTAGAAACGAGCTAATCATGTGTAATCATGCTTCCAATGAAGACATGATAGAATCCAACTGACTATAAGAGCTTATTGCATGCAAACGAAAGTAAAAAAAGAATATAATATTTGCAGCAAAAATTTGATTTGCAAGACATACTTACAACCACAATCCACTTTGATTCCAAATGCCACAAGGTTGAAATTTTATGAAAACCGTGACTCCATGTAAATGGCCACAGGGTCCTACCAATTATGCTGCATTTCATGCTGATACGAAAGGCCACATTGTTCCTTTGCTTCATTTATCAAATGATACTTGATTTGTTTTTCTAGAAAAAGAGCATGAACATCATTCCGGTGTTGGCAATAAAAAGCATCAAGGTCATCCTGAATCTTCTCATAAGTTTCTTGAACAACAACAACACCATTGTCATCATGAGAATCAACAAACTGATCCATGTATTCCTCAATGCCATCAGATGCATAGCTATCATATACCGGATCCAACTGTTCATGGATAATGGATTGAATGTCTTCATGAATCTGCTGATTAGATTCTTCCACATCACAAACATTTGGATCTAGAATTTCAAGATCATCATCATATTCATCAAAAATGGGAGAAACATGATAAAATTCTAATGACAAAGATGAATATGTCTTAAAATTATCATCAATAATATGATCTTCAAACAAAGTTGGAACAAATTTTGTATCATAATCATCACTATAAATTTTTTTTGGATTAATGCCAAATGCATCTAAAGTATTATTGTCATCAACCTCAATATCCTCCTGCTGAAAATTCTCCTACTATAAAATAGATTTAGAAGAAGATATATATGATAACAAATATTCTTCCTCTTCCTCAATATAACCATCCCCTTCATCTACACTTATAGAAGTATCAATTGCTAAATTCTGAATATATAATGCATATCCTTCTCAACAATGCTCAAAATTTTTCTCAGTCGGGTATATCCTCTTACAATATGAATACAAATCATCATGAAAGTCCTTCAAAGAATGAATGATAGTAGCAGGAAGAGGTTGACACCATTCACGATCATGTTCTTCCAAATAAAATCTGAACATCTTGATTAAGACATCCTCAAGAACAAAATCATCTTCAAGCATGCATTTATGGAAATTTAATAAGTGTTCACCAGGATGATCATACTTGCTTCCTCTGAATCTGGGAAGATAATCATCCCATTCAGCTATAGTAGGCATCGGATGTGGAAAACCATCTATGTTTTAGAAATCACAAAATGCATACCTCCGAGCCAAGATAGCTTCCATGACCATTATGGATCTTCAACTAGTAGAGTCGCCTATGAATCTCTGAACAATGGAGTGGCCATGGTGAAAGATAAGCAATCTAAATTGTCCAGCTTCAGTTCACCATCCAAAGCTAGATCTCCTTGTTGGCTTTCTTCCAGGGAAGATATCTTCACTTCCGTCCCCAGAAACTGCACCAAAAAGATGTTAGCACTAGAAGTTGTTCCTAGATTGCTTTAGGAACAAGCCTAACACATGTTAGAATCAAATTAATTGGGTTGGGTTTTTCAGGAAATTTTGAGAGTGATATGTTCAACAAGAAGGAAGTGAAGCCATTGGGCATGGAGTCCATTAATACAATGACCTTAACCTAACATTCTATGGTAGACAAGTCAGGATAAATAAGGCATAGATCTGTTCCGAGATTGAATAGTTGCGAATGAAGAATTCAGGAAAAACACAATTGTGGGTTAGAACAAAGCAACATGCTTTTGGTATAGCTACAAGAAGAACCTATAATAGCTTAGAAATCCTTTCCAAACATCACAAAATGAATTAAATGTTTTTCATGGCATCTATTGTAGTAATAATTACGACAATATCTTCAGAAATCACACATCTAATATAAGAAATTTGATAAAATATGATAACCCAAAGAAGGAATGACTAACTAATGAAAGCTTTATTTATCAGCTGATGTTCTTTGAAATAGAAATAGAACCAGGTCTCCGATTTAAACCAGATACTTTATATACTCTACAACTCCCTCTAAGCTCTTCTTGGATCTTCCAAAATTTCTCTCAGACTTCTCAGGTCTAAGATATCATCTCCCCATACTTCCTTACAAATGATAACTTAAATAATAAAAATACCAATCCTCACTATCTAATGATTTGCTAGAAAAACAAAATAAAAATAGTTAATAATAAAAAAATAAACTAAATTTGGAAATTGTTGCAAAGTTTTTGGAATGCTGATTTGAATGCCCTCAAAATTTGCTAGGAATCATGGCTTGATTTTCTGGTTGTTATTTGTCCTGGATATGGTTTTGACTGCCACTTGTCTTCTCCATTGACAAAATATCTTGAAATCTGAGATGGTTATGCAACTACTTGCTAATTTTCTCCCTTAAATCAGAAACTACCATCGAAAGTGTGAATTGATTCTATTCCTACTATCTTTGTGCCTGAGATTTGGGATCACTTCTCATATTTAACAAATTCTCTACCACTTATGCATTTGTTATTTTCATGATTTGAAAAATTGGATTACTTTTTAAATTTTTTTGTTTTAATGCCTTGATTAGTGGAGGATGCTTTGATGATGAAGGTTCAAATGACTTAGCTCAATGACAAGTAATTGAATTCAAGACCTTCACAAAAAGTTCTTTAAGTAAAGTAAATCTTGGACGATAAGGAACTTTATTTGTCTCAAGCATCTTGGAAACCTCCTTGCCAAAAGAGCATGATCATTGTTCTTTGAGTAACAAAAAGAGCATGATCATTGTTTCCTCTTGAAACTGATCCACTCTTCACTGCTGCCTCATCAACTGGAAAATCCTCAGTTTTCCCTTTTTTCTTTTCTCTATCTTCATCCTCTCTGTTATTGATAGGAACTTTCTCTTCTATTGATTTCTCAAGCTCAGGGTGGGCAACAAAACATGTACTAGTCTCTGCTAAAGGATATGAAGACTGAGTGTCAGTAGCTTGGATTTTCCTTGTTGCATTTTTATCTCTTTGTAGTTTTGTCTTCGTATCCTCTCCCTGATCTTCATCTCCCAAATTAGGAATTCCCTCTTCCTCCTTCATCATAATTGAATCGCGACTGCTTCCTTCATATGCTGGACTTGGGATTCTTTTATTGTAAAAGGGATACATGGTATCCACCAAAACGAATGGATTGAAAAAAAAATCCCATGTTTGGTTACGGGGAAGAGAAGGAGGTAGAGGAGGTTGATTTGGACTGTATGAAGGCCCCAACGAAGAAGCCATAGTGGGAGATGAAACCAATGAAATACCACAAAAACTATTCTCCTGAGATTGAGAAGCATCTAAATAAGAATCCCATGTCATTCTCTCCAGAGGAAAAGGCCTCTCGTCATAGGTCGTGGAAGGCATATTTCCTGATCTCAAAAATTCCCTATGAGGCAGACTTGTATACAAAGGAGGGGATTACCAATGCCTATACTCTTTCAGTGGTGATGCAGGAATTCCTGCAGGAGATGCCGAGTGTGAATGTGAATGATGAGAATATGAACCCGAATGTGAGTGCGAGTGATGGGAATGAGAATCCAAATGCAGATGTAAAGAGGAGGTGGTCAAATATTTATTAGGGCCAATGATGGAATATGAAGATTTCTTCTCAAAAGAGCTCATCACAGGCGACGGAGGGACCGATGACGACAACAACAATGTCTCATGTTCGGAGAAAATCCTGAGCGCTTGGCCAATAACATCTAGAGCTTGAATGTATTCTACATGAGCTACGACAAGCGCACATTTGCGGTCCATCACCTACTTAATAAATTTCTTCCTCTTAGCTCTCGGGTTCTTTGATTTGAACTTGGAAATTGGGCCTCAATCCCATTAACTTTTATAAAACAAAATTTGAATCCTGATATTCCCGAGGATAGAAACAATTTTATATTTGGAAAAAATAAAACCTAGACTTGATAAAAATAAGATTATACCCAAATTTTATAAAATTTGATAAAAAATGTGAATCCCAATCATCCCCTACCAAAATTTAATGGAGGCTCTACCGGAAGTTCCCGTAGCGAATTTTTTTCCTTTGAAAATACCCGAGACAGAAAGAGTGCTAACATGGGCTCCAGAGGGTATGGATTCCTCCATGTGAGGCTACCAAGAACAAGCAGATTGGTGCCTTATTCATTCAGCTATGGAGTCATTAAACTCCTTCCAAACCTCTGCAACTTTTCAAATTCTGAACACTTACTACTAAAATGACAAGATATTGTTGCAAACCAACTGCTCGAGAAACACTATTATTCATCTAACACTCCTACTTCTAACCGGTAGAAACAAGATAATATTGTGTAATCATGCTTCCAATGAAGCCATGATAGCATCCAACAGACTATAAGAGCTTCTTGCATCCAGACATAAGTAAAATAATAATATAATATTTGCAACAAAAATTTGATTTGCAAGACATACTTACAACCACAATCCACTTTGATTCCAAATACCACAAGGCTGAAATTTTCTGAAAACCATGACTCCATGTAAATGGTCACTGAGTTCTACCAATTATGATGCATTTCCAGCTGATATGGAAGGCCACATTGTTCCTCTTCTTCACTTATCAAACGATACTTCATTCATTTTGCTGGAAAAAGAGCATGAACATCATTCATGTGTTGGAAATCAAAAGCATCAAGGTCATCCTAAATCTTCTCATAAGTTTCTTGAACAACAACAACAACAATGTCATCATGATAATCAATAAATTGATCCATGTATTCCTCACCGCCATCAGATGCATAGCTTCCATATACCGGCTACGACTGTTCATGGATAATGGAAAGGATGTGTTGGACAACTGAGAGGGGGGGGGGGGGGGGTGAATCAGTTGTCACCGAGCTTAAACAATTATGCTTCTTTTAAAACTCTTTGCAAAAACACTAAATGATGATCACACTAATGTAGAGAAATAAACACAGGCACATTCAGCATCAGTCACATATATGAGAAACACAGAGACAGATATTTTTCGAGGAAACCCATGCAGGGAAAAAACCTCTTTTTCTTTATATGATAAGTAATAATTACATTCTTTACATTATCATACATATGAGAACCAACTCATAATGAGGATACAACCTCTGTTTTGCAAGATGCAACTTGCTGAGAGCACCAACTCTCTGTTTTCTCTAGCACCCACTAGAAGGAAGCACCAACTCCCTGGTTTTTCTAGCAGCAACTAGAAGGAAGCACCAACTCCCTAGTTTCTCTAGCACCAACTAGAAGGAAGCACCAACTCGCTGATGTTTCCAGCACCAATTGGATGGAAGCACCAACTTCCAATCATACAGACACCAACCTGTATAACAGAGAACAAGAGTTCTCCCTTGCACCACCCTGCCACCCTAGTTTCTCTGGCTGCAACCAGATGGAAGCTACAACTCCCTGTGTTCAAGAACCCACTTGAACCTTTGAGGACAACAGTCCTCCCGAGCACCTCCCTTCCACCCTAAAGTATTAATTCTTTGTTACTCAAACTTATTACAGTGATATAATGTTCAACAATGGCTTACCATACTCATCACTGTTCTGCTGCATTTCGTTACTCTGTCTGCCTCATTGCCTTCCTGCTCACCTCACTTGTGCTGTCTGTTCTTCTGCCTTTTAAGCTCTGTGCGCCATACCCATTCACTGCACAGATCCTCTTCTATTCAATTCAGCTGCTGCACTCTCCTTCTTCTTCACACATGAATCATCTTCACCAGCTACAATCACAGCAAACTCCAACAGCAACAACCACCTCACCTCTTCTCTGTACAATGTACTTATAGCTTCTGTGCCCCTTGTGCATGCAATGTGCACAATTCCTCTGCATACTCACACCGCGTCGATATCCTCCACCTCTCGAGTGCTCTGCATGATCATCATGGCGACTCTTCAGCTTCTCTGGCAGTTCAACCACGCGTTCAACATCACTGGGTGTTATGCTGAGATTCCTCGACCTCTCTAGCAGTTTGAGACTCTTCGTCTTCTCTATGAAAGTCAAGCTCACCTTCTCTGTTTCAGTTACAGGCTCCAGCCCTCATCTAGCTGTCAATTTCCTCCACGAATCATCTTCATTCCACTGGCAGATTCCTTGTAACTCTTCAGCTCCTCTAGAAATCACACAGAAGTCTCTTCGACTTCTCTGGCAGATGTCATCAATGGTTTCTGGCAGTCTCACTGCGTCGTGCCTCAGTAGCCCTCCGATCTTGTTTAAATTCATCTACATCATTGGATATGCGGCGAGAAAATCTAGACGCTCAGTATCTGTGCTCCCAGATCTACGGTCAAGATTCGATTCCGGATCCCCCTTGCCATTCTATATTTAAGCGGAGGGGGGGGGGTCCGGAA
>ML779721.1:706638-727877 GCA_009831015.1 Picea engelmannii | reverse complement strand
CAAAAGTTGTTATTTGGTTAGAAACAGGGATATCAGATATCACATAATCTACAACACTACTACCTAGCCCATGAATACAAGTCATTTGGTTGGAGTTTGGCCACTTCATTACTCCATTGCAAATTATTAAGTCTTGAGAGCTACAGAGCTTGACTAACTCAGTACCAAACAAAAATGAGTTAAAAAAAAAGCTTAAAAAAAAACCGTCAAATTAAAAATAAAAATAAAAATAAAAAATAGAGTGGGAGGGGGATGGCGGCATCGCCCTCCCACTCCATTTTTTTAAGTTTTTATTTATTATTTTTAAATGACAATTTTTTTTTTTAATTTTCATTTTTTAATTTTTAATTTTTATTTTATAGTTTATGTTTTTTTTTTTTAAATTTGATGTATTTTTTTTTTATTTCTGTTTGGTAATTTTTTTTTTGAAGTTTTTTATTTTATTTTTATATTAATGTTTGTCTTTTATTGATTTTGGTTTTCAAAATTTAGTTTTTAAATAATTTAAGCTCTTATTTTAATGCTTTATGTTATTTTTTATTTTTTACTTTCTTTTTAAAAAACAAATTGTGTTTTTTTCATTTAAAAAAATTGTAATTTTCATTTTAAAAATGTGTATTTTCATTAAATAAGACAATTTTTCATTTAAAAAAGGGATTTTTTCATTAAAAAAATTGTTTTTTTATAGACAAATGTGTTTTTTTTTCTTTAAAGGAAAAAATAAACATGTATGTGGATTTTCTTTTTTCAATTTTTTAAATGTAAATTTTAAAAATAAAATAAAATTCATTAATAAATAAAATATCACTTTTCGATTTACAAGCTAATTTGAAGTTCTTTGTCCATGACAGTGCCATTAAACGGGGCTACTGTTTCAATTAAGTTGGAATTTTAACTCCAAAAATTAGAAGGGTGCTACCAGTAACATCACATTTGGATTCGAGGGTCAATTTTAACAGTATTGGTTGTTAAGGCAATGGTTTCAAGCAAGTCACAATTTTAACCACCCTGTAAAAAAGGGGTGCTACCGGTTGCACCATTTTTGAAACACGGGTAAAAAATGCAACCTCCAAAAAATGAGAAATCTGGAGAGTTCTTGTTAAGTTGGTAACTTTGTTCTTCTTACACATAAGAGACAAAACAATACCATTCTACTTCTCTTCCTAGTGTTAGAATCCTAGATCTAGTTTGGGTCTAACTTGATCTATGATGAAATAAACTTGATCTTAACATTCATAAATGAGGTACACCTACTCATAGGGGAAAACCAATGATCTATTAATTGAAATGCACGAAATACACCATAGTCATTGCCTCTTAGTGTATATGCATTCATCCTTGCCCCTTGTCCCTTGCTTCTCCTTAGCTCTTCAACCAAGCTAGACAACTTGACTGCAACTGATGTAGATGGAGAAACACCTCTAAATTTTGGTAGCATATATCGGTGAATGATTCTTCATCCTCATGCTCAAGATTTTCCTTCTTTATATAGATTCTTGGAAGAGCCTTGGGAGAGCTTATAGAACCAACTCATTCCTCGCTCATCTCTTTGAAACTCTGCAAATATAGAAGGTTGTTGAGGGTGTCTCTTGTTGTGAACTGGTGTCATGTGACATGTCACTACTCATCTCATATGCGATCAACGATGTGCCAACGACACCCCTAAAAAATTATCTAAACCTTGATCCGAGAGTCGTGTCTCAGCTTACATCTTCTTCTATGTCCCTTGTTACAATTTAGGGTGGAAATTAAGGCTATAACACTTGGGGGTCCTCTTATGTCTATTCTACAAAGCATACTATTTTTTTTTTAGATAATATTGAAAGAGGGGGTGTTGGATATGTACAAGATAGCTTTGTCACAAGGACATGAGATACCATAAATCCCCCTTTTGGGAATGGGTTAAAGAAGATGTTATATCAGACTTGAGCTAACGCTTCATTAATTGGTTAATTTATTCATCCAAGCAATGTTGTAGGAGGTTTTGAGGCGGTTTGTGGAATATACGCTACAAACCATGTTGAGTCTACCATTCATTCAAGAATAGAGAAGTTTCAAAGCACACATAAATTTGTAGAGGTGGGTAATGAGAATGTGAAGGAAGGGAATACAAAGGTGGGGCCTATTGAATCTATAAATATTATATGTCTATGGTTAGAAGTGGGTGGACACTTAAGGAGAATGAGGTGTAAGATTAGAGACAAGTTCAAGGAGGAGAGGCATGATGTGCATAACATTGGCAAAAGAAAACCCTAAATTGGTTTTAGTCATGGATATAACCACAAAATAAGTGGTGGGGATGACATGCAAAATTTTAATGGTTCATTTCCATGGGAAATATACTATTGAGAAGAATCTATATTTCTAGATTGAGTGGACATGGACCCATCTATTGGGTTACTTTCCTAGTTTTCACACACTAGCAAAAGGCTGGACAACCTTCCTTTTTCAAACAGATAAGAGGACATAATGAAGATTCTTAAATTGGAATGGTATTGGAGACCAAAATTATTAATTATGAATAGATGGACACCATTATTTGAACCTCATTTTGAGAGTATCATTGAAACAATCGATGTGGGTAAAGCTGTTGGGGTTAGCGTTGGAGCTTTGGTTGGTGGATGCCTTCAAGGCCATAAGAGATAGGTTGGGATTTTTTTTAGAGGAGGACAAGTAATTCAAAAATACATCAGTAAGATTGATAGATTTAATCTTAGTGGAGTTATGTGTGAAAGAATGGATGACACAAGAGTTATAGATTAAGGGTGGGGAGTCAAACAGATGCACAACTAGTGGATTGTGTTGTCATTCCTTTTCAATGTGCCAGATGCCATGCCTATGGGAATTTAATAAATAAATGTGCTCTAAATTTTCTTGGAATATTATGGAGAATGAAAAAAACAGTAGTGGGAGAGGGAGTGAAAAACCGAGATAAAGCTTAAAGGGATTTGGAAGGTAATCCTCAAGAGGCTAGTGGGAATGAATCAAAGGAGAAGAATGAAATTTAAGAAGTGGTGTAGGCTTGTGAGAGAGGTCAAATTGGTCAGGTAGATTATATGAAAGGAGATAAAGCATGTAATGAAAAGGAAAATATATTTCCATTGGTAGAATCATCAAAAGAGATGCATGTAAAGTTGGTCTAGGGTTCTTTGAGCTTGGATTCCATTTCTACATAGGCTCTGATTTTCTTAGGTAAGTTAAACTGTCCTCCTATTAGTCCATATTTGTTTTGAAAAATGGAACTATTAATTTACATTTTGAATTATGGTTGCAACTTGATGTTTATAATGATTTTCGTTTCAATAAGTATAGAAGTGGAAAGTAGAGTTCTAGGGGAAGGTGAGAGGACTGGGTTGTAGAGTTTTCTTTGGGATTGGGAACCAACCTCATGTTGGATGAGGGTTTTACTTGAATCCAGGTCTAGGGGGAGGATACCCAAGGATACTTGGTGATTCCAACCCCTAGGGTAGTGGGATAGGTGTTTGTTGTTAATTATCCTTTTAGATACCCTCTCAAGTCCAAAAAGTGGGTTGAGCCTTTAGTTTCTCAATTTATAGAAGGGGGTTTAGGAAGGGATACAGGGAAGGAAGGATCTAAATCTAGAAGGGGAGGAAAATCCCATATCTCACTTGCCAAAAATAAATCCCCCGGGGAGGTGATGGAGGGGAAACAATAAACCCTCAAAGGGGCCTTTATAGTAGGGGAAAGCCTCATTAAAGGTTCCCCAATGTTAGTACTATCCCTCAACATAAGGGGTACATGTAATCCCTAAAATCAAGTGCATTAGGGAGGATGTAAAATCTACATGAACATGATATCATATTTATTCAAGTGACCATGGGGGAGTGAAAGAGGATATCGAAAGACCTTTCCAAAAATTGGAAGGAATGGAATTTGATAGATGTTGATGCTGTAGGATGTTTATGTGCTTTGTTAACTACATGGAGAAGATAGACAATGTGTTTGATTAACACTATGTGTTTGAATCTAGGGATTGGAGATGAATTCATTCCAATGGAGATGGGGAGTTTTTTTATTGTATTTAATGTATATGGTTGGTATGATGATATAATACCTTTATGAGAGAATTTGACCAGACAAAATCGTCTAAAAGTAGATTGAGTTATTATGGGGAGGGATCTTAACTTTACGAGCAAGAGGACAAAGATTTGGGGGAGTTATACAAGGGATAATCCCCTAGCATATTTCTTTATAAACAAATTAGAGGAATTAAGGTTAGTGGATGTGAATTCAATTAATATGACACCTACTTGGAGAAACCAAAGGGCTACATGTTATAAGAGAAATTCATCCATTGAGACAGATTCCACCTAACTTGTGGTCAAGTTGGTTACAACCTCTTTAGCATCTCAACACAAGGCAAATGATAGCTACACCTTATATGGTCCTATGTATTTGGTGGTGAAAAGGGGAAGAAAGAGAGGTGAGGCACTTGCTTGCAAGCCCTCTTGGGACCACCCATCTTGGGTTTTGTACTCCCTCAACTTGCTAGAGGGATAAAAGTTTTGGGGATGGTAATGGTGTGCAATAGATTTGTAATAAGCTCCTTTATTTTTGGATTAGAAAACTAATAAAAGAAAATATCAAGTTGTTCACTCCCTTGTGGACTCAACAAGGTGATCTAGACTAGTTCTTGAGGTCAAATAGAGTGCAAAACAACTAACTGGTGAACAATTTGTGCAAATGTACTTGAATTAAGAGTCAAAATAGCTTCAAAAACCTACGACCATGCCATTTAATATGGATGTAAATTAAAAAAATCCACAATAATGAGCGAACAACAAGTTGTACGTACCTAAAATTTCTTGAAAAAAAACCCATAATTCAAATTCATCCCTTAAATAGGCTTCTACAACCATGAAAAAATTGTAATCCAAAGGATATAAATTGCTTCAAAAATAAATTCCTTAATTCCTAGTGATTCCAGGGTTGATTTTGGGGTTAATTAGATTTCTAAGTAGTGCAAATTTAGGACATCCCTCTGTTTTGTTTCATAATTAGGTATCCACTTGTAAAAATAACTTCATCAAGTCCCAACAACAAGGCTGGCACCTAACAGGTCTAACTTTGGAAAGTGATCTCGATTAACCAACCCCCATGGGGTCGGAAAGTGAAATTAGATCACTATAAATTAGTTATGAAATTAGTATGATAAGAGTTAATTTCTACTTATTTGGCACTAAATGAAATAAAAAGTCTACAAGGTGGCAGGTGGACTGACGAAAGGTTTAGGATTTTAACCATGTGTGATTTTAAATTTTATCCAGTTAATCAACAAGCAAAGGCTACCGATCCATTCTGAAGGTCGTTCAATTTAGTCTCACACCTTTTATCTCCCAACATGATCTTCCTGGTATAAAGGAGTGAGTTGGTATAAACCACTTAGTCAAAACAACAAGTTCCCCATGCAATTAAGAGGAGGATGGGTTAACCCCTTCTCAACACTAGCGCTTTCAGGATCTTAAAGTTGCATGGATGGAAGAAGGATACTTGCACAAAGGAAGAGGCTCAAAATTTTCCTAAGGGATTTTAGTTAAAATTACCCCAATAGAGTAGTATTCCAACTGAGACTAAACTATTCAATGTTTGGAATCGTGATGAGACCAATTTGAGAAAAACTCACTCAATCCATACAAGGAAGAAAAAGTTTATGAGGGGATCCTAAGGGGGATTCCCTAGCTCAGATTCTTGATATTTTGTAATTTGAGGATTGCCCTAAAGGACCCCTAGAACTCCTATCTTCCAAATAATATTGGTACACACTTCCCCTTGAATAAATCTACACAAACAATCACATAAAAACACAAGTAAGAGTTGTTAGTAAGGAAAAATGAACAAGTTAAATATAAGGAAATAATAAGGACACATAACTAACTAATCCCTCAAAGGATATAGTCTAGTGTATCCAAAGAGGATAATATGGGGTACCTAGAGAGGTACCCAAGGAGGGTAATGATAGATAGGTGACTACATAGAGTGAAAGCAATAATTGTAAGAAGGCTTACTAGAAGGTTCCACCTACTAGAAGGCCCCTTCACTAGAAAGCTCCTAGGAGGTTAGATAGAACTATATAAATAAGTAGAAGCAATGTAATGAGATGTATTGTGAAGTATATTGTAATTGTAGCAAGCATTGCTTGTTGAATGATTTCCTTCTTTAAGGAATAATTAATGGTTTTACCTCGCCTCAAGGGTTTTCTCTACAATTCTTATGTTCATTCTTTTGTTATCTATTGTGTGGATTTGTTATGTTCAAGTCAATGTTTATCTTCCATTTGCATATCTATTGAGTTACAATACAATTGTATCATATATCTTTCTTGGACAAAAAAGGGGAAGACATTTTTTCTTTTTATCAAATTTTTAAGGGAAAAAGAGGATGATAGCCTTCAAATCGTTTTTTGAAACTTTTTGTGTAGAATTTGAAGAAACTGGTTGTAGATCCAAGTTCCTCTTGAAAAAAATACCCCAATTCAAAAAAAAATCATCCAAATTGGATTTTAGATTTTGGGAAGTGGATTTATCATTGATTTAAAGTCAATTGTTTTAAGGTATTTCTGGTGACAACAATGTGGATTGTAGATCAAATATCTTTTTATAGATTTCCTAGATTTCAGTTAAACCAGTTAAAATTTATGAATAATGGCCTTGACGTTTCAGAATTGTGGTCATAATAGCCAATCATAAAAGTATAGAAGAAGTTATGATCATTTTACATTAGTCACCTCAAACCCTAGTCGCACAAAGGAACTCCATTGAAAAGTAAGTTTTGTGTTCAAAACCCTAGTTGTATTATTGGGATATAGAAAGATAAATGTTTTTTTTTTATAGAAAAATATGATGGTCCTAGTATTGAAGAATACATAAAGTATGCAAATTCATTATGGAAAAAAAATTGGAGACTAGGGCTATGCCTTGAATTAAAAGATGGTGCTATCATATGGTGGAAGTTGCTTAACTTTGACAAGATGAGGGTACTTCCATATGAAGCATATGAACACGTATTTTTAGATAAGTGGTCTTATATTGGGTAGAAATATAAAGAGAGCACCAAGGGTTTGTTTTCATGTAAAAACTTCCTATTATAGGTTCACTGATGTATTCAACAAGAGAAGGTCATTGTTTTTATCAACACTAGTTGTAAACATAACTTCATCACTGTTAACTTGGCTAAAATATTGTAAGCTCCTGTAAAGCATATTCAAAGCACATAGGTTGAGGGTGAAAATGTTAAAAATTTTAAAGATTTGAATATTACCATGGATAAATATGTGTTGCATTTAGACTATCAGGCTATAGATATGGATGATGTAGATAGTGTTTTGGGATATCCTTGGATGGACTAACTTGGTACAATTAATATTAATGTGCAAAATAAGTTTTCGAAGCTTTGGTATAAGAAAAAGAAAATTACACTGCAGGATATTTCTCTGATTAGACAAGAAGGGTCCAAGGGGGAACTTGAAGAAGTTCTTGCAAGGAAACTAATTTTATATTTTAAGGTTGAATCAAAAGAAGACCCTACAAAATCATATAAAGAAAATCCCAAGAAGGGCATACAAATGACAAAAACATCAGGAGCTAAATGACTCAAGGGAACCCTATGTTGAAAAGTCTAAGAAAGAAGAAACAATAGGTAAGGTTGATGTATATCACCACCCAAACTACTTAAAGAAACACCAATAATCAAGGCAAGGGCGTGAGCATTAGAAAACTTATGGACCAACATGGAACCAAAAGGGAAACTTGTATGAAGGAACATGGAGGACTAAAAGAAATGCATTGAGATATAAGAGTATCACAATGACAACATGGAACCAAAGGAGCAACTAAAATCAATATCAAGTTGGAAAGGAAGTTGCGGGACCCCATGTTTGCTTCACTAAGATGGATGGATGCTCATGTTTGGTACTATTTGGCTACATTTCTTAGCCAATCTTATTGTGTGGCTTCCTCCCATGTTTTGAGGATGAAACATGTGAAGGGGGATGGAATGTAGTGTACCTAGGGAGGATAATATGGGGAACCTTACAGGGAGGTACCCAAGGGGGATAATGATAGATATGTGGTCACATAGTGTGAAAACAATAATTGTAAGACGACTTACTAGAAGATTCCACCTACTACAAGGTCCCTTCACTGGAAAGTTATTAGGAGGTTATATAGAACTATATAAAGAAGTAGAAGCAATGTAATGAGATTTATTGTGAATTATATTGTAATTTTATAAAGCATTGCTTGTGGAGTGATTTCCTTGCTTAAGGAATAATCAATGGTGTTATCCTACCATAATGGTTTTCTCTACAATTCTTGAGTTCATTCTTATGTTATCTATTTTGTGGATCTATTACATTCAATTTAATTTCTTTCTTCAATTTTCAAATCTATTGAGTTACACTATAAATAACAAACATAATAAGCAATCACAACTACCCCTCAAGCCTTAACCAAAAATGATTCAGTTCCAACAACGCAATGAGAACAAACATGTAACAATCACTAAAAACCTATGAGAAAAACTAGTAGAGCTTAGCTAATATTATTCATCAAGTCCTTAGAAATATAAAATACTTCCTATTATTTATAAGAGAAGTGGAGGCTAGATTTATATCAGACAACACTTTTCACTTTTGGATAAGTGACAAGTGAACCCCAACTACGAGTTTTTTTTTTTATCTTTTTCCAAAAAGTGGAAATCAAATATAGTTTGATTATGAAATCTTAATTTGCAAAAAGAAAAACATTCAACAAAGTATACATTGTTGAAACTTCCTTGAGGAAAGTATGACAATATGCCACATCATAACTTTTCTTTGGGATTGGTTCCTCCTAATGGTATTTTCATTTGGTGTTCATAGGATTGCTAGTACATATTGAGGATCTTTATGGTGTTAAAAATAAAATTAATGGTTGTTGGGTCCACCGAGAATGTAGACCCAAGGCTTGGGGAAGATTCAAATTGATTTATAGGGTGAGGGGGGTCAATATTGGTTTCGAAAAGTGAGGAAATATCCACTTCTTGGGAAATTTTTCAAAACTGAAAATAAAACCCCCTTTGCTGCCTATCATGCTACCCAAGAATTGGTGAAGCATGGCTTCAATACAGGTTCAATTTGGAAAAAAGGGGTTAGGGCCTAAAAAATTGAAAGGTTGGGCCCTCATGCCTAACAACCATCATTTTGAAATTTCATGTATTCACAATCATCTTTTGTATACTATTGTCAAAATGCCCTCATTTGGCGCAAATCAGGCTCAAGATGAGCAAAATTTGGTCATGAAAAGGTTTCGGGAAAATGTTGGTTTGAGAGAGGACCTGGAGAAAATTTTAAATAAAATTGAAATTATAAATTGGAATTATAAAATGAATGAAAATTTGTGAATGGTATTTTTGGATCTTCCAAGCCATGGTGGGAATGTTGGTTTCCAATAAGCATGGACCTACATTTGAGCACTAAGTTTCATTGTATCAAAAACATATAATTTATAAGGTGCTGTAACCATATAACATTTTGATATTCAAGTCTTGTCTTATTGTGTCCATACATTATGGTTCGAAAAATGTAGGTCCATGCTTATTGGACACCAACATTGTCACCATGGCTTGGAAGGTCCACAAATACCATTCGCAAATTTTCATTCATCATAGTTCTCCCACTCATGATTTTGCTCATAGTGGTCCTAATAATGATATGCTTTTTATTATATACATTATGGTTCGACAAATGTAGGTCCATGCTTATTGGACACCAACATTCTCACCATGGCTTGGAAGGTCCACAAAGACCATTCAAAAATTTTCATTCATCAGATTTCTCCCACTCACAATTTTGCTCACAGTGGTCCTAATAATGATATGTTTTTATTTTATTTTATTTTATTATATATTTTATTTTTATTTTATCAACATCTACATCTTAGGGTTGTTCTATTTACTTAGTTGAAGTTCTTATTTGAGGATTATATATATATATATATATATATATATATATATATATATATATATATAATCCTCAAATAAGAACTTCAACTAAGTAAATAGAACAACCCTAAGATGTAGATGTTGATCAAATTCACAAGCATATCAACATAATAAATTTGTTTATATATATATGTGTGTGTGTGTGTGTGTGTGTGTGTGAGTAACATCGTGAGTGTGAAAACTGTGATGAATGTGTGTGTGGGTTTAGCCTTCACTATTGAATTGCAATTTTCAATGTCATTATGTTGACCTTTAAGTTAACAAATTTAATATGCTTGTGAATTTGTTCAACATCTTAGGGTTGTTCTATTTACTTAGTTGAAGTTCTTATTTGGGGATTAAACAGGGTAGGGGACATGTAGTGGGGGATGAGGGATGAGGGAGGGGGAGGGGGAGGGTTGGGTGTGTGTGGGAGGAGGGGGAGATTTTGGGAAATGCCCTCCCCTTTGTGTGTATTTTTTTTTGTATTTATTTATATATATTTTTTAATTTAAAAAAAAAATATTTTATTTTCAATTTAAAATTTTTATTTTAATTGTTTTGTTTTTAATTTAAATTTTAGTTTTTTTTTTTTAATCTTGTTTTTAGATTGGTTTTTTAGGTGTTTTTTTATTTTTATTTTTTTTAATTTTTTTTTTTAAGTTTTATGTCATTTTTAATTTTTAATTTTTTTAATTTTTATTTCTAAAATTTGTTTTGTTTTGTTTTTTTTTTAATTTAAATTTTAAGTTTTAAGTTTTTTTTTTTCCTTTTTAAATTTATGTTATGCATTTTATTTTAAATGTGTTATTTTTTCTATTAAAAAAACTTGTTTTTTTTTTTCATTTTTTAATGGAAATTTTAAAAATAAATAAAAATTTAATTAATAATCAAATTTTCAAGTTTCCGATTTAGGAGTCGATTTTTTTTTTGTTGGAACTAGTTGTCACGGCTACAATTTCAATTAATTCTTAATTTTAACTCGGCAAATAAAATTGGTGCTACTAGAAGCATCACTTTTTGATTCAAGGGTCAATTTTCCGCATTGGTATTGGTTGTCAAGGCCACAATTTCAAACATCTCACAATTTTAAACACCCCCTAAAAAAGGGTGCTACCGATAGCACCACTTTTTGAAACGAGGGTAAAAATAGCCACTAAGTGACCTCTAAAAAATGATAATTATGGAGAGTTCTCGTCAAGTTGGTAACTTTGTTCATATCTCAAGCAAATGACCTCCAATAATGATGGAAAGTGATCCTCCAACGGCCACCATGATTTCCACATGTGAGAGGTTGAATCTCATATGAAGTGAGAAATATCTGTGACAAAATAGAAGGGCATTCCAATATCTTCAACATGGCACATGGAGAGGGGACCCATGCATGCAAAAATGGCCCAAAAATGCCTCATATGATGCGAACAATTCCTTGGGATGTGTGAATTACCTCAGGAACTACGTTTGATAATCAATAAGTGTAGAGTCATCTCCAAGAGTGCACGATCAAGGTGTAACAAATACATAATATGGGAATCCATGCTTATGCATAATATAAGTGTGCTCTAAATAGGTGTAACAACCTTTACAACTTGAGAAACACTTTCACATAAAGATGAAAATGTTTTAGGGGTAATCTAAGTCACGTGTCTTAGTATATCCATCCCAAGACCCTCACATACCTACCTCGGCCATAAATGACCGACATGGTGCCAACTTAATGCCACCAAGGGTTAGTTATATAAGCCATAAGAGCAAGGATTATCTTGAAATGGGAACTAAGAGGATGAGCCATGACTAACCATCAAGGGTTTAGAGATACCATTTAGACGATACAATGTTTTTACATAAGTAATCTAAGAATAACCTAATACAATACATGAGTACAAAATGGTCACAATATGATCATGATACAATAGTATGAAGCATCATGGTGGAAAATATGATCATGGTACTCTGAGCTCTAATCATCATCAATATAGATGAAAAACAACACATATGATGGGCCACATATAACAACAAAAATTTGAGGTACACTGAGGTGAATCTGAAGTGTAACAAATGGCTCCAACTTGGGGACATGTGCTCATATCGAGAGTGCATGAGAAATTTAGAATATCCAAATGATGTAGACATGAAAAAGTTCTCATTAGATAGATGTCAAATGTAGGGGAGGGGTGAAGACACAGGTGCCTTTCCCCTTCCCTAAGAGAAAAATAAATCCATGCATAAATGAAAAATCAAGCACATGTTAGTATCAACACATCTTAGAGAAAATACGTACATGTGAGAATCAACCTACTTTACACTAAAACAAAATAAAAATACAAAAATCAGTAAAGTAAATGAAACAAAAAAATAAATCAAAACTAAGCAACTTACTATGTTACAGGGATGATCCATGGCATTAGATATTACCTTGATAGAAAATTTTCAAAACTTGCCCAATCAAGGGAAAAGATAGTCTTTCATCATCTAAGTGGCTACAATAAAAGGAATTATTACCTGCAATATCATCAATTTATAAGGACCAAATGAAAGATTTTGAACTTACCATGCTTTATTTCTTGATCCTTTTGTTCCACAAGAGGACTAAGTCACCTTTCTAGAAATTTATGGAGCAAGCCTTCTTGTCAAATTTTGTCTTGATCTTTTCCTAGCTCTCTACTAGATGATCGAAAGCATGTTTGCAATTCTCATCAAGCTTGATTAAATGGTTGATTTTTATTTGCATTGCACATCTTGTTTGGAAGGAAAATGTTGGAGAACTTTGCAGACCAAGATTTTCAAATGAATTGTTAGAGTTACTTCCATCATGTAGACAAGATTAAATGGGATTTTTCTAGTGGAGTCTTTCATGATGATTCTATTAGCCCATAGAGCATACTGTATCTTGCTATCCCACCTTTTCTTATTCCCCCCCACGACTTTCTTGATGATGGTCATCAAATTCTTGTTACTTGATTCAACGAGACCATTTCCTCATTGGTAGTAGTTGTAGGAGTGGGATAACATAATTCCAGAGTTGAAACAAAAGGTTGGAAACTTTGAATAAATGAATGCCTTGTCATTGTCGGTGATGAACTTGGATGGAACTCTGAAATGAGTGATGATTATTCTTTTAAGAAATCCATTACAACATTGTCAATGGATATCTTAGTTGGTATAGATTCAACCCATTTGGTGAATTAATTTTGGCATACCAAGCTCGGGGAGCTTTCTTAAGACCATAAAGAGATTTCTTAAGGTGACAAACAAGGCTAGAGTCATTCTGGACATATCTAGGAGGTTGTTCCATGTAGATTTATTCTTGCAAATCCCCATGCAAGAAGGCAGATTTATTATCTATCTTATGGACGTCCCAATTATGTGAGGCAACGAGGGTAAGAACAAGGTAGATGTAATTTGTTTTGGCTACAGGGGAAAATGTTTCATTATAGTCAATTCCTTCAACTTGGGAAAATCCTTTGGAAACTAACTGAGCCTTGTGTCTTTCAACACTTCCATCTGATGCATACTTAGTTCTGTAGACCCATTTACATTTGACAAGTTTTCTTCCTTTTGGAAGAGGTACAAGATCCCAAGTATCATTTTCCATTAAAGAATGATACTCTTCATTCATTGTTCTATCCCAAATTGGATGACCTGAAGCTTCTGCAAATGTCTTTGGATCATGAGTCTCTGAAACTTGAGCCAAAAGAGAAGAGGCTCGCTGGAACTGAGAACATTTCTGACGTTAATATGAAGGATCACCAACAAGATCACCAACTACTTCTCGTGTTGAACATTCCCATCTAGGAAGTGGTTGTGTTGGTGTTGGTTTAGGTTCAATGGACTCATCTGGAAGAAGGTGAGCAGGAAGAGGTGGATTTTCATCCTCACTGTCATCATCTAAAGAAGAAACCATAATAAGAACAGAAGAAGACATAAACGCTGAATATGGATCACAAGCTGAAGAAGGCACAATCACCGAATTAAGCTCGCAGGCCAAGATATTTTCATCAAATTTAACATATCTTCTAATAATAATTTCATTACAATGTGGTTGAAGAATTATGTAACCTTTGAGATCTTCAAAATAACCAACAAATATACACTTCTCACTTTTAGGCTGCAATGCTTTCTTTTTCTCATCAGGAATGTGAGCCCATGCTATACTACCAAATACATGGAAGTGACTTACATATGGTTTAATTTTAGTCCATGCTTCTTCCGGTGTCATATTTTTAAGAGCCTTTGTGGGAGCGTGATTTACTATGTAATTTGCACAGTTGATGGATTTTTCTAAAAACTTTAGACTTAATCCGTTAGATTGGATCATACAATTAACCATTTCTTTTAATGTATGGTTCTTTCTCTCAGTAACACCATTTTGTTGTGTTGTATATGGAACAATGTGTTTCATTTGGATGCCCTATGTAGTGCAACAACTTGTAAAATTATTGTTCACATATTCACCTCCATTATCTATTCTTAACCTTCAAATTTGATGTCCAAATTGTTTTTCTACAAGGGCCTTGTAGGCCAAAAACTTGTCAAAAACTTCACTCTTAAGTTTTAATAAGTAAACCCAAGTATGTCTGGAAAATTCATCAATGAAAGTTAAGCAATACTTGCACCCAGAAAAAGAAGGAGAATAAATTAGACCATACAAGTCTCTGTGAACAAGATGCAAAGGGCCCGAGGCGTGCCAATAGGCACATTTGCCAAAACTGCCCTGTTGATGTTTGTCGATAACACAACCGACACAAACACCATCTCTACATGAAACAAGAGGAAGACCAATCACCATCTGTTGATTACATAGTTGTTGCAATGAGTGATAGTTTAGTTGATGAAACCTCTTATGCCAAAGTTTGCTCAAGTCATCTCTATGAGCAACATAAACTGATGGAAAATATGATGACCCAAAGTTGTCAAACTTGTATAGCCTAGAAATATCATCAACAATTCCAGTTGCAAGAACATGCTTAGAATCTTTTAGATCCTTGATTACAACTTGGTGATGTGAAAACTCTACAGTTTTACCTTCACTTGAATGAGTGATTTGATATACTGATAGAAGGTTACAAGAAATACTTGGAACACATAATACACCATTGAAATGACCATTATCTACTTGAACTATTCTGGATCCTACAACACTACAAGATATATCATCACCAACAAATATTTTCTTGGTGTTACATTCATTTAGAAAAGAAAATATGTATTTGTCCTTAGCCATATGATAAGATGCTCCATAATCAATAAGCCACTCATTAGAAGAAGAAGTAGAAGTTGCATTGAAGGAGAAACCAGAAGCAGAAAGTGCATGTCCATGAGAAGAAGAAGAAGAAGAAGAAGAAGAAGAATCAATATTGATGTTGTGATTCTTTATCATTGCTTCTAAAGCTGTCATCTTCTTGAAACATTTGGACTCATCATGATCATATTTATCACAAAAGTTTCAATGTCTTTCAGTCTTCTTATTTTTAGATTTTGCTCCTTTTCCACCATTAGGAGATGAAGTTGTTTGAGTGGGTTTGGGACCCTTATGTTTCTTATTGTTGTGGAGAGGATGTTGCTTCTTGTGATTCTTGGGTTTATCTTTCTGTTGGGAGACTAAGGATTTGCTGGAAGTACCTGTAGTGCTGATCACTCCAAGTTGTACAAGCTTATGTTGCTCTCTAATCAAAGCATCACAAAAGGAATCAAGAGTGGGTGTTTGATAAGCTTTCCCTAGAGTCTCTCTCATGACATAAAAGGTAGATACAAACACAAAATATGCACTACCTAGCTTTGAAAGAATAATATAGATGAAACACTCTTCTTCCAACATTATCTCACATTCTTCACATAAAATTTTGAGTGTTTTAAACTTAGATAAATAATATTCAATGCAAGAAAAATCATTTGGACTTAAAGTCAGTGTTTGATTTTCTAACTGATGTGCTTGAATAATATTGTGTTTACCAAAAACAGATTCAAGCTTTTCCCAAGCTTCATCGGGGTCATCAATTTCTTGAAGGTGGAACCTTAAATCGAGAGAGATGGACATTCCAATCAGTCCACGTGCTTCATCGCTCCTATTAACCCATTTTAATTTCTTATCATCATCAGTGGGTTCTTTTTCCTTTCCCAAAGTAATCTGGTACAAGCCTTTACTTCTTAATAAATCCTCCATATGGGATTTCCATTGGAAGTAGTTGGTGTTGGTAAGCAAAATATTAGTAGAAGAAGCCATATTAAATATGCAGATAATATGGATTTAAAAATTGAAACTGATGATCTGGATGGAAAGATCTCAAAAATTTAGGTGGTTTAAAAAAAAAAACCGGAACTAAAAACAAACTTTGGATGTGAAAGTTATGCCCTTTAAAAAAAAATCATAAATGGTAACCAAAGAACCACATGGTGGTGATACCTCTCCAAATAAGCTCAATTTTACAAATAAGTTTCTTTATGAAGTGACCCACTTTTATAAAAGGAAGTGGGGATCATTTTTACAATAAAGTTACTTTATAAAAAAAAAAAAATACATGCACAATAAATAACTCTAAAATAAAGTATTAAAGCTATTTATAGTGATTCACTTTTATACTTGAAGTGAAATACACTTTACAATGGAGCATGAACTTTTTCAAAAAAAGTAACAAAAATAGAGACTTGAACTCAAGACCTATTATTTAATAAAACAACCTTTAACCAAGTGGGCTAGCAAAACATATTGAATTGTTTAGTAGGAGGATTGGGGTTGTTGTTTTTGTTGATGGCCTTGGAAAGCGTGCTCATAAAAAACTCTTTTCAAACAAGAATTTTTTTCTCTTATTGATGGCAACAAGGGTTAGATCTCGGTTAGCTTACCTGGAAAATGCACATTTTCCAATATGTTTCCGATTTTTTGAGATCACATAGGGCGCATGGAAAAGAGCATACACAGATCTAAAAGAGTAGAAACCTGGAAACAAACAATGTAAAGTGAAATAATACTCTCTAAATTTTTTAAAAAGGGTGTATTCATGCTTTATACCTCCAGATCTGACTGAAATGGCCATATCTTGGGCAAACAAAAACCTTTTCGAGTGAAACAAAAAAATGTTCCTAACTGAAACGAGCACTCCGAACACAATTGAATAGTCCTCTCAGCTCAAAAATGTATGGAAATGGTAGAAACCATAGATTAGGAAACTCAGCTTCATGATCTCGATCTACAATGGGTGCGGGTCTTCAAACATGCTTTGATACCATGTTCGATAACACAGGTATTCCAACAGAGGACAAACAACTTCAATAACCACTCACACAACCAGATAAAATATCAACACACCGATGTTTTGACGTGGTAAAACCCCTACGGGGAAACATCCACGACCCCAACCAACGCAACCACTTGGAGCAGTTTATTAATGCAAAATAAAAAGATTATAGAGAGATTTTACAAGAGAGTTTCTCACAATCGATAATCAACAAATGACCCTCCATGCTCTTTAAATAGATATCATGGATCAATCGGGTGCTAATCCACAAATAAATATAGTTGTTAAGATCGAGGAGAATATGAATCGTCAGATCACTCTATGTCGGGAACATATCGTGACCGTCATATTTCCTAACTACAAATGCATACTAAAGAAACACACTAAGAAACACACTTTTACCTAATCAACACATTAGACCAAATATATCTTAACTAACTTCTAAGTGTCTAAATATCCTAACATTCAAACTTTTTCATGGAGGACTATCAAGCTACTATTGTTGAAGTTATCAGAATATCCAACTCATTCCCCAATCTTTTCAATCAAGGGAACAACCAAGAATTGATGAAGTGGGGAAAGAGAAACTTATACAAACTTTACAAATATCCCTTTATAACATTGATTCATAAAGAGGATAACTCAACTTCTTTTGAAAAATTTGAGTCAATATCCCTCAGAAAATATATCTACAAAACAATCTCAAAAGTTATTGCCAGAAGACTTAAAAGGGTACTACGAAAACAAATCTATCGAGAGTAGTTTGGGTTTTAAGAGGTAAGACAAATAAATGAGGAAGTCAGAATAAAACCAAAATACCTACACTCGATCAAGAACATAGGACAAAGAGCACTGGTCATCAAAGTGGATCTCTCTAATTCTTATGATAGAGTAAGTTTGCTTTACCTGAGACTGATACTTACCACTTGAGATTCTATCATCAGTTTGTGGTATGGGTGATTAACTGCATCACCTCAATGTCCTTTGTCATTTTAATCGATGGGGTTGCATATCTCTTCTTCAAACTAGGAAGGGTTCTAAGGAAAGGTTGCCCCCTATTACCTCTCATTTTCATTATCATAGTTGAAGGTCTGAGTAGGTTAATAAAACAGGTTGCAAATCATGGTAGCTTCAAAGGATTTTCATTAATCAAACATGTAACATTACACACCTTTTATTTGTGAATGATGTTCTAATTTATGTGAAGGTACTAAAATGGTAGTTGAGAAAATTAAAAACATCTTGGAGTTATTCTGTAAAGCTACTGGTATGATTATACATCTTGATAAATCTACTATTTCCATATGAGCTGTCACAAAACAGGAATATGGATATTTCTCCCAATTGTTCCCCTACCAAGTGATCTATTTAGACCAAGGTTTAAAGTATCTGGGATTCCAATTAAAACTCAATTTGTACAAAAAATGTGTTTGGCAATGGCTTGTTGCTAAGGTGGAAAAGAGACTAAATACCCAATGCAACCAATGGATTTGTTGCATGGGTAGATTGGTTCTTTTAAAGGCTGTATTGGAAGCAATACTAGTATATTGGACTTCACTGACATGGGTTCTGAAATGTGTGCTATAGACCATTAAGAAAATTTTCTACAAATCTATCTGGCCAACAAACCTAAAAAAAGAAAGGACTTGTACAAGCTTCATGGAAGAAATTGGTCGTTCTAAAGGCTAGTGGAGGATGGGGACTAAAAAATCCCTTTCTCTTCTCTAAATAACTAGATGCAACAAATGGTTGGAGGATTTTACAGGGAAAAGGGATATGGGTCCAAGTAATCAATTCACAATATATAGCCCCAACTATATTAGAAGACCAGGCAAAAAACACGCAAATAAACAACTACATAAAGCCTCAATCATCTAACAAGTTGTCAACTAAGATTTTCATTTTGTAGGAAATCCAATGATTTGGAAGATGGGTCAAGGAAAGAAAGTTCAAATTAGCCTTGATCCTTGGAGAGGAATTAAGGATTTGCATATATTACCTTCTCAAATGATCCAATATTTTAGAAGTAAAGTATATTATACTCTCAAACAAATTGTGCAATGGGAGATATCTACAAATTGGCAACAATAATGGCTCTCCTAGGAGGAACTAGGATTGCGAGATGAATTTTCTTAATACTAGAAGGGTTATTTAGATATTATGAAAGAAAAAGATGTTAAAATTTGAGAAGATTATGATCAATTGATTTGGCCATTCAATCACATTGGAACATATGTTCCTAAGCTAGGATACAAAGTATTGGCCGGGGAAGGTTTGGATGGACAATAGACTTGGTGGTGGAGAATTATTTGGAAACTAAAATGTTCTTAAGAAAAAAAAATCTTCATGTGGTTGATTTTAAACAAAAAGGCCCCTATAATGGAGGTTCTCCAAAAAAATAATGTTAATGGTCCAAATTGGTGCAGTTTATGTAAGTAAGTAGATGAAACTATATACCATCTAATTATGACTTGTTCCTTCACTAAATAGGTTTGGAAAGAGGTGGAATGCATGATAGGGTAAAAAAATGTATGGGAAGGAGTAAATGTAAGGAGGAAATGTAGGAGAAGCCTTCAGTACTTGATATTCCAAAAAGGACACAAAGGAGATCAAATCCCTTCCCCTAAACATTGCTTGGGGAGTATGGCTTGCTAGGAATATAAGATTATTTTAAGGAAAGGATACTCTCCCTCTCAAATGTGTGATTCAATCTATCAATACCACTAATTCTTACCCAAAAGTGGATGAAAAACAATCTAGACATGAACTCAAAGGAGAGGTAATAAAAAAAGGCTCTCCCATGGACATACTTTGATGGAGATTTTCAAGGAAATCCCCCTAAAGGAGGTGCAGGCTGAATCTTATATATCTCCTCCACACACCATATATCCTTCAAAGCAAGAATTGGATAGGACTCTAAAAACATTTTCACATTAATTACACTCAAATTATTTTTTTAGATGGCCTAAGAACAGGGTGTCAATTATCACTCAGACACTCCCTAAAGCAAACGTCAAACCTTACTTCAAGGGGAGGCCTAAGGATACTATCAAGTGAATCACTATCTGTCACCTATGTGTTTCACTCCACTCTTTAGACTAGGAAAACCAAGCTAAGGGGGGAATACCACGTGGTCAAAGATAAGTCTTATCATTGTAATAAGGTCAAGTGAAGGTAAAAGGCTTAGTTTGACTAGGATTTACTTCTATAAAAGGATACAACTCAAGAAAAACAAGAGAACACAATTTGCAATTTGAGCTCGAATAGAATGTGACTTAGAATAGAAATTCTCAAAATTTGTATTACCTCACATGTGAAATATCAATGTATCATGATCATTCATCATTCAATATTCAAATGAAAAATTGTGAGGATTAAAAGTACATGTTCTTTGACAAGATCATGCCCATGAAATTAATCATCATTGTTTAGTGGACCAACAACGTTTGATTAATGAGCATTCATGAGACACTTCAAGCATGGAACACATTATTATGAAAACAATAGTCTACAACAAATTTATGATATTTTAGAGTTTTCATTCATCCAACTTGGACCATGTGAGATTACTATTGTGAAATAACAAGGTATTGAGTGCAACATAAAAATATGTAACAATTATACCAAGCCATTCCTTTAAGAAAATTATTGTCTCTAAGTATTCTCCATGAACAAAAACGACAACTCTAAGAAATGATGACAAATTTAAAAGAGTGAACCAACATATATCCAAAGTTATGTCACTTATGCCTTGGGATTGCAAACATACCAAATCTTGATTGTGATTTTTTATCGACCCTCAATTTTTCAACATTTGAGGGAACGATATGCACCATTATTTTATTGTTTGGGGTAATTTAAGATAGACATACACTTAACCAAAAAACCATGAAAATATACCAACAAATGATGCATTAAGGGGCATCCCAATAGATGACACTCACTAGTGTACCCTGCAAAAAATGGATAGTGAATGTCAATAGACAAGGGCAATGTTCATCCAAATAACAAGGTCGTTGGGTCAAT
>ML779721.1:686860-698098 GCA_009831015.1 Picea engelmannii | reverse complement strand
TCCAGCTTCCAATGGATCATTATTATTAATTGCTCAAAAAGTGCTCAAAAACATGTCTTACAATGCTCAAACTGACAAACTGACTGCTCCAATGGCTTCCCAGCATCCCAAAACCCCTGTCTGGGCTCTTTCGGCACCTCAATTGGTCGAAAAATGAGAAATATAGGCCTCCTGGAAGTCTCCTTCTCCAAGCTTGCTGTCTCTGGTTCTACAATTCGCACCCTCTTGAGCAAACCTGGCTCACATGCTCATTTAAGCGCAAAAACCCAGCACCGGGCGCAACCGCGCCAACGGTGCAAACCGTAGGATGGTTAAGGGCGCGCCAGCCCCTAACCGCCTCGGCACCTGGGCACATGGCGCATGGAACCTTGGGCTAGGCAAACGGGTGGTTAAACCGCCATAACCGTTGGAACTCCCGCGCGTGTTAAACCATTGGTTAAAACCCACGGGTTATGTTTCAACCCGCGCTATTATACAACGGTATATATATATGTGAATACAATACAATACAAACTTTGGTATATATTCTGCGCCATTCATTGGGCCTTACGACATGGTCACATATCGTTTCATATAACTATGGGTCGGGGCTAAGCCCCAGCCCAACCCCCGCCCATTCACATATTGCAATGACTTTATAACAATTGCGTTGGGTTATATATTAAGTCACAAGTTATGGGTGCATTGGTCGGACGGTTATATAAAGGTTTATATGTGGGGGGGAGGTCCCGGGGTCGAACCCCGCGGACTCCCATTACATTTTATATAGCAATATGAACCAAACAAATGGGGGACACGTGGCGCCCATGGATTGGGCCACGTGTCTCCTTATTATTCGCCACCAACTGGACACGTGTCAACTTTCTATTCGCCATCCATCAACCAACAACAACATGCCACGTCACCATCATACGGTCGTACGACCCTGCCACATCACCGTACGGACTGTACAGACAGGTACATTCAGCATCCAAAATTTTTGCCTGTTTGGCTTGGCGAACAGATCGTGATATATTCTCCATACGGACTCCATTTGAGAAAGTAAATATACCGTCGGAATCAGGAAGACGAGACGGACACAATGGCACTGTTTTCGTCGCATTCCGAGCACTTTGAAAATTGAGCAAAATTTGATCCCCTGATCACCAAGAAATAAATGAAATGATTCTCTGTAAGAAAAAAAAGACCTACAAGAATAAATGATAATGAATGCTTAGGGGGTTAGTTGGAGGGTAGGAGGTCTCATCACGAGATTTCCTATCATGATCATGGGTATTTAGTGGTATGAAGATACCATCATCTAGTCACCAAGCCATGGTAGTGGCTTTCAGTTACACAACTAAGATAAAGGGGGTCTCATCACGAGCTAACCTTCTCATTTCCCCAAGGTATTTGTGAGTGACATTGTCATTATCTAGACACCACACCATGAAAGTGGCCTTCAACTTGTTCCTTAAAACATGAAAGAAAAAAATAATGACAAGATGGGCCTGAAAAAAATGCATTGTAGACGAAGTTGCCACATACCCTCTACAAAGGCACATATGAATGAAATAATACGAGCCCTTGTATGTCTTGAAACTCAATGACCTATGAAGTCTAAACCCCTTCCACCTCATCATCCATTTCATGACCTTGAAAGGCCATCCTTGGGAGCATCCCCACTTGAGGGATTTGGTCTACCCAATAGGACTTTTACGACACCCCTCCCATACTTAAACTTGGTCAATTGTATAGGGTATTTGAGGATTTGTTTGGTTTTATGAGGTAGTTTTGATTCCCTTGTTTAGGTGCCTTGCTTATTAGACGTGGTTTATACTTGTCATGATATATTTGACTTGATATCTTTGGAGGGCATACCCTTTTGTTTTGCAGGACCCTGCTTGGTGGCCAGTTTTGGGAGAACAAGTCGAGATTGGGATTCCATGGGGAAAATATTCCACAGGTTGGATGTGGTATTCCTGTACACCGGATCACAGAGAGATGCCTTTGGAGGCTTACATGACATCATGGAGGATCTTATCCATCCCCTAGCACCCAAAACATTTTCCTAGGAGAGGCAATACGTCATATTTTAAAGGTTGATGTCATGCATGAGGGGGTTTGATGGCGATGGAGTGATTTCACATTGACACTTGGAATATTTTCACCAAATGAGGCATGGAGAAGTCTTAGCACATGATGAGGAGGCTCAAAGAGGCTCAACGACTTCCACATTTTCTCCAACAACTTGCTCAAGTGCCAAAAAGTCCCCTAAAGGGGTGACACCACCTTGTTCTAGGGTTTCTTTTGTGTAAGCGAATTTTAAGATGAATTTTTTAATATTATTTTGATGCAAGGGGTAAGATAAGGGTTGTTGACCCCTTATCTTATGTTTTACCCTTTCTAAGTGGACAAACTATGTGATAGAAATTTTGTATAAATAGAGATCATGAAATCTCATTTTGAATCATAACTCTCCCATTGTGATAAGTAGAGGACTTAAATTTTCGCTACCCTTGCGGATTTTTGTTATCTTGTGCTATGGTATGGTGTTTCTTTAGTTATGGAGTACATGATGATGATGTACTAGCTCTTGGAGGTCATTTTCTAGCTATTGTGGTGGTTATCTTGGCATGCTATGGTTTATCTTGTTGCTATTTGAATTGGTAAGGATTTTACTTGTTGCTATAATTTGTAATTCAATCTCAAGGTAGATTTTTCTAAATCTAATTAAGAAGTATAAGTCCATACACCCCTACTCTAGCTCCACCATAAGTTTTAAGCATAGAATAATTGTTTACAAGGGTTTGCTAAGGAAGTATAAGGGCATACACCCCTTAGTTTTAAACCCTAGATAGGTTACTTTCCTTGGCGAATACAAGGATTTATACCCCCAAGGAGGTAGTATATTTATCTCTTTTATTTTGAACCCATTAACCTATAATAAAATGCACTAGTCGTTGCATTGGAGAAATAAAATGTTGCATTGGTAAACGTGAAACTTTTATGTTTTGAAGTTCTTTCACTTGGATATTGTTCCTTGAGCCCTAGGCTATCTTGCCTCATTTAGGATTCCTCTTTCACCCACTAAATCTCTCTTCTGTAATAAAACTAACCTACATCCATTAGGGCTGCAAAAATCTAACTCTCCAACCCTAGATAACTCCTAAACTAACCCTAGGAATTAGCTATAATTTTGTCCTAACAAACTACTAACCCTAGTGCACTTTTTAGGATAGCTTGAATTTATTTTCATTGGATGAATTTTCTGTTATAAGGCTTGGCTTACTACATTCATAAGGCTGATAAATATCACTACAGTAATATTTTTTTTGCAGCCTTGCTTTTATGCTAAAGTCTTTCTCTTTCATTCTTGAGTTGAACTAGTCTTTACTAGCTTGTCTCTTGCTTACTTAACTAGACTTTTAGCACTTATTTTTCATCTCTTATTATATTTTATATGCTGATATATATCACTGATTGTTGTTGCAATTAGGTACATCAATATTAACTTGTTTTTCCACCTAATATATTATATCATATACTTCTTTTTCCTTGCGTATTGGGAAGGTATTCACTATTGGAAGGTTACTAAAAGCATTGGAAACCTTAAGAAACCCTCTAGACTCATTTCCAAGTTCCCTTTTCCATCTAGAAACTTTACTTTTAGGGGCATCCTTTCATCACTTTTTCCGTCTCAATCCCCCCTAGGTCACCGAGATTTCCCCCTTGAGGTGACTACCTCACCTCTAAAGTCACGGGAGAACCTTCCTAAGGTGACAATGAGTAGGTTCTCTCTAAGTTGTTTCCAATTGGTGGTTGTGTCAGGATTTTCCCAACCTACAAGTTGCGCGATAACACGATTGATCTTCAACTAATGGCAAGGTGGAAACATTTTCCTCAAGAGTTAAATATTCTTATTTCTTAATTAATTGCAAGAGGAAATTATTTTCTTTTATCTTAATGATTATTTCATCCCCCAACTCATATGAAGGATTCCTTTGAAAATTATGGAGTAGAACATATATCACACTTTTCCTTTCATGAAAGAGTTCACTCCATTCATCTAGGTAACCTATCATTTCTTCTTGTGTGGGCATCTTTTCTTTAGATAAGTCTTCTTCAAAATTGTCATGAAAATTTACTTCATCCATGCTCCTTTCATATTCTTTATCTTCACCAATAGAAAAATTTAATGTTTCCTCAATTTCAATGGTCTCAACCACTCCATCCTATTTGTTTTCTTGTAAAGTAATTAGATGGTTGTTAAGAACATTTTTATAATATTGAGAAGGAGAACCCCAATGTTTAAAGAATGGATCAAAGAAAAGAGCCATGGAAGTTATACCTTTTGGACCCCCACAATTTATAACCCAATCACTTTGTTTCATTCCCAAAGAGTATACAAAAAGTCTCATCATCACATCCTCATGTGTTACGTTGATCTGTGAAATGTATCTTAGAAAATTCACAACGTGAGGAATAACTAATGAAGTATCACCATCATATTTAGGGAGATATTATAACCATTATGGAGAGTAATGATTATGGTATCAAGGAACTCCTTTAATATCAATAATAACATATTGCTCATGAAATTCCCATGGAGCCATTTTCAACTAACTTCAACCAAAAGTGGAGTCCCCAAGGTGAATAATCAAAATAATGCCAACACAGATACTTTCTTCACCCTACAAGAAACCAATATTTAAATTCTTTGGGATTCTTCCCTTCAACGGAATTGCTAGGTGAGTCAACTTATGAAAACTTTAAATCCTACTCACCAAAAGTTGAATCCAAACTTCAAATACCCAGGGAATGGACTTCATCCCGGAAAACGATGCCAACAATGTTATGGCTATAATAATGATGAATAAGACTTGCAAGTACAGTGAAAAAAACCCCAAGGTATAACATAATGATGATGAAAATAAGAGAAATACTCAAACCCTCACACGATGGCCAAAATATATCAAAGTTGTTGGATCGACCAACAATATAGAAGAGATAGATATGCAGTTAATGTTAGGATATTTAGAAACTTGGGAGTTATTTAAGATCAAAGTGGTCTAATGTGTCATTAGGTAAAAGTGTTTTCTTAGTGTGTTTCTTTAGTATGCATTAGTTTTCATTTGTAGTTAGGTAATCCGATGGTCACAATATGTTCCTGACATAGAGTGATATGATGGTTCATATACTCCTTGATCTTAATGACTATATTGATTCGTGGTTTAACACTCTATTAGTCCATCATCTCTATTTAAAGAGAATGGAGGGTCATTTTCCGATGATCAATTGTGAGAAACTCTCTTGTAAAACTCTCTGTAATATTTTTCTTTTTCATTAATAAATTTCTCCAAATAACCACGTTGGTTGGGGTTGTGGATGTTTCCCTATAGGGATTTTACCATGTGAAAACATTGGTCTGTTGAACTTTGATATGGTTGCGTGAGTGGTTACTGAAGGTTTTCTCCCTCTTTTGTAATATCTATGTTGTCAAACATGGTATCAAAGCACATTTCAAGACCCTCTCCTGTTGTAGATCGATATCATGAAGCCGTGTTACCTCATCTCTGGTTTCTCCCATTTTTGTACATTTATGGGTTGAGAGGGCTCTTCCATTGCATCTAGAGCGTTCGTTTCTATCATGAATTCCTTTCGTTTCACTTGAAAATTTTTTGTTTTCCCAAGATACGACTATTTCAGTTAGATTTGGAGATTTTTTTTTCTTGTGTGAAAATAGTTTTTTTATGAGCACGCTCTCCAAGGCCATCTTTCACAACAACAACAAAAACAAAACCCCCAATCATCCTTCTAAACAATACAATATGTTTTGCACTAGCTCACTTGGTTAATTTTTTTTTTTATTAAGTAAGAGGTCTTGAGTTCAACTCTCTTTTTTGTTATTTTTTTTTTAAAGTTCATGCATCCATTGTAAATTGTATTTCACTTAAATTATAAAAGTGAATCACTATAAGTAGTTTTAATATTTTATTTCAAGCTATTTATTTTGCATGCAACTTTCATTTATAAAGTAATTTCATTGTAAAATTGATCCTCACTTATTCTATAAAAGTGGGTCACTTCATAAGCAACTTATTTGTAAAAGTTAGGTTATTGGAAGGAGGGGTATCACCACGTGGACCAACTTCTACATCGTTTATGCCTTTTTTTAAAATGGCATATCTTTCACATCAGAAGTTCATTTTCAGTCTCATTTTTTTTAAACGACCTATTTTTCAAGAGCTCTCCATATAGACCATCAATTTCATTGTTTTCTACATATCTAATATGGCTTCTCCTAGTGATATTTTTATTACCAATACCAACTAATTCCAATGGAAATCCCATATGGAGGATTTATTAAGAAGTAAAGGATTGTATCGGGTTACCTTTAGAAAAAAACAAGAACCCACTGATGATGACAAGTATGTCAAATGAATAGGAATGATGAAGCCCGTGGAATAATCTGAATGACCATCTCTCCCAATTTAAGGTTTCACCTTCAAAAAATTGAGAGCCCAAATAAAGCTTAGGAAAAGCTTGAAGTTGTGTCTAGTAAACAAAATATTATTCAAGCTTTCCAGTTGGAAAATCAGTTAATAAATTTAAGTCCAAATGATTTTCCTTGCATTGAAGATTACTTATCTAAGTTCAAAACACTTATAATTTTGTGTATAGAATCTGAAAAAGATTTGAAGGAAGATTGATGCATACATGTTATTATTGCTAAGCTAGGTAGTGCATATTTTGTTTTTGTATCAACCTGTTATGCCACTAGAGAAGCTCTAGGGATTGCTTATAAAAATTCCACCCTTGAGTCCTTTTGTGATTCTTTGATTCGAGAACAAGAAAAGCTTGTGCAACTTGGATTGATTAGCACTACATGTTCATTCAACAAAGCCTTATTGGTCTAGCAGAAAGATAAATCCAAGAATCCCAAGAAGCAACACCCTCACAATAATAAAAAGAAAAACAAGGGTCCCAAACCCTCTCAGCCAACTTCAACTCCTAATGGCAACAAATGAGAAAAATATAAAAATAAGAAGATTGACAAGCATTGCAAATTTTGTGGGAAAGATGGTAATGAAGAGTCCAAATGTTTTAAGAACATGGCAACTTTAGAAACAATGATGAAGAAGCAAACCATCAATATTGATTCTACTTCTTCTTCTTATTCTCATGGACATTCACTTTCTGCTTTTGGTTTCTCCTTCAATGCAACTTCTACTTCTTCTTCTGATGAGTGACTTATTGATTCTAGAGAATCTTATCATATGGATAAGGATAGAGCCATATTTTATGCTTTAAATGAATGTAACACCAAGAAAATATTTTTTGGTAATGATAGATATCTTAGTGTTGTAGGGTAGAGAACAATTCAGGTAGATGATGGTCATTTCAATGATGTATTATGTGTTCCAAGTCTTTCCCGCAACCTATTAGTATATCAAATCACTCATTCAGGTGAAGGTAAAACCATTGAGTTTTCACCTCACCAAGTTGTAATCAAGGATCTAAAATATCCTAAGCATGTTCTTGCAACTGGTATTGTTGATGATATTACTAGGTTGTACAAGTTTGACAACTTTGGGTCATCATCTTTTCCATAAGTTTTTGTTGTTCATAGCGATGACTTGAGAAAAATTTGGCATGAGTGGTTTGGTCATCTAAACTATTGCTCATTGTAACAACTATGCAATCAATAGATGGTGATCGGTCTTCCTCTTGTTTCTTGTAGAGATGGTGCATGTGCCAGTTGTGTTTTTGAAAAACATCATCGAGATATGTTTACAAATGTGCCTCTTGGCACACCTCGACCCCTTTGTATCTTGTTCACAGTGACTTGTGTCGTCCACTTTCTTCTCCTTTTTTTCTGGTGCAAGTGTTTCTTAAATTTCATTGATGACTTTTCCATACACACTTGGTTTACTTCTTAAAACTTAAGAGCAAGTGTTTTGACAAGTTTTTGGCCTACAAGGCCCTTGTAGAAAAGAAATTTGGATGTCAGCTTCAAAGGTTAAGAACATACAATGGATGATAATATGTGAACACCAATTTTACAAGTTACTGCATGTCACAGGGCATCTAAATGCACCATGTTATTCCATATACACCACAACAAAATTGTGTTGTTGATAGAAAGAATTGCACATTAAAAGAAATGGCTAATTTTATGATCCAACCTAAGGGATTAAGTCTAAAGTATTGGGCGAAAGCCATTAACTGTGAAAATTACATAGTAAATCGCACTCCTACAAAGGCTCTTAAAAATATAACACCGGAAGAAGAATGGACTAAACTTAATCTATATGTAAGTCACTTCCGTGTATTTGGTAGTGTAGCATGGACTCACATTCCTGATGACAAAAGGAAAGCATTGAAACCTAAAAGTGATAAGTGTATATTTTTTGATTATTCTAAAGATGTCAAAGGATACATAATTCTTCAGCCACATTGTAATGAACTTATTATTAGAAGAGATGCTAAATTTGATGAAAATATCTTGTCCCGCAAGCCTGATTCAACGTGTGTGCCTTCTTCGACTTGTAAGCCATCTTCAAATTTTGTCCCTCGTTCTATTCCTGTTATGGTTTCTTATTCTTCATATGATGATAATGAGGATGAAAATCTACCTATGCCTGCTCACCTTCCTCTAGACGATTCCATTGAAAATGATCCTACACCAACACCATCACTTCCTCTATGGGTCTATTCAACATGGGAAGCAGTTGGTGATATTTGCAGTCATCCTTCAGATTATCGTCGGACATGTTCACAGTTATAGCGAGCCTCTTCTCTTTTGTCTTAAGTTTTAGAGACTCATGATCCAAATACATTTTTAGAATCTTCAAGTCATCAATATTGGGATACAACAATGGATGACAAGTATCGTTCTTTAATGGAAAATGATACTTGGGATCTTGTACCTCTTTCGAAAGGAAGAAAACTTGTCAGATGTAAATGAGTCTATAGAACTAAGTATGCATCATATGGAAGTGTTGAAAGACACAAGGCTCGATTAGTTGCCAAAGGATTTTCCCAAGTTTAAGGCATTGACTATAATGAAACATTTTCCTATGCAGACAAAATGAATTCCATCTACCTTTTTCTAGCCCTTATAGCCTCATATAAATGGGAGGTCCATCGGATGTATGTCAAATCCTCCTTCTTGCATGGAGATTTGCAAGAATAAATATTCATGGAACAACCTCTTGGATATGTCCAGAATGAATCTAGACTTGTTTTTATCTTTAAGAACCTTGTTTGCATCCTTAAGAAATCTCTTTATGGTCTTCATCAATCTCCTTGAGCTTGGTATGCCAAAATGGACAACTTTCTTCTTGATACTAGATTTTCTAGATGCCATTATGACCCCAATTTCTATACCAATAAAGTAGGAAGCCATCTCATGATCCTTATTATTTATGTTGATGGCCTTATCCTCACTGGTAGTGACCCAAAATTGTAAACCATGTGAAAACCAACCTTAAGAAGAAATTTTAAATGATCGACTTAGGCTATTTGCACTATTTCCTTGGCCTCCAAGTTTTGCAAACCAATGAAGGAATTTTTCTTTCCCATCCTAACTATACTTGTAACATTCTTTGTCACTTTCACATGGAAGATTCAAAACTAACCCCTTATCCCTTTTAGTATGGAGTCAAACTTGCTTCCACCTATACTTCTCCCGAAGTTGATGCCACTTTGTATTGTTAGTTAGTTGGTAGCCTCTTATACTTGACTCATACATATCTTGATCTTTCCTTTGATGTTGGTATTGTTGCTTGGTATATGTAAACACCCCATGAAATCCATTGGAAAGCTACTAAAAAGATATTTCAATATGTTCAGGGTACAATTTAGTTCGAGATACATTACAGTTCAAGAGGGACTCCTTTATTGGTTGGTTTCACTAATTCAAATTGGGCCAAAGACCCTGATGATTGAAAGTCTACCACAGGTTATGATTTTAGTCTTGATTCAGGACCTGTCACTTAGGCCTATAAGGAAAAATAGGCTATTGATATTTACTTAGTAGAAGCATAGTACTGAGAAACATTTAATGCAAGTCAGGAAGCCTTGTGGCTTCGATAGATCCTTTAAAAGTTTGGATTCCAACAACAACATATGACCAACCTCTGGTGCAGTAATAAGAGTGCCATCAAGATCTCCAAATATATATTTCAACATTAGTGGAACAAACACATCGAGCTACATATGCAAGTCTTCATCAGAAAGCTCATTCATGATCGAGTTATTGAACTGCTCTTTTTCCATACAAAAGATCAAGTTGAAAACTTTTTCACAAAGTCTCTTACAGAAGCAGAGTTTTCCAAACTTTGATCTATTTTAGGAGTTCAACAACTTTTCATTAAGGGAGGATAGCCTCTAATGCCCCCTTCCTTCTCCTATTGTGTCACCTTTGTAAATCCTTCAATCCTATCCCAAGTTGTTCTTAAGGGGGGATGTTAGAATATTTAGACACTTAGCAGTTAGTTAAGATCAATTTGGTCTAATGTGTCATTAGTTAAATGCGTGTTTCTTTATTATGCATTAGTATGAATTTGTAGTTAGGTAATCCGATGGTCACAATATGTTCCCAACATAGAGTGATTCAACGGTTCATATTATCCTCGATCTTAACGACTACATTGATTTGTGGCTTAGCACCCGATTTGTCCATTATCTTTATTTAAAGAGCATGGAGGGTCATTTTCCAATGTTTGATTGTGAGAAAATATCTTATAAATCGTTTTTTAATCTTTTTATTTTTCATTAATAAATTGCTCCAAGTGGCCACGTTGGTTGGGGTCGTGGATGTTTCCCCGTAGGGTTTTTACCATGTGAAAAAATTGGTGTGTTGATCTTTGATATGGTTTTGTGAGTTGGTACTGAATGTGTTTGTACTCTATTGGAATATCTGTGTTGTTGAACAATTAAACTCAAAAATAAAAATAAATATAGATAAAAAACAATTATTGAAGAGATTGATGAAGGTTCCTTCCTACCATTGGGCCATGGGGTCCTTTTATCTTGATATCATTCCCTGCTTGAAATGTTGATGTTTTCTCTCACCTAAGGCTGCGATAAAACCATCAAACTAGAGAAAGAAGATGTTAAGGTCCTAACCCGCACATAGGTAGATCAATGTATTCGGATGTAATAAAGGTCAATATTAATAAGACCTTTCAATAAAATAGAATAAGGCGGATGTAAGAAGACCTAATAGAAGCTTCCGCTTCTAGAAGGATC
>ML779721.1:621294-671841 GCA_009831015.1 Picea engelmannii | reverse complement strand
CAAACCAACAACTGTCCATCACTACCTGAATTACGGAATTTGATCCCCCTCAATCAAACTCCCCCAACACCCGCCACTACTGCTAATCCCACCACTACCACCCACCCTTCCAGTAGTAAAGGGTTGAGGACCAAATACGCTTGTGCTATATGTTTGGAGTATGGCCATTATACCCATCATTGCCCAGCACTACCATGCTTTCGGCAGACATTAGCCGCTATACGCCAGAACTTCTAGAACAACCCCAGTCCTGCTATGTCCTCTTCAACAAATATCACTGACATCCGTTATGTCACCACTTCCGTCAATGAACGTATGAGACGCGCTTTCCCTCTATGCGATTCATTAGCTCATTTTACATACCAGTGTCCTATGATCCTTGAATATAGGCAATGCTAATTGACCCTGCTTCACCGACCCACAGCGGCGATACTTGACATTACCTCGTCAGTAGAGGATCTTCATGTCATTTCTCCCGAACCTGAGGCACTCCCAACACCTCCATGGTTTTTAGATGACGTATCTGAGGATTCACCCCCCAACCCCCCCAACTCTCCCACTCATTCCCCTACAGACACTCTCCACCCAACCACCACGGGTATCCCCTAGTACTTCAATATATGGTTTATGTCGAGTGAACCCTCACCATCTCCTAGCATTGTTCCCCCTGCTTCTTCATCAGGGGGTAACCACACTATCACTGAGATCACTCCTCACGACCCCTTGTATTCTCGTCGCTTCCAAAGCGACAAAGAAATACTCGAAGAGTTAAACCACCTAGACTCTCCCTGGGATGCGCTACACCATCACTCACTCTTCTCTCCACAGGAGGCCCCCATGCCCCCTACCCAACACCCCATTTATGCAGTTGAAACCAAAGATTTTCTCCCATCCGGGTCTATCAACTGGTTCAACAATCCCATTCCTGCCCTCGATGCGTTTGAAGAAGGCAATATGGCCAACATTTCCTCCACCATCAAAATCGACATTTCCATTAAAAATGGCACCGTCGAAGAAATCATCATTGGAGCTGCTTTCACTCCTCAGGAAATCAACGCATATAAAGCCCTCTTCCAGGAATATAGGGATATTTTCGCCTGGACATACACGGAAATGTCTGGCCTCGATCCCTCTATTGTCGAACATCGCATCGATACCTGGCCCGACATTACACCAGTCCGCCAGAAACAGAGACCGCTACACCCATCCAAAGCCGCGGCTATCAAAGTCGAAATAGACAAGTTACGCCCTGCAGGGTTCATTTACCCCATCGCCTATACCTCATGGGTTTCCAACCCTATACCCATTGAAAAAAAACAAGGCACTATCCGTGTTTGCACAGAATTTCGCGATCTCAATAACGCATGTCCCAAAGACAACTTTCCAACGCCTTTCATCGATCAAATTATCGACGACTATGCCGACCACGAGGCTCTCTCCTTTATGGACGGATTCTATGGCTATAATCAGATTCAAATTCACCCCGCCGATCAGTATAAAACCGCATTTACTACCCCTTTGGGTACTTTTGCATATTGTGTCATGCCTTTCGGCTTAAAAAATGCCGGTGCCACTTTTCAGCGGGCTATGACCTACATCTTTCACGATCTGGATAATATCATCCTCACCTACTTGGACGACCTCATAGCTCGATCCAAGAAACGCACCCAGCATCTCGATGATTTACAAATCATATTTCAACAGTGTTGTCAGTACAACATCTGCTTGAACCCTCTCAAGTGTGTGTTATGTGTCACCGCAGGGCGCCTCCTCGGTTTTATTGTTTCCCAAAGCGGTATTACCATGGACCCCCTCAAATTCCAAGCTATCACCGAAATTCCACCTCCCTAGAATTTACGACAACTTCAGAGTCTACAGGGAAAAGCTAATTTCCTAAGACACTTTGTCCACGATTACGCTATATGCGCCCATGGTTTCCTTCGCTTACTACGTCACGACATCCCATTTCACTGGGACGACCACGCCCAACAGTCATTTGACGATCTTAAAGCAACACTTTCAAATGCACCTTTAATTAGTGCACCTGACTACAATCCTGACTATATTCTCTACGTATCAGCATCTGTTGTATCAGTAGCTGGCGTCCTCGTCCAGATCGGTGATGACAATCGTGAACATGTCATTTATTAGGTTAGAAAAAACCTCTCAGGTCCACCCTTGAAGTACAAACACGAAGAGAAACTTTCTCTTGCAGTTGTCCTCGCAGTCCAGAAACTGCGCCATTACATTCTTCTTCGCACCACCAAGGTCGTCGCAGATTCTAACTCCATGCAGTACTTGCTCAGCCATCGACAAGTTAACGACAAATTCGCTCGATGGATCTTTATCCTTCAGGAGTACGACCTAGAGTTCTCAACACCTAAGAGTAAGAAGGCCCTCGTTCTTGCCGAACTTGTCACGACCCTCCCCTCTGACACCACCAATGCCCCCGTCAACACCGACTTTCCCGATGAACATCTCTTTTACATCACTTCAGATGATCCTTGGTATGATGACCTCCTCGTCTACCTCCGAACTCAAAATTTCGGTAACCACCTTTCACGAGATGATCGTCGACGTATTCTCCATCAGGCCCCCCTCTACCTTCTCATCGGAGACATCCTATACCGACGTGGCGTCGACACCATTCTTCGTCGATGCTTGACTATTGACGAGGCCGACAGAGTCTTAAATGAATGCCACAGTGGCGCATGTGGGGGCCATATTTCGGGTATATCGACTGCTCAAAATATCATCCGAGCCGGTTACTTTTGGCCTACCTTGTTTCATGATTGCATTCATGCCGTGAAACGATGTGAGCAATGTTAGCTCTACGCCAACAAAGCCTACGCTCCCCCCACTCTCCTTCACCCTGTCATTACTATCGGCCCTTTTTGTAAATGGGGCATCGACTTCATGACTTGTAATCCCCCCTCCAACAATGGTCACAAATACATCGTTGTCACCGTTGATTACTTCACCAAATGGGCCGAAGCTATGCCCACTTTCAACAACACCGCTGACACTGCAGCACATTTTTTCTTTAACCATGTCATATCCCACTTTGGAGTACCCCTCCAACTCATTTCCGACCATGGGAAACACTTCGATAATGAGATCTTCGTCAAACTCTCATCTCGGTTAGGCTTCTCTCATGATTTTGCCTCACCATATTACCCTCAGTCAAACGGACAGGTCGAGGTAGTTAACAAAGTCCTCAAGACCATGTTACAGCACACGGTTAATAAACATAAAACCAATTTGCATCATATGTTATTTTCTGTGCTATGGGCTTATCGAACGGCTGTGAAAACCGCTACTGGTTTCACACCATTCCATTTAGTCCATGGGGTCGAGGAAACTCTTCCCATCGAGTGCGAAATTCCCACCTTACGCACCGCAATTAAGCTATTACCTGACACTGCTCCAATGGAACAGTGCTTGTTGAACTTGGAGTCTCTGGATGAAGATCGTCTATCTTCCTTACAGAACAACGAGGCAGCTAAAAAACGATCCAAGGCTACCTTTGATCGCCATGTCAACCTTCGATCATTCCGCGAAGGCGACCTCGTCTTGGCTTATGATATCGCTCATGATACCTTTGGCCACGGAAAATTCGAATCACTTTGGCATGGCCCATACATTATCCAACATTGCCTCACCAAAGGTGCATACATCCTGGCTTCCCTCGAAGGCCTCTCTCTCAAAGAACTCGTCAACGGGTTATACTTAAAGAAATTTTACGCTTAAATGTAGTCATCCTACTTTAGGTCATTTATTTTCTAGAGTTTTTAATCTTTTTCTCCTCCCCTCATGTCTAAACTATCTGTTGTGATATTGACAGATGCTTCCTCCACCAGCCTACTACATCGGTTACACCGACGATGCCAGTCGTTGGACACAAAATCTCGCTTCGGCTACTTGGGCTCTCTACACCCCCTCACATGAAATGCTCCATTCAAGCGGCATATGTTTGGGGTTAGCAACCAACAACCAAGACGAATACACTAATGTCATTGGCCTCCTGGCCGACGCCCAACATCATCATATTCGTCACCTTAGCATCTTCCTCGACTCTCAACTAGTCGTTCTACAGCTCAACAATGTGTACCGCGTCCGTGATCCTTGCCTCTTTCGCAAATATCTGCAGGTTAGGATTTTATCTCGACATTTTGATTCCATTAAATTTACACATATTCCAAGACAATTGAATCAAATCACAGATAACCTAGCTAATATTGTGTTAGACTGACATATATCACATCAAGCTACCTCTACACATACATAAACATATCAAAATCCTGTCACATCATATACATAGAATAGACATCATCAAAACATTAACCAAAAACATGTAAACACCACATAGATCTCCAAAAAGTATACTCATGTATATATATAGGTCTATAGTGTCATCAGAATGTTTACATACAAAAATACATGTATCCGCAGGCCAATACAGCACCTCGGTACAAAATGGGCTCACCAGCCTATATACAAAAAAATAGATATACATCCAATACATACAGCACCACTCACGGTGCCTCTAAAGCGCCACCACCTGCTCCTCCTTCAGGCGGAGGCGGCCCACCAGCACCTGCCCCCGGAGGTGGTGGCCCACCCCCTACAGGCCCCTCCTGCCCTGGCGACAGTCATCCACTCGTCATCACCGCAACCACTACTGCTTGTCACATGATGGCCCGCCATGGTGGCGGAACCCCCACACACTGCTCCAGGAACGTCTCGTCCTGGATGCGATACCATAGACCCTCAGGCACGTCCTGTAATACCGTCTCTAGCCGACGGCGTATATCCTCAAAATCCACTCTGGCCACCACCAGAGGAGCGTGCGATGGCCCAGCACCAGGGTCATCAAATCGACACCTCCTCGCTGCCCTCTCCAGATCAGCTTGTCACCCCGCGGTGTCCTCACGCCGACGTCTCTCCCCCTGCGGAAGTCTCTCCGGCTCTCGACGAGTCGGCGCTCTCTGCATCTCAACCTCGCGTCCGCGAGGTGCCACATCTGCACATACAAACAAACAACAGATAGAATCAACATCTATATCAAATACATATGGACTGCTATCTCCAAATATGACAAACAAAAATAAAACAACATACACATCTACATCATCAACCCACATACCTCGATGATCAAAAAATTCTCCTGGAGGTAGCACCATGTCCAGATCATCCCGGAAGTCCACCCCGGCATAGGGGTAATGCAAAATCACCTGCGACATCTGCCACCATACCTGTGCCGCCTCTGCTGAAAATAAGTGGCCACCTTCGCCACCATCGTGGTGAAGCAACACCGTCAACCACCGCCTCAGCCGCGGCTCTCGTGCCCCAGGCGCACCCAATAGAATCCTCGGGCGCAACATCAACACCCTCTCTAGAAACCAGGCCACTAGGATGGACCTGAACGCAAACTCCCCTGTATCCATCGACCGACAGTGGTCCAACTGCACCACCATCCTCGCATGTAGCGTAAGCCCCCAAGCGAAATGCTCGTCGGCCAACACTCTCTCTAGCACCAGAAGCTGGCCACCACTGATCCGCTGGGTCGCCAGTGACCCATATACTTGCATAATCATCGCTGCTATATAGTGATGCGCCAGGGAATCTATAGCCACAATGCTCACCACCGTCCCAGACATAAAGTTCTGACCCGAACAATATCTCCGGCCAATAGTCTCGAGCAGCATACCCCTCGGCATCACCGGCTCCGCCGGTAGGGGCGTTCCCCGAAAGGGAAGCCCCGTCAAGAAATATACATCCTCCACCGCAGTGAAGGGGATCTGCTCTCCTCACATGAGGAAGCAGTGCAGCTCCGAACTCCACATCTGGATCAGGAACTGTAAAAGATACTCCTATGCTCGTATCAACGGGCACTCAAAGAACTTTAGCAGCCCACAGGATGCCAAAGTCGCACGCACATCTGGCCCCTCAATGGCCATGACGTCTCGCAGCTGAGACCAGTCCCGCTCTCACCACCCCACTGGCATTGTCACCACTGTCCACCTGCAGACAACACAGAGTCATATATCAGCTCAAGCAACCATCAACAGCATAAAAAAGACTCATTTTTTTTTTTACACCTCAACCTTTCCTTCTAGGCGCGGTTTTGTTACCCACAGGTGCGCACACAGGCGCACCTGTTCATTACACAAGTGTGCACACATGCGCGTCTATTAACTACATAGGTGCACATCAGTGCGCACCTGTTTGTTTCACAGGCGTGCTCCCACGCGCGCCTGTTCACCATACAGGCGTGCCTAGGTGCGTGCCTGTTCAACTCACAGGCGCACCCTTCGAGCGCACCTTAAATTCTCTCTACTGTGTCCCCATGCGCGTATATCCGGTGGACAGGCGCGCACATATGCAAGCCTATCACCGGATCACCCACGCATGTGGGGCCCATATCCCCTAAATGTCTCTGTACGGCCCCCCATACAACCCCTACCCAAAAAATGACATCCTATTTCTATGCAGGATGATCAGACCACTAACCTGCAGCTCGCTAATCACCAATCAGATGCCTCGCCCTCCCCAAATCTCCAAATCTCCTCTAGAAACTTCTCGTCCAGTCACTATTGCAGCAGGTACAAATGAGGTGGCAATGTGGGCCCTATAGCTATATATAGGCCTTTTTCCAAACTTCCACTCACCATTCCGGGAGCCCACGGTGTCCATTTTTCAATCCGTCTTCAGCCACGGGATCAACATCCCGTCACCTACAAATCAACAGTCCCTGAGTCACTTTTCACACTGAGCCCTCGGGGCACCTTTTTTCATACCATGGTTAGGTACGCATGCACCTAGTCACACTTATCAAATACATGCTCATATCTTTGATTCTCTTCAGATATTGTTCACTTTGGGTATTTGGTTTTCATGTGTGTAGGTACTTGCTCATCATCGGCACAACCCCTTCAGGTATATACTCAGCACTGGCATGTAGTCTTTCCCGCTGTATCGCACTTTCATTTCCAGTCACACCCTCTGATGTTTACCTCTAGGATCCCCATTCCCAGCTCTGTAGTACCCACACCTCCATTTTGCATCTTCGGTACTGTTACCCGGTGGCATTCTTACCCACATGAGTTGTCCCATTCATAGCACCTTTTGACACTTTTGACACTCATGCTGTTCTTCATTACCCTTTAAGGATGGGAGTCTTGATAGTCTTTCATCATGTCGCGAATCAACCACATACTCCTTCTCCTCATTTTGCTAGATTTCCCACACGGACTCCCAGATTGTCCCTTCTCGGTTCTATTTTTTACCTACACCTCCGCAGTATCATGAACCCTCCATTTCCTCCACAATCAGTTTGCCCATCTGCGAACCTAACTTCATTTCACCTACCTCATACAGAAACTCACTAATGGGGCCCCCACCCTTCATTAGTTTTCCAAGCAAATTATGCCCTACGTGGGCCACCCATATCACACTGTGGCACCCATTTCTGTATTTGTACATTTCTCCCCAAATTATTCGTTATTTATTGTACAAACGCCTTTATTTCCAGTCATTACATTATCTTTTTTGTCATCACCTTTGGCGACTTTCTTCCTTCCTTTTGGCCAAACACAACCCATGTCACCCTTGGTTGGAGCATTAATTCTCATCTACCCTTGCTGACATCGTCCATATCTTTAGAGTACCCCACAGGTCACTTACCTCTACCCTCTGAATGTGTTCACCTTGTCCCGCCTCTGGCACAACTTATCACCGGTCTTGTCGTCCCCCTGACACCTGACCTCGTTACACGGTTGCGACCACTTTTAATCTCATACATCCTCCAACCAAGTGCAGTCTTGAATCCTCCCACTTCTTGACTTTGTCCATGTACCTCTGCCACTTCCTCACCTCAGTAGATTTCCCGAAGCCCTTTGCTTCTGGGAGTCGCGTTCCCCTTTTGTCGACATCAACACAATTTTCCAGAAGGGTGACAGTATCTTGATTCTCATTATCCATTCAATGAGAGATCTTGGACAGCACAGGGTGAAACACCATTGCTCCCTACTGTCGTTGACCCCCATAACATTCGACGCCAACACTTTCTCATGTTACGGTGGGTCTTACTTTGCGACTATTGTAGTTATTTCTCTCATTTGCCGAAGACCTTTGAACTAGGCTGGGCTATCAATGCCCACATGATCGCTGCTACTTATTACCGCAATCACTGCCTACTATTCAGAGTATGTTCATTTGCAGAATTATCTTTTGCCTTTATTAGAACCGCCCCCGAGGGCGCTGCAGTTGTCTACACAAACGCTTCAGTCATCTTTATCATCTGTATTTCGTCCGCACATGGTTACAAGAACTCAGCATCATCAAACAGTGATGAAGTCATTCATGGACCTGAATTAATACCACAGCATTCAAAAAGGTCAAAAAACTATACAAAGTAGTAAAAAATTGAAGAGCGCTTTGCAGACATTGGGCACGCGCGCACATGCACGGAAGAGGAACGTAGAAATCGCGCATAGGCGCACGATGTGTGACTATTAGCACAAAAAGCTGCGCACCTGCTAAACGACGCATTTATGAAAGTGGTCGGCCTCCCAACCACTTATGGTTCATCTCCCAAGCCGATTTGACCCTCAAATTTGGGCTGGATCCGACTGGTGGGTTGGTCAAAGACCTAATAATGCCCTAAATAGCCTCTTTTCACACTACAAAGCAGTTAAACAATAACCCAATGAAATTCTATAAAAAGCCATGAATGCACCTCATTTTCTCAAGGAATTCAAAGTAATGTTATGCTTCCTATATTTTTTTAAGGACTCCATCCTTGACAAGAGCACATTGGCACCATTACATTGGGCAATCCATCTCACCATTGAGTGGATTTGTAAAGAGTTCTTTCATCACCATTTTCCATTTTCTTTGTTGTAAGAAGAGCTAGCTAGTGAGGGTCCAAGAGCCTTCCCTTGGAGGAAGAAGGGACTCATATTCCCCTTTCTTCTTGGTGCTTTGTTTTCATCAATAGATCAACCTCAAACATTGGTGACATGGGTCTTTTTGTTCTTGTTATTTCTATGTCCCTATGCTCATGATTTTAATTTTTATTGCATCTATTAGTCTAATTCTTAATCATAGTTTTTGTTTTCTTTCTCTAACTCTTTTCTCTACAGCTGTCTTTCTCAACAGACCCAACTGAGCTTACAAGCACCTCTTATTTGCTCACCAAGGTGACGAAAGAGGCGCAACAATCGATAACTTTACTTCTCGGAATCCGTTTCAAACGATTTTTTTTTTTTTTTTTTAAATTGGGTGTTGTTCTGACAGGAACTCAGATATACAAAAAATTTATGCAAATTTTTCACAGAAATATACAAATATCGTCCAGAATGTCTCGACCCTTTTTTTTTTCTTCTCCGGAAAAATATGCAAAAATAGAAAAAAAAATTGTCCACAATTACTTCCAAGGAAAGTTCTCTGATACCAATTCTTATGAACCAAATACTTGTATACAAAAACACCACAAAGATTCAGAGAGAAATATATAAGAACCCACACTTTTATTATAGAAAACCCTTGAGGTAGGATAACACCATATAATGGATCCTATTATGGAAGCGATCCTCTCCTGATCACTTACCTCTTCGAGGGGGAAACCTCCTAAAGAGCTTCAACTCCAAATACAATACTTCTCTTCATATCCCATTAAATCGCTTGAAACCCTTTATATAGTGCTATCATCACCTAAGAACATTCTAGAGGAGGAATATTCTAGAAGCATAACATTCTAAGAAGTTCTCTTACATTTATTATATCTAACTACTCATTTATTATATCTAACTACTATAGTGGGCCTTATTTAATAATATAGTAGACCTAATCCACCTTACATTGAATGGTCTCCACTACCTCTCTAACTATTTAACATTTTAATGTAGTATGCCTAGGGAGGTACCCAATGAGAATGTGGTTATGTATTATTAGTGGAATTCATTTAATGTATGATAATGTGGTCATTCAATGTAAGGTGGACTAGGTCCATTATATTAATAAAGGCCCACTATGGTAGTTAGATGTAATAAATGTGAGAAGGCTCTCTGGAAGGTTCCTAGGATATAGATAGAGCTATATAAAGAAGTGTAAGCAATGTAATGAAACATAGTGAAGATTATTGTGCTTGAGGAGTGTTATCCTTCCTTAAGGATATATGGTGTTTCCCTACCTCAAGGGTTTCTCTATTTCTTGTGTTCAGTATTTTGGTGAATGGTTTGGATTATTATTGTAGATATTCTTGGTTGTTTTGAGATTTATCTTCAGATCTATTCAGACACTTAACAATTGGTATCAGAGCACTTTCCTTGGCCAAAGAAGGGGATAATTTTTTGTCTTTTTTTGCAGATTTTTTCTAGGAAAAAAGAGGATGGCGCACTTTAGATTCAGATATGAAAATTTATGAGAATAATTTGGCCAAAAACGTTGGATATTTGAATTCCTCTTGGAAAAATACCCAATTTCAAAAAAAAAATTCATCCAAATGGAGTTTGGAAGGTGAATTTATGAGCATTTTAAATTCGATCATTTTTCAGGGTTTTTCCGAAAAAAAACCGCATGATTTGCATAGTAAGTTATTTTATAAACCCTAGTTTTTGCTGAATATTTCTCTAAACAAGATAATTTTTACTGGAAAGGATGATAGCCCTAATATTGAAGAATATATACAATATCAAAAGTCATCATGGAAATATCACTGGAGAATATGTCTACACTATGGTTTCCAAGAAGATGCTCACATATGGTGGAACTCATTTAATTAGAAAAAGTTGATGACACTTTCTGATGAAACATATGTAAAATTAATTTTAGACAAGTGGTCTCATACAAAGTGTAAGGATGAAGAGATCAACAAGGGTTTATTTTCATGTAGAAACTCTATATTACAGGTTCATGGTTGTATTCATAAGGAGAAGGTTACTATTTCTATTAACCCTAGTTGCATGCATAATTTTATCAATGTTCAGTTGGTTAATCGACTGCAATTTCCTACAAAGGATATTCAAAGCAAAGAGGTTCAGGGTGAAAATGTGAAAAATTTTAAAGATTTGAAGCTCACTATGGATAAATATGTGTTGCATTCATATTTTTGTGCTATGGATATGGATGAAGTGGATATTGTTTTGGGATATCATTGGATAGAATCAATGGGTACCATTAATATTAATGTGAAAAATAAGTTTTTGAAGTTGTGATACAAGAAAAAGAAAATCACATTGCAAGATTGTCTCTTAATAAGAAAGATGGGCCCACAAAGGCCATCAAAGAAGTTATTGTCGAGTCCAAAGTTGAATCGAAGGCAGAGTCTACAGAAGGAGATGAAGTAAAACCACATGAAGGATGCAATCATGAAGCTAAGGAGGTCATTGACTCAAAGGCACAATGTGTTGCAGATTTTAAGAAAAAGGAACAAAATCCTATAGTTGTTGTATATCGCCATCCAAGAAAGGGTGTGACAATCAACACATTTATGCACCAATAGGGAATTAGAAAGGAAACCAATAAAGAGAAGGTGCATGGAGGACTCCTAACACTACAAGAAGATATTAGGCTACAAAAACAATCCCATGGAAACCTCGACATGATGCAGAGAAAGATCAGGATGGCAAGGAAACAAATGGAATTCATGTTCAACTTCCATTAGGATGGATGGATGGTAGTACTTGGCACCAATTGGCTACATTGATTAGTCGGTCATATTGTATAGTTTCTTCTCATGTTTCGAGAACAAAACATGTGAAGGGGGATGGAATGTAGTATACCTAGGGAGGTAATATGGGGTACCTAGGGAGGTACCCGATGGGAATGTGGTTATGTATTATTAGTGGAAGTGAATTAATATATGAGAATGTGGTCATTCAATGTAAGGTGGAATAGGTCCACTATATCAATAAAGTTCGATTATGGTAGTTAGATGTAATAAATGTGTGAAGGCTCTCTAGAAGGTTCTTAGGAGATAGATAGAGCTATATAAAGAAGTGTAAGCAATGTAATGAAACACAGTGAAGAATATTGTGAATGTATCAAGCGTTGCTTGAGGAGTGTTATCCTTCCTTAAGGATTAATATATGGTGTTATCCTACCTCAAGGTTTCTCTATTTCTTGTGTTCAATATTTTGGTGAATGGTTTGGATTATTCTTGCTGATATTCTTGGTTATTTTGAGATTTATCTCTTGATCTATTCACAAACTTAACAATTATATTTCTTGTAGAAATTACAACCCATGTATAACAAAACAATAACTTCAATTGTATCAAAGGCACGCATAACACTAAATCTTACATGGATTTCATCATGATCCATATCTTATCCCATAGGTTCATAATATCATAGCCATAAAGAAACTGTGAACCACCGTCCCATTCTTTCAAGCGAAGTAAGAGGCCAAATCCATTTACATCTATTATACCATGTCATAGATGCCTTGCATCTTCCAAATTGAGCCTAGTCTCATTTTCCAAATCAATGTCCTTACTTATCTCAAAGTCACATGCTTTGTATCTGAAACAACAACAATCTAGTTCTTCAATTAGAAAGTCGCAATGATGAACCTGGTGATCTACAACTCATTTTATATTGATTTTTAAATCAATGAATGGTGTTTTTATTATTTCTTTTGTTTGACTATCTACTTGAAAAATTAAATTGTTGTTTCCTTAGATGCAAAGCATGTGACTTTGAGATAAGTAGGGACACCGATTTGGAAGATGAGAACATGCTCAATTTGGAAGATGCAAGGCACCTACTGTAACATCCCGCTCTTGCGCACTGAGCGAACCTATTATTTGAGGACACTTGCTCGCAAGTGATCCAGATTTTATATTGTTAAAACATTTGATTTTGATTATGAGGCTTTATGGGTTGATGACATGTTGTTTTAACGCATTGACATAGACAGGTGCTATTGACTTGGTTTTATTGAGTGTGCAGGATTTTGGACCTCGAGGATGCAGAGGCATCGATGGAACCCCTTGGACTCCAGATCGAGTCAGGGAGTGTACCAATGGGGTTTGATTATTTTACTATGATATTAGTAATTCTGATTAGATGATATGATAGGGATAAATTATGACATGATTTGTTGATGATGCAGGATGACAATAGCTTGCCGACCAGAATCACATGTGGAGTAAAGGGGTCACACATGACTACTAGAGATGTTGAGGGAGAGGTGTGGACAACAACCCTGCCACAGCCTACTAGCACTCCCGCCATGGCTCGAACTTTAGGTTAGCGTTTACCTATTTTGAGAGGACCCACGATGTCATGAGGGAAGACTACAACATTCGCTCACGATGATTCTAAGGGGCGTGCAATAAGGCAGGGCCTTATTCCTTAGAGGCCCTTAGTCTCCCACAAGTTCACCTGGCGGGGTATTGACTCCAGGGGTTATTGATGTCCACCAATTCATTCAAGAGGTGAGTGGCACCCTTGGAGCACGTGGTGCATCCTGAAGGGAACGTCACACAAGAAAAATGGAAAGAGGCGAGTGGCACCCTTGGAGCACATAGTGCGTCTTGAAGGGCACGTCGCGCAAGGGAACAGATGAGGCGAGTGGCAGCCTTGGAGCACCTAGTGCGTCCTGAAGGGCACGTCGCGTTGTTATTGATAAATGAATGAACCTAGACGACCTTAGGATGAACAATGTGATAAGAATTTTTAAAACAATTTCCCTAATAAAATGTCGTCCATCATGGAAATTAATGTCTAGGTCTAAATTATGCTAGTGGTAAAATTTTACCTATTTTTATAAATAAATAAATAAATTTGATATATATATAATAAAATTAAAAACAAATTAAATAAAGAGTATGATCTTGCTTAAATCTTGTAACATGAAGGGAGTAAGAAATTTAATTTATTCATAAAAATATGTTGGAATAAAATTTAAAAGGGGAATTAACTGTTTTATTATTTTTGATAATTTAAATTATATTAATTAAAAGAGAAAAGGGAAAAAGGGAACATAAGGGAAAAAAAGAGAAAAGTCAAATTTAGTAAAGTATCTACCATTTAAGAGCTTTCTAATTTAAACTGAACTAGCAATTTAATAGTGGGGAAAGTCATTAAAGCCTGTAAGAGAATTTGGGGACACCTAAGAGTGATTCTAGGAGTGACTCTAGGGGGTGAGGGAAATAAGAGAATTTAATTAATTAAAGAAATTAATTATTGGAAGAATGTAGGGTATGGGTGACACTTGTACGAAGAGGAATTTTTTATGAATTTATTTTTAAAAACTTAATTAATTGAGATTTTAGAAAACTAAGGGACTGCAAAACTCTATATAATGAAGGGAGGAAATGGAGGAAGGATGTCTTCTGTTTGCATAACGTTACACTGCAAAAATATCTACTTGATTGACTTAACTTGTGGGAGTTGGGATACCCATCTTGGTGAGGAGTGGTAGCTCGGCCTTGCGAGGCGATCTAGGAGCTAGTTGAATCTCTGGATAGTGTGTGTGTGGCCCCTTTGTGGCTCGGGGGGCTAAGGGAGAAGAAGAGTACCCCTAGCATTGGTTGGGAGGTACCTGTGAAGTCTCACCGTTCGGTAGGCGGGAGTTGCATGGAGCGTGCGGGACGTCATTCAGAGCGGGCGATCAGGAAACGATATGCTCTCTTCATTTGTGTATGATAGATTATATTATGACTTATGCTTTTATCTACTTATTTAATGGAGAAGTAAATTGATTTATTTTTTAAAAAATTTGATGACTGAAACTTTTCTTAGCCTAGCTCGATGATTGTTGACTCCCATGGCCTTCATTTTCCCACATGTATTGACCACCTTGCTGTGTTGATTGTGACCTTCATGGTTGTTTAGCCTTCATCCCTAGCTCACTAGTCCTCACCTGAGCAGTAGTCCAAGAGCCTAATCTACGGTCGTCGCCTTGGCGTTAAAAGACCTATGGATCTCAACACCCTGTTTTTCTGTGCGAGGATGATGAGCGAAGGATGCACCTGTTAGCTGTCTACCCCTTCCATTTTTCTTGGCTGGCTGAGGGTCCTTGTGCCTGTTAGTGTTGAGTAAATCTTCCATGGTTATCGTTCTGATCCCCCCAAAAGAAAATCTACTCTGCGTTTTATTTTTATTTTGTGTACTCTTCACCGTGTAGATTGCTTGCGCTTTTATATAATGAAGGCATTCCATTGTTGGGTGTAATGATCTAGAATTTTCCACTTGTCAAGGTTGTAGTTCAAATCTTTTAAACCTCAACGATTACCCCTTTCTGATGAATGCGCTTGGACCGTTTTAATGTTTAACTGTCAATTTTGGGACAACCTTTTCTGTTATGTGCCAAACAATGTTTATTTAATAGATCCTTACCAGTGATGTCCCTTACACCTCCGCAACAATTATTTCTTGGGTGGTTTTGATTGTAACATACTTTTTGTCTGCGTTTGTTTTGGCTAAGATTGATTACCGTGTGTTGGTTTCATGTGTGGTAGGCGGTGTTGGTTATTGTAAACAGTTGATACATACACTGTGACTGAGAAATAACAAGTAGTGACAACAAATTCTATACAACTGGTGTGCTGCGGAAATGTTATTTTTGACAACAATTTGAAACGTATTGTAGGAAGCAAATTCTTTTATTTTATAGACAACGAAAGTATTATCATTGTAGACGGAAAGGTTCATTATTTTCTTAGACAACAAATCGCTATATTTAGACAGCGTTTTTATCTCTGGTATTCTAGGATAGCGATTTATATTATAATATGGGTGTGACTGAGATACAGTATCTAAGGCGTGACCGAGATATAATTATGGGCAGCAATTTCTATGTATAATATGTGGCAGTGAATTTATGCCCGATTGACTGCATTTCTAACATTGCATGAAAACATTGATTGTGTGACAACTTCTTGATAGGCACGCCTTTATTTTTATGGTATACACAACGAATTGGTAAGGCTCTTGGCACAAAGAATTTATTGTATTGATCCTGTTTAAATAAAGAATTATAGGACAACGATTCTTTACCCTTAATTGCGCATTAGTCAGGCGACTATTGCAGATGGCGATATATGGTGGACACCATATCATTTAATACCCTGCATAACATTTTAATTATTAATAGTTTTACCATAATACTTAAATTCAGATTTATTAATAGATATGGTAACCTTTAATAGACTGTGTTATATATTGCGGACAACAATTTTAATATCTTATTTGACTACACTATCTTGTATCCATGGATAGCAATTTTATATACCAAGCGATATCATCCTTCCTAGATGAAATAACATTTATACTAGCGACATAATAAATAATAAATAATAAATAATAATGACAATAGACTCATTATACCAACAATGTAATAATTAATACACAGCATAATAATAGACAGAAATATCATACTTAAATGTTAAATTTAAATATTTCATTGATACACTTAAAACATGTAAGGAGAGGTGAATTATTTAGTTCTCTGTTGTTTCATCCCTAAATATAATAACTCCGCTCGTGAATACTGTGATAACAAGAAAAGCTATATTAAAGTGAGTATGGAATTAACCATAGGTACATGAATCCTTATCTTAGAGTATCTATGACCTTTTTAGTATTTAATGATTTCCCTCTTGAAACATCATGGATAGAGGGAATAAAAAGGGAGTGCTGACTTCTTATATAATTTAGATGTCACCCTTAATTTGTTTAGTTTTAAATTAACTAATGGATGACACTTGGAAATTATAGACGAAAAGTATCTTGGGTGGATAATCAATTAAATATCATAAAATGGTTATAATTAAAGTGAAGAATTAAATTTTGGTCTTCCTTTGTTCTCTTATAAATGGGTATTTAAGTGGGGTGTTGAAGACCCTACATGTCTCTTGATATGTGTTGAACTTAAAAAGGTTAACATTGATTGGTATGTTTTTCTTTAGTAAGATTTAGTTCTTAATACAAAAGAAATTTAGCTTTGAAATGTCTATATATAATTATGCATACTAAGAATAAGTCTTACTAATTCTAATCAGGGTACCCAAGTTCTAAATCTAAAGTTTAATTAGGAGGAATAATAACTTGAGTTAATACTAATATTACACTGGTCCTTGTGATCTCCTAAGTAATGATGGTATAAGCGCTTACACTCACCCATGGTACTTTCTTGTATGTCAAATTGTCTAGTTAAGTACCTTGCTACTATGGAAGGATACATACATATTTAGTGGCTAGCTCCTTACTACCAATCCTTTAGATTGACAAGGGAATCAATTGCTAGAGTAACAGTAAAAAGAGGTAGGTGCATAATTGTTTTTATTAGGATCATGTGTCGCTTTAGTTTTGGTGTCATGTGATTCTTCATTACTATGATTTATGGGATGTTGTTAAATTCCTAGTGCTTCAAAAAAAAAAAAAAACACTTCCTTTTGTACTTCGCTTTTAGTAGACATAATGGAGGGGTGTGAGACATGGTATCAGAGTTGGTTTCAACCCGCGACTTGGGATCACTACGGCTTTTGTTGATATGATTTAATTATAATGTTGCTAATTGAGTTGACTTGTATTCGTGCAGGTAATCATGGTTAGAGTACGCTGCGGAGGCAGATGACGGGGTGCTAGGGGAGGAGGTGCGACGCCTCTAGTAGCGTCCACACCTGAGGGGTCTAACCCCCAGGGAGATGAATAGGTTGTCGGACAGGAGCAGATTGCAGTTGGTGATGTGGTCGGAATGATGAGATCTTTTCAACGCATGTCTGAGGCACTGATCAACTGTTTGGATAGAGATGAGGCCAGAGCGTCGGCACCCCCTGAGGTTCTGCTGCGCACTCAGGTCGGTACTGGTAGCATTCATTGTGAACTCGAGAAGGTCAAATTTCCTGAGTTCTTTGGTGCCCCGGACGACGCAGCTGCCGATGCATGGTTGGAGAATATGGAGATGTGCTTTGCACTTCGTGATTATACCTCCAACATGAAGGTCCACATGGCAGTCTTTCAACTGAAGGGGAGCGCTCTTCTATGGTGGAATACGCTCCTACCGCAACTGAACATGGTCACTGAAGACGTGTCATGGAAACTGTTCGAGGAACGATTATGAGAGAGGTACCTATCAGAGGAATTCATTGAGCATCAACTCAATGAGTTCAACACCTTATGACAGGGCAGTCGTATGGTGCCCAAGTACGAGGCCCGTTTTATGGAGCTGCTCCAGTATGCTCTGCATCTTAACACTGAGAAAATTAAGTTCAAGAGGTTCGTGTTCGTCCTTAATGGAAACATACGTGCAAAGTTCAGGATTTTGATGCCTCAAACCTTGCATGATGTCGTTCAAAAGGCCCTCATAGCAGAGGAGGATCTTATCAGTGGGGGTCAGACCAGGACTCCAGCGAGACTAGTAGGGAAGGTGTCATCTAGTGCACAGCAGCATTAGACATCGGCCGAATATATGCCGGGATATTGTGGCTTCCAGAGGGGATCCACTTTCACTACGCCTCGGTGACTGACGCCTCAAAAGAAGACACCTTATCAGGGACCATAACATCAGCAGCGTCGACCACAAAAACAACAGTTTAGGCCTATTCAACAGAACATACCAAGATTCCATGCCAGTGGATTGTCATCTTCTACTTTGGGTACCAGGACTACTAGGCCGAATAAGGGGTGTTGGACGTGTGGGGAGCCACACTACCAACGAGATTGCCCTGTGGAGAGGACTAGAGCGTCCAGATCAGCTGGACCCACTACCGTGGGAGATATGGGCAAGGCCCATTGAATTCACGCAGCGATGAATAACCGTCAGGAAAAACATCAGTCGACTGTGCTCGAGACGACATGTACCGTCGCTGACCAGACCCTTAGTATTTTGATAGATCCCGGTGCTACCGAGAGTTTCATTTCTGGTGTAGCGCTAAAAAGGATTAAGGTAAAGGCAGTCAAACAGGATGAGTTTAGCTTCATAGAGATGGCTTCGGGAGCCAAACAAAAGGTTGGAGGAAAGGTTACGGAATGTATCCTTAACCTAGGAGATTTTGTCACCAGGGCCAACCTGTATGTCACGATCTTAGGATCTTATGACGTTGTGATTGGTATGGACTGGTTGGAATCACATGAAGCAATACTAAACTGTAAGACAAAATGGTTGAGCTTGGTCGATGATGAGGGACAGAGACGTGTGATTGTAGGTCGGAACTAGGGAGTTTCCATGAGGCTCATTTCTTCCTTGCAGCTTCGGAAGAGCATGCGCAAGGGATGTAATCTTTATGTGATCCTTGCGTTAAATGAGAAGGGAGTAGTGGAAGGTCTATAAAACCTTCCGGTGGTGAGAGAGTTTGCAGACGTCTTTCCAAAGGAGTTACATGGGATGCCACCAGAGAGGGAATTGTAGTTTACCATAGACCTAAAACTGGGGACTGAACCGATAGCAAGAATTCCTTATCGAGTGTCGACCCGAGAGTTATAAGAGTTGAAAATGCAACTAAAGGAGTTGTTGGACTTGGGACTGGTACGTCCAAGCGCGTCACCGTGGGGTGCGTCTATTATTTTCATATGAAAGAAGGATGGGTCATGAAGGCTCTGCATTGACTACCGTCAATTGAACAAGGCAACGATCAAGAATCAGTATCCGTTGTCGAGGATTTTTGATCTGTTCGATCAAATGAAGGGCGTGATAGTATTCTCAAAGATATACTTGTGATCAGGATACCACCAGTTACGGATTAAGGAGGATGACGTCCAAAGACCGCCTTTAAGATAAGGTTTGGACATTATGAGTTTACTGTTTTACCGTTTGGATTGATGAACACCCCAAGGGTATTCATGATTTTGATGAACGGGGTGTTCCACGAGTACTTGGACAAGTTTGTCCAAGTATTCATTAACGATATTTTGATTTACTCTCGGACAACAGAGGAGCATGATGAGCACTTGCGCTTGGTACTATAGTATCTGCGAGAGCACAAATTGTATGGGAAGTTGTCCAAATGCTCATTTTATCAATCAAGGATTCACTACTTGGGGCATGTCATCTCCGACGAAGGTATCGTCGTGGATCCAGCAAAATTCGAGGCCATGATGGAATGGCCTACATTGACGAATGTCCCGGAAGTGTGTAGCTTCATGGATTTAGTAGGATACTATCGACGGTTTGTCAAGGGATTTTCGAAGATGGAAAATCCGATCACGGAATTGCAGAAGAAAAATAAGAAGTTTGTTTGGACCAAGAAATGCGCGGACGCATTTCGGAGGCTCAAGGAGCGGTTGACAACAACATCGATACTAAAGGTCCCTGACATGGATGTAGACTTCTTGGTATGCACTGACACATCCAAGGAAGGTTTAGGAAGAGTCTTGATGCAAGACGAATGAGTGATCGCTTAGATCTCGAGGAAACTGAGAAGGCATGAGGAGAACTATGCAACACATGATTTGGAGTCGTTAGCCATCGTTTATGCCTTGAAGGTTTGGAGACACTACCTTGTTGGACAAAAAATTGAACTAAAGATGGACCACTGTGGACTACAACACATCTTTACACAAAGCGACCTGAATGCACGACAACGACATTGGTCGGAATTGCTTAGCAAGTATGACTTCGAGATTAATTAGATTAAAGGAACAGTGAATGGTGTGGCAGATGCTTTGAGTTGGAGACCACACATCTTTTCAGTGTTGCCTCTTCAAACGAATCTATGTGAAAAGATTATAACTTTATAAAGTGACGATGACTGATACAAGGAGGTCGAGGATTTTATCAGAAAAAACACCGTGATGGTACCAAGATTTGAAGGATTTTTGTTTGATAGCGATGGTTTATTGAGGTTTAAAAATAGGATTTACATACCGTCGAACGATGAGCTGAGGATGTTGATCCTAAGCGAGGCTCATAGAGCAGTTTACATGGCTCACCCGGGAGTCACGAAGATGAGGGTAGACCTTAAACCCTTATTCTTCTGGAAGGGAATGAAGGGAGACATAGTCAACTATGTGGCCAGATGTCTAGAATGTTACTAGGTAAAGGTTGAACATAGACACCCAGTAGGACTACTACAGCCACACACTATTCTGGAATCGAAATGGGAGGTTATTTCGATGGATTTTATTGTTGGATTGCCACTGAAGGCAAGGAGACATGACTCGATTTTCGTAGTAGTAGACACTCTGACAAAGAGTGCTCACTTTATATCGGTGCGTACGACTTATCAGGCACTTGACATAGCTAGATTTTGTATTAGTGAGATTGTGAGGCTTCATGGTGTGCCTAAGAGGATTATATCCGATCGAGGATCGGTGTTTACTGGACGATTTTGGACGAGTTTCCAAGAGGCCTTGGGAACCCAACTTAACTTTAGTATTGTGTATCACCCGGAGAATGACAGGCAGAACGAACGAACAAACCAAACCTTGGAGGACATAATGCTTATGTATGTGATGGACCAACAAAAGCGTTGGGAAAAATTCTTGCCACTAGTGGAATTCGCTTATAACAACAGTTACCAAAGCACTATTAAGATGGCGCCTTTCAATTTTCTCTACGGGCGATCGTGTTGGACGTCGTTGAGTTGGGATTGGCTTGAGGATAGGGTTCTGGTGGGACCAGAAGTGATCCAAGAAATGGAAGAGCAAATGCAAACGATAAGACAAAGGATTAAAGAAGCGCAGGATCGACAGAAGAGTTATGCCAATGCGCACCGTGTCGACCTTAGTTACGAGGTTGGCGATCGAGTCTTCTTGCGGGTTAAACCGCATAAGAGTTCGATCAAATTTGGAAAGGGAGCTAAACTCTCTCCTAGGTTCATGGGACCTTTCGAGATTGTGCAGAGAAAGGGGCTCGTGGCCTGTCGACTAGCCTTGCCTGATTCTTTGAGGCATATGCACGATGTTTTTCATGTATCTGTTTTGAGACATTATATTAATGATCCTACACATGTTATTGACATGAGTTCCTTGCAGGTATCAGACGAGGGGGCGCTCACGGCTAAGCCGATCCACATCTTGGATCATCGCATTCGATAGCTACGACGTCGAATGGTAGAGAAGGTCAAGGTCCAGTGGGACAACTATAGTCCACACTCGACGACCTGGGAGGAAGCATATGATATGCTCCAATAGTTTCCATTTTTGTTTGATAGATAGACTTATGATACTGTGATACACTTATTTCAGATTTTTACTGTAAAACTTCGGGACAAAGTTTAGACCAAGAGGGGGTGTATGTAACATCCCGCTCTTGCGCACTGAGCGAACCTATTATTTGAGGACACTTGCTCGCAAGTGATTCGGATTTTGTGTTGTTAAAACATTTGATTTTGATTATGAGGCGTTATGGGTTGATAACATGTTTCTTTACCGCATTGACGTAGACAGGTGCTATTGACTCGGTTTTATTGAGTGTGCAGGATTTTGGAACTCTAGGATGCAGAGGCATCGATGGAACCCCTTGGACTCCGGATCGAGTCGGGGAGTGTACCATTGGGGTTTGATTGTTTGATTGTGATATTAGTGCTTCTGATTAGATGATATGATAGGGATATATTCTGACATGATTCGTTGATGATGCAGGCTAATGATAGCTTGCCAACCAGACTCACATGTGGAGTAAAGGGGTCACGCACGACTACCAGAGATGTTGAGGGAGAGGTGTGGACAACAACCCTGCCACAACCTACTAGCACTCCCGTCGTGGATCGAACTGTAGGTTAACGTTTACCTAGTTCGAGAGGACCCACGATGCCGTGAGGGAAGACTGTGAAAGTCGCTCACGATGATTCTAAGGGGTAGGCAATAAGGCGAGGCATTATTCCTTAGAGGCCCTTAGTCTCCCACAAGTTCACTTGGAAGGGTATTAACTCCAGGGGTTATTGATGTCTACCAAGTCAGTCAATAGGCGAGTGGCATCCTTGGAGCACGTGGTGCATCCTGAAGGGCACGTCGTGCAAAAAAAATGGAAAGAGGCGAGTGGCACCCTTAGAGCATGTAGTGCATCTTGAAGGGCATGTCGCACAAGGGAACATATGAGGCGAGTGGCACCCTTGGAGCACCTAGTGCGTCCTGAAGGGCACGTCGCGTTGTTATTGATAAATGAATGACCCTATATGGCCTTAGGATGAACAATGTGATAAGAATTTTTAAAACAATTTCCCTAATAAAATGTCGCCCATCACGAAAATTAAGGTCTAGGTATAAATTATGCTAGTGGTAAAATTTTACCTATTTTTATAAAAATAAAATAAAATTGATATATATATATATATATAATTAAAAACAAATTAAATAAAGAGTATGATCTTCGTTAAATCTTGTAACATGAAGGGAGTAAGAAATTTAATTTATTCATAAAAAAATTGTTGGAATAAAATTTAAAAAGGGAATTAACTGTTTTATTATTTTTTATAATTTAAATTATATTAATTAAAACAGAAAAGGGAAAAAGGGTTAATTTCCACACCTGCCTTTTTGAGTTCTAATTAAAAAGGGGAAAGAGGGAAAATCTAAAATATTAGGAAACTAGGAAAAGAGGTAAACATAAAAAAGGGAAAAAGGGAACATAAGGGAAAAAAAAAGCGGAAAGTCAAACTTAGTAAAGTATCTACCATTTAAGAGCTTTCTAATTTAAACTGAACTAGCAATTTAATAGTGGGGAAAGTCATTAAAACTTGTAAGAGAATTTGGGCACACCTAGGAGTGATTCTAGGAGTGACTCTAGGGGGTGAGGGAAATAAGAGAATTTAATTAATTAAAGAAATTAATTATTGGAGGAATATAGGGGATGGGTGACACTTGTACGGAGAGAAATTTTTTAGGAATTTATTTTTTTAAACTTAATTAATTGAGATTTTAGGAAACTAAGGGACTACAAAAGTCTATATAATGAAGGGAGGAGATGGAGGAAGGATGTCTTTTGTTTGCGTAACGTTACGCTGCAGAAATATCTACTTGACTAACTTAACTTCTGGGAGTTGGGATACCCAGCTCGGTGATGAGTGGTAGCTTAGCCTTGCGAGGCGAGCTAGGAGCTAGTTGAATCTCTGGATAGTGTGTGTGTGGCCCCTTTGCAGCTCGGGGGGCTAAGGGGGAAGAAGAGTACCCATAGCATTGGCTGGGTGGTATCGGTGAAGTCTCGCTGGTCGATAGGCAGGAGTTGCACGAAGCGTGCGATACGTCATTTAGAGCGGGCGATTAGGCAACAATACGCTCTCTTCATTTGTGTATGATAGATTGTATTAGGACTTATTCTTTTATCTGCTTATTTAATGGAGAAGTAAACTGATTTTTTTTTTTTTAAATTTGATGACTGAAACTTTTCTTAGCCTAGCTCGATGATTGTTGACTCCCATGACCTTCATTTTTCCACATGTCTTGACCACCTTGCTGTGTTGATTGTGACCTTCATGGTTGTTTAGCCTTCATCCCTAGCTCACCAGTCCTTGCCTGAGCAGTTGGCCAGGAGCCTGGTCTACGGTCGTCGCCTTGGCGTTAAAAGACCTATGGATCTCAACGCCCTGCTTTTCTGTGCAAGGATGATGAGCGAAGGACGCACCTGTTAGCTGTCTACCCCTTCCATTTTTCTTGGTTGACTGAGGGTCCTTGCGCCTATTCATGTTGAGTAAATCCGCCATGGTTATCGTTTCGATCCCCCCAAAAGAAAATCTACTCTGCGTTTTATTTTTATTTTGTGTCCTCTTTGCCGTGTAGATTGCTTGCACTTTTATATAATGAAGGCATTCCATTGTTGGGTGTAATGATCTGGAATTTTCCACTTGTCAAGGTTGTAGTTAAAATCTTTTAAGCCTCGAGGATTACCCCTTTCTGATGACTGCGCTTGGACCGTTTTAATGTTTAACTGTCAATTTTGGGACAACCTTTTCTGTTATGTGCCAAACAGTGTTTATTTAATAGATCCTTACCAGCGATGTCCCTTTCACCTCCACAGCGATTATTTCTTGGGTGGCTGTGATTGTTGCATACTTTTTGTCTGCATTTGTTTTGGCTAAGATTGATTACCGTGCATTGGTTGCATATGTGGTAGGCGGTGTTGGTTATTGTAAACAATTGATACATACACTGTGACTGAGAAATAACAAGTAGTGACAACAAATTCTATACAACTGGTGTGCTGCGGAAATGTTATTTTTGACAACAATTTGAAACTTATCGTAGGAAGCAAAATTTGTTATTTTATAGACAGTGAAAGTATTATCATTCTAGACGTCAAGGTTCATTATTTTCTTACACAACAAATCGCTATATTTAGACAACGCTTTTATCTCTGGTATTCTAGGATAGCGATTTATATTATAATATGGGTGTGACTGAGATACATTATCTAAGGCGTGACCGAGATATAATTATGGGCAACAATTTCTATGTATAATATGTGGCAGCGAATTTATGTCGGATTGACTGCATTTCAAACATTGTGTGACAACATTGATTATGTGACAACTTCTTGATATGCACGCCTTTATTTTTATGGTATACATAACGAATTGGTAAGGCTCTTGGCACAAAGAATTTATTATAGAGAATTATAGGACAACGATTCTTTACCCTTAATTGCGCATTAATCAGGCGACTGTTGCAGATGGCGATATATGGTGGACAACATATCATTTAATACCTTGCATAACATTTTAACTATTAATAGTTTTACCATAATACTTAACTTTAAATTTATTAATAGATACAATAACCTTTAATATACTGTGTTATGTATTGCGGACAACGATTTTAATATCTTATTTGACTGCACTATCTTGTATCCATGGATAGCAATTTTATATACCAAGCGATATCATCCTTCCTAGATGAAATCACATTTATACCAGTGACATAATAAATAATAGACAACAATGACAATAGACAACAATAGACTCATTATACCAACAATGTAATAATTAATACACAGCATAATAATAGACAGAAATATCATACTTAAATGTTACATTTAAATTATTTCATTGATACACTTAAAACATGTAAGGAGAGGTGAATTATTTAGTTCTCTGTTGTTTCATCCCTAAATATAATAACTTCGCTCGTGAATACTGTGATAACAAGAAAAGCTATATTAAAGTGAATATGGAATTAACCATAGGTACATGAATCCTTATCTTAGAGTATCTATGACCTTTTTAGTATTTAATGATTTCCCTCTTGAAACATCATGGATAGAGGGAATAAAAAGGGAGTGCTGACTTCTTATATAATTTAGATGTCACCCTTAATTTGTTTAGTTTTAAATTAACTAATGGATGACACTTGGAAATTATAGACGAAAAGTATCTTGGGTGGATAATCAATTAAATATCATAAAATGGTTATAATTAAAGTGAAGAATTAAATTTTGGTCTTCCTTTGTTCTCTTATAAATGGGTATTTAAGTGGGGTGTTGAAGACCCTACATGTCTCTTGATATGTGTTGAACTTAAAAAGGTTAACATTGATTGGTATGTTTTTCTTTAGTAAGATTTAGTTCTTAATACAAAAGAAATTTAGCTTTGAAATGTCTATATATAATTATGCATACTAAGAATAAGTCTTACTAATTCTAATCAGGGTACCCAAGTTCTAAATCTAAAGTTTAATTAGGAGGAATAATAACTTGAGTTAATACTAATATTACACTGGTCCTTGTGATCTCCTAAGTAATGATGGTATAAGCGCTTACACTCACCCATGGTACTTTCTTGTATGTCAAATTGTCTAGTTAAGTACCTTGCTACTATGGAAGGATACATACATATTTAGTGGCTAGCTCCTTACTACCAATCCTTTAGATTGACAAGGGAATCAATTGCTAGAGTAACAGTAAAAAGAGGTAGGTGCATAATTGTTTTTATTAGGATCATGTGTCGCTTTAGTTTTGGTGTCATGTGATTCTTCATTACTATGATTTATGGGATGTTGTTAAATTCCTAGTGCTTCAAAAAAAAAAAAAAACTTCCTTTTGTACTTCGCTTTTCGTAGACGTAATGGAGGGGTGTGACACCTACTACATGGTATAATAAATGTAAATAGGCTTTTCCACTTGCTTTGTGTGAAGGTGGTTCACAGTTTCTTTTTGGATATGATATTATCGGCCTATGGAACATGATATGCATCATGATTAAAGCTACACAAGCTTCAATTTTACGCATGCCTTGAATACAATTGAAGTTATTTTTTTGTCATACACGAGCTATAATTTCTACAAAATTCTCCAAGAAATTGAATCAAGTTAAGATGAATTTGCATGGATGGTTATGTGGAAACACAATTTTAGTAGGTAATTTGAATGGATTGGTATTGGGTACTTTGAATGGATTGGTACTGAATTTGAATATGAAACCAGTTATGGGAACCCACTCTAATTCATAATCCAATCTGATTCACAATGTTCATGAGGGAAATTGACTTAGCTTATAGTGTTGTTTCCATGATATCTTAAGTGGTAGGGTTATGTATACTAGAAACTTCATGTTGTAAGGGGTCTGTGGGAGACAATTACTTTCCAAATTGAGCCTACTCTCATTTTCTAAATCAATATCCTTTCTTATCTCAAAGTCACATGCTTTGTATATGAAACGACAACAATCTAGTTCTTCAAGTAGAAAGTCACAATGATGAACTTGGTGATTTATGACTCATTCTATATTAATTTTTAAATCAATTAATGGTGTTTTATTTGTTTGTTTTCTTTGAATTTATACTAAAAAAGATAGATTTTTGTTGTCTAATATGCAATAAATCATGTGACTTTTAGATAAGTAGGGATGTTGATTTGGAAGATGAGACTAGGCTCAAATTGGAAGATGCAAGACACCTACTACATTGTATAATAAATGTAAATAGGTTTGGCCACTCGCTTTGCGTGAAGGTGGTTCACGATTTATTTTTGGTTGTGATATTATGGGCCTATGGAACATGATATGCGTCATGATTAAAGCTAGGTAAGATTCAATTTTATGCATGTCTAGAATACAACTAAATTTATTGTTTTGAAATACATGAGAAATAATTTCTACAAGATACTCCAAGAAATTAAATCAAGTTATGATGAATTTGCATGGATGGTTATGTGGAGACACAAATTTAGTAGCTAATATGAATGGATTGGTACTGGGTACTTTGAATAGATTGGTACAAAATTTGAATATAATATCCAATTATGGGAACCCACTCTAATTCACAATCCAATCTGATTCACAATGTGCATAAGGGAATTTGATTTAGTTTATAATGTTGTTTCCATGATATCTTTAAATGGTAGGGTTATGTATACTATAACCTTCATTTTGTAAGGGGTCTATGGAAGACAATTACTTTGAGGATATACTTATTTTGGGCATTTGTCCACTTGAATCATAAGAAATTCCTTGATATTCTTAGGCATCTATCCACTAGATCCTCTCTGAGATCTATAGATGTGATTTCCAAATATAAAATAAGTGTATTCTTTCTATTAATCCATAAATCTCCTTATGGGCCCTTTTAAGGTCATACGAAATATTATTTTTATGATGAAAAATATGGAAACATAGAGATGAAATGTTATGTCATAATGAAAAACTTGAGAAAATATCTTAACTATAACCGTACTTATCCAATAATTAGAGACACAAATAGTAAAACGTACTTTAAATTTTCAAAACCAAAGGATAATTACATTTTTTAACCTAGAATGTCCAACCAAGGGAAGCTTTGCAACAATTTATGCAACAATGTCGTCAACAAAATTCAATGACAAGGATAATTTTTTTTTTTTTTTAATTCAAACTACTTAAAGATACTCATGAAAGGAAAACAAAATGGAAACTAAGAGCACTCTTCAAACTGTCTCCCTCATAAGGGAGGGTGAATAATAAAAACACATTAATTCACATATACGTACCTTGAAGAAAATAAGAGCCCTACCCTATGAATAATAATGGGTGAGAGGAACATCATTTCAAGTAAAAGAGATACAAAAAAACAGGCTTACCAACCTCAATGTTAACAAAAATATTTATATGTTAGTTGTTATACATTGTTAGCAAGAAGAAAAGGGAGAACTGGCTAGTTTACATCACTTTCTCGATGCTCATTAATTAACTATCCTAATATCCAATGTACAATAAACAAAATGTTCCACAAGAACATTCCACAAAATAATAAAGTAAAGAAACAACAAATGATTCCACTCTCTATAAAATAATCAATATGTATTCCTTGGTAGAAAAAATGCAATTACCAAAAAATCAACCCACCCATAGTAAACCAGTCCAATATAGTGATGTTAAAAAAAATTGTAGATACATTATTTAAAAGTGATAGAAAAGACAAACTACTACAAAATGTGTACCAAAAATTAAAATTAGTGTCACTAAAGTTTACAACTTTGATTAAACATAAACTTAAATGTCAAAAAAATATATTTAGAGATTCAATGTGAGGCCATTCTATCAAAAGAAAAGTCCATTATGGTTTAAAACCCTGCATAACCTTTTAAAAATATCCTTGATGCTTAAAAAATATCCTTTAATTGTTGTGTTCACGCATTTTCAAAAGACACTTCCTACATAAACTTAGGTTTATATCAAATGGAAGGCTAATATGTAATTTTTTAGCCAAATTTGATGGGTAGTCAGAACACCATTAAGCTACTAATACTCATTATGTTAGGTCTTGATAGGCTGATATTTGCTTGAACGTATTTACTCGATCTTCTTTTATTGGGATGTGATTATGGTGAGAGGTTTCCAACAACAGAAGAAGGTAATTAAAAAACACTTTTCATTGTTCAGTATGTGACTTTTACTCAACCCATAACAATGGCTTTGTCATTTTCTCCCATAAGAGAGATAAACTTTCCATTTTCAGCCATGTAATTTTTTAGCCAAAAGTGATGGGTAGTCACAACACCGTTCAACTACTAATACTCATTATTTTTGGTCTTGATAGGTTGAGATTTCCTTGAACGTATTTTTCCGGTCTTCCTTTATCTGGATGTGATTATGGTGGGAGGTTTCCAACAACAAAAGAAGGTAATTAAAAGAAAATTAATGTTCAATATGTGACTTTTACTCAACCCACATCAATGGCTTTGTCGTTTTCTCCCATAAGAGAGAGATTACAACTCATGTATAACAAAACAATAACTTCAATTGCATTCAAGGCATGCATAACACTGAATCTTACTTGGCTTTCATCATGATGCATATCTTATCCCATAGGTTCATAATATCACAACTAGAAAGAAAATATGAACCACCTTCTCGTTCATTCAAGCGAAGCAAGCAACCAAATCCATTTACATCTATTATACCATGTCGTAGGTGCCTTGCATCTTCCAAATTGAGCCTAGTCTCATTTTCCAAATCAATGTCCTTTCTTGTCTCAAAGTCACGTGCTTTGTATCTAAAACAACACCAATCTAGTTCTTCAAGTAGAAAGTCACAATGATGAGCATGGTTATCTACGACTCATTTTATATCAGTTTTTAAATCAATGAATGGTGTTTTTATTATTCTTTTTGTTTGAATTTCTATTTGAAAAAATAGATTGTTGTTGCCTAAAATGCAAAGCATGTGATTTCGAGATAAGTAGGGACACTGATTTGGAAGATGAGACTAGGGTCAAATTGGAAGATACAAGGAACCTACTGCATCATATAATAAACTTAAATAGGTTTGGCCACTTGCTTTGCGTGAAGGTGGTTCATGGTTTATTTCTGGCTATGATATTATGGGCCTATAGAACATGATATGAATCATGATTAAAGCTAGGTAAGCTTCAACTTTATGCCTGTCTTGAATTCTACTGTAGTTATTGTTTTGTCATACATGAGAAATAATTTCTACAAGATACTCCAAGAAATTGAATCAAGTTAAGATGAATTTGCATGGATGGTTATGTGGAAACACAAATTTAATAGGTAATTTGAATGGATTGGTATGAAATTTGAATATGACATGTAGTTTTGGGAACCCACTCTGATTCACAATCCAATCCGATTCAAAATGTGCCCGAGGGAAATTGACTTAGTTTACAGTGTTGTTTCCATGATATCTTTAAATGGTAGGGTTTTGTGTACTATAACCTTCATGTTGTAAGGGGTCTATGGGAGATAGTTACTTTGCGGACACAATTATTTTGGGCATTTTCCCACTTGAATCATAAGACCTTCCATGAGATTCTTAGGAATCTGTCCACTAGAGCCCCTGTGAGATTTGTAGATGTGATTTCCAAATATAAAATAAGTGTATTATTTCTATTAATCCATAAATCTTTGTATGGGGCCTTTAAGGTCATATGAAATACCATTTTTTTGATGAAAAACGTGGAAACATAGAGATGAGATGTTATGTCATGATCAAAAACTTGAGAAAACATCTTAACTAGAACCATACTTATCCAATAATTAGAAACACAAATAGTAAAAGGTACTTTAAATTTTCAAAACCAAAGGATATGTACATTTTTTAACACATAATGTTGACCCAAGGGAAGCTTTGCAACAATTTATGAAACAATGTCATCAAAAGAGTTATATGACAAGGATGTAATAATTTTTTAAAATTCAAACTACTTAAATATACTCATAAAATGAAAACAAAATGGTAACTAAGAGAAATCTTCAAATCATCTCCCTCGTAAAGGAGGGTGAATAGTAAAAATGCATTAATTCACATCTATGTACCTTGAAGAAAAGAGGAGCCCTACCCTATGAATAATATTGGGTGGCATAATCATCATTTCAAGTAAAAGAGATCCAAAAAACAAGCTTACCAGCCTCAATAAGTTAACAAAAATATTTATGTTAGTTGTTATACATTGTTAGCAAGAAGACAAGAGATAAATGACTAGCTTACATTACTTTTTTGATGCTCATTAATTACCTATATTAATATCCAATGTGCAATAAACAAACTCACTAATTACCTATCCTAATATCCAATGTGCAATAAACAAAATGTTCCACTGGAACATTTCACAAAAATAATACAAGCATAGAAACAACAATATTCCCCTCTCTATAAAATAATCAATATATATTCCTTGGTATAAAAAATGCAATTACCAAAAATTCAACCCACCCATAGTAAAACAAACAGTCCAAACTGATGATGTTAAAAAGATAATAATTGCAAATATTTTTTGTTTAAAGTGATATAAAAGACAAACCACTGCAAACAATGTACCAAACATTAAAAGTAGTGTCACTTAAATTTACAACTTTGATTAAACATAAACTTACATGTCAAAAGCATATATTCAGAGATTCAGTGTGAGGCCAGTCTATCAAAATACATGTACATCGTGGCTTAATTATAGAACCCTCCATAACCTTTAAAAATATATCCTTTAATTTTTGTGTTCACGCATTTGGAGAAGAAACTTCCCATAGAAACTTAGATTTATATCAAATGGAAGGCCAATATGTAATATTTTAGCCAAATGTCATGGGCAGTCACAACAACATTCAACTACTAATACTTATTATTTTAGGTCTTGATAGGATGAGATTTGTTTGAACACATTTCTCCGTTCTTCCTATATCTTGATGTGATTATGGTGGGAGGTTTCCAACAACAAAAGAAGGTAATTGAAAAACACTTTTCACTATTTAGTATGTGAATTTTACTCAAGACACAACAATGGTTTTGTTGTTTTCTCCCATAAGTGAAATAAACTTGTCCTTTTCAGCTGTGTAAGTTTTTAGCCAAATGTAATGGGTAGTCACAACACCATTCAACTACTAATACTCATAATTTTAAGTGTTAATAAGTTGAGATTTGCTTGAACATATTTCTCTAGTTTTCTTTATCTAGATGTTATTATGGTGGGAGGTTTCCAACAACAAAAGAAGGTAACTAAAAAAGACTTTTCACTATTCAATATGTGGCTTTTACTCAATCCGCATCAATGGCTTTTACTCAATCCGCATCAATGGCTTTGTTGTTTTCTCCCATAAGAGAGAAATTACAACTCATGTATAACAAAAAAATAACTTCAATTGTAATCAAGGCATGCATAACAGTGAAGCTTACTTGGCTTTCATCATGATGGATATATTATCCCATAGGTTCATAATATCACAACCAAAAAGAAATTGTGAACCACCTTCCCATTCATTCAAGTGAAGTAAGAGGGAAAATCCATTTACATCTTTTATACTATGTCGTTGGTGCCTTCCATCTTCCAAATTGATCCTAGTCTCATATTCCAAATCAATGTCCTTTCTTATCTCAAAGTCACATGATTTGTATCTGAAACAAAAACAATCTATTTCTTCAAGTAGAAAGTCCCAATGATGAACCTAGTGATCTAAGACTCATTTTATATTGATTTTAAAATCAATGAATGGTGTTTTTATTATTTGTTTTGTTTGACTTTCTACTTGAAAAACTAGATTGTTGTTGTCTCAAATTCAAAGCATGTGACTTTGAGATAACTAGGGACACCGATTTGGAAGGTGAGGCTAGTTTAAATTTGGAAGATGCAAGGCACCTACTACATGATATAATAAATGTAAATAGGTTTGGCCACTTTCTTTGCATGAAAGTGGTTCACACTTTTTCTGGCTATGATATTATGGGCCTATGGGACAAGATATGGATCACGATTAAAACTAGGTAAGCTTCAATTTTATGCATGTCTTGAATATAATTGAAGTTATTGTTTTGTTATACATGAGTAATAATTTCTACAAAATACTCCAAAAAATTGAATCAAGTTAAGATGAATTTGGATGGATGGGTATGTGGAAACAAAAATTTAGTGGGTAATTTGAATGGATTGGTACTGAATTTGAATATGACATCTAGTTCTAGGAACCGACTCTGATTCAAAATGTGCATGAGGGAAATTGACTTAGTTTATAGTGCTTTTTTTGTGATATCTTTAAATGGTAGGGTGTTGTATACTCGAACCTTCATGATGTAAGGGGTCTATGGGAGACAATTACTTTTAGGATACAATTATTTTGGGAATGTGTCCACTTGCATCATAAGACCTTCCTTGAGATTTGTAGGAATATATCCACTAGATCCCCTCTGAGATCTGTAGATGTGATTTCCAAATATAAAATAAGTGTATTATTTCTATTAACCCATAAATCTTCATATTGACCCTTTTAAGGTGATATGAAATAATACTTTTCTCATGAAAAACGTGGAAACATAGAGATGAAATGTTATGTCACGATGAAAAACTTGAGAGAACATCTTAATTTGAACCATACTTATCCAACAATTAGAAACACAAATAGTAAAAGTTACTTTAAATTTTCAAAACCAAAGGATATGCACATTTTTTTAACCCGGAATGTCCAGCCAAGGGACACTTTGTAACAATTTATGCTACAATGTATTCAAAAGAGTTCTATGACAAGGATGGAATAAATTTGTTTTAAATTCAAACTACTTAAAGATACTCATGAAAGGAAAAAAGTAACTAAGAGCACTCTTCAAATCACCTCCCTCTTAAGGGAGGGTGAATAATAAAAACACGTTAATTCACATCTATGTACCTTGAATAAAAGAGGATCCCTACCTTATGAACAATAATGGGTGACATGATCAAGACAAGAGAAAATTGACTAGTTAGCAAGAAGACTAGAGAAAACTGACTAGTTTACATTACTTTATCGATGCTCATTATTACCTATCCTAATATTCAATATGAAATAAACAAAATGTTCCATAGGAACATTCCAGAAAAATAATATAAGCAAAGAAACAACAAACTATTCCCCTCTCTATAAAATAATCAATGTGTATTCCTTGGTAGAAAAAATGCAATTACTAAAAATTCAACCCACCCAAAGTAAAAATGTCCAATATGATGATGTTAAAAAAATAATAATTGCAGACAAAATTGTTTAAAAGTGATAGAAAAAACAAACTACTGCAAACTGTGTACCAAACATTAACAATAGTGTCACTAAAGTTTATAACTTTGATTAAACATAAACTTACATGTCAAAAGCATATATTCAAAAATTAACTGTGAAATCATTCTATCAAAAGAAAAGTCCATCATTGTCTAATTATAAAACCCTACATAACCTTTAAAAAATATCCTTGATTCTTAAAACACATCCTTTAATTGTTGTGTTCAAGCATTTGGAGAATAAACTTCCTATAAAACCTTATGGTGGGAGGTTTCCAACAATATAAGAATACAATTAAAAAACAATTTTCACTATTCAATATGTGACTTTTACTCCCATAAAAGAGATAAAAGAGATATTAGACTGTTCAATATGTGACTTTTACTCAACCCACATCAATGGCTTTGTCATTTTCTCCCATAAGAGAGAAATTACAACTCATGTATAAAAAAACAATAACTTCAGTTGTATTAAGGGAATGCATAACACTGAATCTTACCTGAGTTTCATCATGATCCATATCTTATTCCATAGGTTCATAATATCACAACTAGAAAGAAACTGTGAACCAACTTCTTGTTCATTCAAGTGAAGAAAGAGGCCAAATCCATCTACATCTATTATACCATGTCATAGGTTCCTTGCATCTTCCAAATTGAGCCTAGTCTCATTTTCCAAATCAATGTCCTTGCTTATCTCAAAGTCACGTGCTTTGTATATGAAATGAAAACAATCTAGTTCTTCAAGTAGAAAGTCACAATGATGAACTTGGTGATTTACGACATATTCTATATTAATTTTTAAATCAATGCATGGTGTTTTATTTGTTTGTTTTCTTTGACTTTCTACTAAAAAAATAGATTTTTGTTGTCTAATATGCAAAGAATGTGACTTTGAGATAAGTAGGGACATTGATTTGGAATATGAGACTAGGCTCAAATTGGAATATGCAAGGCACCTACTACATTTTATAATAAATAATAAAATGTAAATAGGTTTGGCCACTCCCTTCACGTGAAGGTGGTTCATGGTTTCTTTTTGGCTATGATATTATGGTCATGTGGAACAAGATATGCATCATGATTAAAGCTAGGTAAGATTCAATTTTATGCATGTCTAAAATACAACTAAAGTTATTGTTTTTTCATACATGAGCAATAATTTATACAAGATACTCCAAGAAATTAAATCAAGCTATGATGAATTTGCATGGATGGATATGTGGTAACACAAATTTAGTAGGTAATATGAATGGATTGGTACTGGGTACTTTGAATATATTGGTACAAGATTTGAATATAATATCCAATTATGGGAACCCACTTTGATTCACAATCCAATCTGATTCACAATGTGCCTAAGGGAATTTGACTTAGTTTACAATGTTGTTTCCATGATATTTTTAAATGGTAGGGTTATGTATAATAGAACCTTTCATGTTGTAAGGGGTATATGGGAGACAATTACTTTGAGGATATAATTATTTTATGCATTTTCCCACTCGAATCATAAAAAATTCCTTGATATTCTTAGGCATTTGTCCACTAGATCCTCTGTGAGATCTGAAGATGTGATTTCCAAATATAAAATAAGTGTATTCTTTCTATTAATCCATAAATATATGTATGGGCCCTTTTAAGGTCATATAAAATATTCGTTTTCTGATGAAAAATATGGAAACATAGAGATGAAATGTTATGTCATGATGAAAAACTTGAGAAAACATCTTAACTAGAACCATACTTATCCAATAATTAGAGACACAAATAGTAAAACGTGCTTTAAATTTTCAAAACAAAAGGATAAGTACATTTTTTAACCTAGAATGTCTAGCCAAGGGAAGCTTTGCAACAATTTATGCAACAATGTCGTCAAAAGAATTCTATGACAACGATAAAGCAAATTTTTTTAATTCAAACTACTTAAAGATACTCATGAAATGAAAACAAAATGGAAACTAAGAGCACTCTTCAAACCACCTCCCTCATAAGGGAGGGTGAATAATAAAAACACATTAATTCACATATATGCACCTTGAAGAAAAGAGGAGCCCTACCCTATGAATAATAATGGGTGAGAGGAACATCATTTCAAGTAAAAGAGATGTAGAAAACAAGCTTACCAACCTCAATAAGTTAAAAAAAATATTTATATGTTAGTTGGTATACATTGTTAGCAAGAAGACATGAGAGAACTGACCAGTTTACATCACTTTTTCGATGCTCATTAATTAACTATCCTAATATCCAATGTGCAATAAACAAAATGTTCCACATGAACTTTCAACAAAAATAATACAAATAAAGAAACATAAAACGATTTCCCTCTCTATAAAATAATCAATATGTATTCCTTGGTAGAAAAAATGCAATTACCAAAAATTCAACCCACCCATAGTAAAACAGTTCAATCTGATGATGTTAAAAAAAATTGCAGATAAATTGTTTAAAAGTGATAGAAAAGACAAACTACTACAAAATGTGTACCAAACATTAAAAGTAGTGTCACTAAAGTTTACAACTTTGATTAAACATAAACTTAAATGTAAAAAATATATATTTAGAGATTCAATGTGAGGCCATTCTATCAAAAGAAAAGTCCATTATGGTCTAAAACCCTGCATAACCTTTTAAAAATATCCTTGAAGCTTAAAAAATATCCTTTAATTGTCGTGTTCATGTATTTGAGAAGAATCTTCCTACATAAACTTAGGTTTATATCAAATGGAATGCTAATATGTAATTTTTTAGCCAAATTTGATGGGTAGTCACAACACCATTTAGCTACTAATACTCATTATTTTAGGTCTTGATAGGCTAATATTTGCTTGAGCGTATTTATCTGATCTTCTTTTATATGGATGTGATTATGGTGACAGGTTTCCAACAACAGAAGAAGGTAATTAAAAAATAGTTTTCATTGTTCAGTATGTGACTTTTACTCAACCCATAACAATGGCTTTGTCGTTTTCTCCCATAAGAGAGATAAACTTTCCATTTCCAGCCATGTAATTTTTTAGCCAAATGTGATGGGTAGTCACAACACCATTCAACTACTAATACTCATTATTTTAGGTTTTGATAGGTTGAGATTTGCTTGAACGTATTTCTCTGGCTTCCTTTATCTGGATGTGATTATGGTGGGAGGTTTCCGACAAGAAAAGAAGGTAATTAAAAAAAAAAGTAATGTTCAATATGTGACTTTTACTCAACCCACATCAATGGCTTTGTCGTTTTCTCCCATAAGAGACAAATTACAACTCGTGTATAAAAAAACAATAACTTCAATTACATTCAAGGCATGCATAAAACTGAAGCTTACTTGGCTTTCATCATGATGCATATATTATCCCATAGGTTCATAATATCACAACCAGAAAGAAACCATGAACCACCTTCTCGTTCATTCAAGTGAAGCAAGAGGCCAAATCCATTTACATCTATTATACCATGGCATAGGTGCCTTGCATATTCCAAATTGAGCCTAGTCTCATTTTCCAAATCGATGTCCTTGCTTATCTCAAAGTCACGTGTTTTGTATATAAAAGAACAACAATCTAGTTCTTCAAGTAGAAAGTCACAATGGTAAGCTTGGTTATTTACAAATCATTTTGTACTAATTTTTAAATCAATGAATGGTGTTTTTATTATTTGTTTTGATTGACTTTCTCTTTGAAAAACTAGATTGTTGTTGTCTAAAATGCAAAGCATGTGACTTTGAGATAAGTAGGGATGAGACTAGGGTCAATTTGGAAGATGCAAGGCACCTACAACATCATATAATAAACATAAATAGATTTGTCCACTGGCTTCACGTGAAGGTGGTTCATGGTTTCTTTCTGGCTATGATATTATGGGCCTATAGAACAGGATATGCATTATGATTAAAGCTAGGTAAGCTTCAACTTTATGCATGTCTTGAATTCAACTGTAGTTATTTTTTTGTCATACATGAGCAATAATTTCTACAAGATACTTCAAGAAATTGAATCAAGTTAAGATAAATTTGCATGGATGGTTATGTGGAAACACAAATTTAGTAGGTAATTTGAATGGATTGGTACTAGGCACTTTGAATGGATTGGTACAAAATTCGAATATGACATGTAGTTCTGGGAACCCACTCCGATTCACAATCCAATCCAATTCACAATGTTCCTGAGGGAAATTGACTTAGTTTATAGTGTTGTTTCCATGAAATCTTTAAATGGTAGGGTTATGTATACTTTAAACTTCATGTTGTAAGGGGTCTATTGGATAAAGTTACTTTGAGGACACAATTATTTTGGGCATTTTCCCACTTGAATCATAATACCTTCCTTGAGATTCTTAAGAATCAGTCCACTAGAGCCCCTATGAGATTTGTAGATGTCATTTCCAAATAGAAAATAAGTGTATTATTTCTATTAATAAAAAAGCTTTGTATGGGCCCTTTTAAGTTCATATGAAATATTATTTTTCTGATGAAAAGCACGGAAACATAGAGATGAGATGTTACGTCATGATGAAAAACTTGAGAAAACATCTTAACTAGAACCATACTTATCCAATAATTAGAAACATAAATAGTAAAAAGTACTTTAACTTTTCAAAACCAAAGGATATGTACATTTTTTTAACACATAATGTCCACCCAAGGGAAGCTTTGCAACAATTTATGCAACAATGTTGTCAAAAGAGTTCTATGACAAGGATGGAATAATTTTTTTAAATTCAAACTACTTAAAGATGCTCGTGAAAGGAAAATAAATGGTAACTAATAGCAATATTCAAATCATCTCCCTTGTAAAGGAGGGTGAATAGTAAAAATGCATTAATTCACATATATGTACCTTGAAGTAAAGAGGAGCCCTACCCTATGAATAATAATGGGTGACATGATCATCATTTCAAGTAAAAGAGATCCAAAACGCAAGCTTATCAGCCTCAATAAGTTAACAAAAATATTTATGTCAGTTGTTATACATTGTTAGCAAGAAGACAAGAAATAAATGACTAGTTTACATTACTTTCTCTATGCTCATTAATTACCTATCCTAATTCCAATGTGCAATAAACAAAATGTTCCACAAGAACATTTCACAAAAATAATACAAGCAAAGAAATAACAAACGATTCACCTCTCTATAAAATAATCAATATGCATTCCTTCGTAGAAAAAATGCAATTACCAAAAATTCAACCCACCCATAGTAAAACAGTCCAATCCGATGATGTTAAAAAAATAATAATTGCAAATAAAATTGTTTAAAAGCGATAGAAAAGACAAACTAATGCAAACAATGTACCAAACATTAAAAGTAGTGTCACTAAAGTTTAGAACTTTGATTAAACTTAAACTTACATGTCAAAAGCATATATTTAGACATTCAGTGTGATACCATTATGTCAAAAGAAAAGTAAAGTTTAGAACTTTGATTAAACTTAAACTTACATGTCAAAAGCATATATTTAGACATTCAGTGTGATACCATTATGTCAAAAGAAAAGTACATCATGGTTTAATTATAGAACCCTACATAAACTTTAAAAAATATCCTTTAATTGTTGTGTTCATGCATTTGGAGAAGAAACTTCCCATAGAAACTTAGATTTATATCAAATGGAAGGCCAATATGTAACTTTTTAGCCAAATGTCATGGGTAGTCACAACAATATTCAACTACTAATACTCATTATTTTAGGTCTTGATAGGATGAGATTTGTTTGAACGTATTTCTCTATTCTTCCTGTATCTGGATGTGATTATGTTGGGAGGTTTCCAACAACAAAAGAAGGTAATCAAAAAACGATTTTCACTATTTAGTATGTGAATTTTACTCAAGACACAACAATAGCTTTGTTGTTTTCTCCCATAAGAGAGATAAACTTGTCCTTTTCATCCACGTAATGTTTTAGCCAAATGTGATGCGTAGTCACTACACCATTCAACTACTAATACTCATAATTTTAAGTCTTAATAGGCTGAGATTTGCTTGAACATATTTCTCTAGTTTTCCTTTATCTAGATGTTATTATGGTGGGAGGTTTCCAAAAATAGAAGAAGGTAATTAAAAAACACTTTTCACTATTCAGTATGTGACTTTTACTCAACCCACAACAATGGCTTTGTTGTTTTCTCCCATAAGAGAGAAATTACAACTTATGTATAACAAAACAATAACTTCAATCATATTAAAGGCATGCATAACACTGAATCTTACCTGGCTTTCATCATGATGCATATCTTATCCCATAGGTTCATAATATCACAGCCAAAAATAAATTGTGAACCCCCATTCATTCAAGCAAAGCAAGAGACCAAATCCATTTACATCTTTTATACTATGTCGTAGGTGCCTTACATCTCCCAAATTGAGCCTAGTTTCATATTCCAAATCAATGTCCTTGCTTATCTCAAAATCACTTGCTTTGTATATGAAACAACAACAATCTAGTTATTCAAGTAGAAAGTCCCAATGATGAACCTAGTGATCTAAGACTCATTTTATATTGATTTTAAATCAATGAATGGTTTTTTTATTATTTGTTTTGTTTGATTTTCTACTTGAAAAACTAGATTGTTGTTGTCTCAAATGCAAAGCATGTGACTTTGAGATAACTAGGGACATTGATTTGGAAGATGAGGCTAGGATCAATTTCGAAGATGCAAGGCACCTACTACATGATATAATAAATGTAAAAAGGTTTGGCCACTTGCTTTGCATGAAAGTGGTTCACAACTTTTTTCTCACTATGATATTATGGGCCTATGGAACAGGATATGGATCACGATTAAAGCTAGGTAATTGTTGGGCTCGTGATTTGATTAAATTAATGATGATGATTGATCCTTTTTGACCGGTATTATATGTGTATTTTACTATTTTGAAGAAGTTTTTAAGGATTCTTATATCAAATCATCATAGCTTATACCAGGTACGCATAATTGATGTTTTGTGATGGTTTTAAGTTTAATTCAACATGATTTAATGATTACAAGGAGCTAATGCACGATCTGTGTGTCACAGGGAAAAATCGCATGACTTTTTTCCATTCATCAACTCTTCTGATACTCTATCCAACACTGCATCTGGTACTCCATCCGACACTAAAATCGTAGGCGAGTTGGCTATTGTTATATCGACGGCCTGTGATGGGAGAATCAACGACATGGGTTTTGCTCACGCTCGTGGCCTCTAGTTAGATCTATTGACATCTTGGATTGAGTTGTTATGTTGAGTGTTGAGTGGCTCGTTTGGTTTCAAGAAGCCACAGGCAGTTTTAGCGCATTTAATGTAATTTCCGGTTTTTAGAAGAGGTTGACCCTTCTAGTGGTCGACCTCTCGAATTGTAACTGCTATAAATACCACAATAGTGGTGAGACAAGTGTTAAGTTAAGAATTGTGAAGCTAGAATTGTTTTTTCTATGTAATTCGAGACATTTCCATAAACTTGTGCAAGACTGTGTTTTTAATTTAAATGCCAAAATCTTGTTGCTTGAGCTCGTGATTCACCGTTGAGGAGTAGCCACGACCTGTTGGGGTCCCACTAGTGGTCTGGGTGAATATTTAGCTAGTTATCTTGTGTATTCGAGTTGTGCAATTGTCATTTCTTTCATTTTTTGTTATATGCATTTTTATCATTTTACATGCTGTGTGTTTGTTGTTCATAGCTTAATTATTTCAATTTCCTTTTTGCATGTTGCTTGTGAAGGATAGTGTTAATATGCTATGTCTTTTTAATTAATTGGTAATAGCTTGCAATCTTAGCTACTAAACTCGTTGTGTGATTAAATGATAGTTTGAGTTTCTGCAAATTGAAGCAGAATGATTAAAACAGAGTATTGAGTAAAACAAAGTATTGAGTAAAACATAGTATTGAGTTAATGGAGAATATAGAGTTTCTTTGGCAAGGTTTAGATGGATGAATAGTTGCTAGCTTTGATTTTAATTCTTTGTTTGCTTATCTAGTATGCTTATTTAGTCTGCTTATCAATTAGAATTAGAATTTATTTAGTTTTCTTATCAATTAGAATTAGAATTAGTTGCTTGTTTATGTTAAGGTAGAAGTAGAATTTAAATTATGTTTTTTTACACATTTTAACTTGCAATTTGAATTGTTAATAATAGGGTTAGTTTAGTTTATTTCATGAAATTTCCATTCTAGAATTAAATTGCAATTCTAAATAGAAGTTTGAGTTTGAGTTTAGTTTTTAGTTATAAGTCTTTAATTGTGTGAATGTGCTTACCTTAGCATAAGATTGCATTTGAATTAAATAGAATAGTGTTTTCTTATTGTTGATGATTAATGCATAAAATCGAAAGATCACATGGATTTTCAGGATAGTTGATATTCCTTTTATGATGGCTAAGTTCTCGTTAGATTACTTGATACATACCTTTCATTTCTCTATAGAAGTTAATATTGAACTTATTCCTCTTGAGCTATCACTAATTGTTAGATTCCATCATGATGTCATAAGACACTGAAGACATAATCATCATCATTATATTTGAAGTTTCTTGTTATTGTAGATTAAGAGTAATTGTTGATTAATCTTTGAATATTGTCATGATGCTTTTAATTCAATAGGTTAAGATTCTCCTTTGCAGATTAGAAGTAATTATAGATTTTATCTTAAGAATAGAGTTCACTTGATTATTAGTTTGATTAGTTGCCTATTGAGTAGTTTTGATTAGTTTTCTTGTTGAAGAAGTTTCCATAGGTTAGTTATTTGATTGCTTATTTGTTTACTTGTTGATGTTCATTAATTTGAATAGATTGATTAGGTTAGTTTGCAGTTTCTATTGATCATTAAGCTAAAAAGATTAAATAGATGAATTTCTTTTGCTTGTTATATTGATTAAGTTAACTTGTTCGAATTAGGGTTTTCATTTACTTCTTTAGGAAAATCCATCGATATAATGTTTAAAAGTTACTTAGGGTAAATAGTTTAAGTTCCTTGATAGGATTTGCTCATTGATAGTCTTTGCTTAAGTAGGTTAGCCCTTAGATAGACCATCTCCTTAGTTAGACTACACTTCATCTAGATTTTCTACCTTGGCACATATAGTGCTACAACTCTAAGTTTACTTACCCCAGGTTGAAAATTTAATTGGGGGATATAGTGCATATAGAACACCCATCATTTTTGGCGTTGTTTCCAAGGAGTTGTCTTAAGGTAGGAAATAGTTAGGAGATAGATCATTTTTGAACCTTAGCATTAATTTGGTGGTGGGGGGACTTTAAGACGAGAGGTAAGAACCTACGCATCTGTTATAGCAGGTTCCCCCAAACCCAATGGTAGTTTTTCTTTTTGTTGTTTGCTTTCATGAACAGACCTAGGGACACAAAGGGTAGATACATTAAATCCAAATCGGACCTTTCAAACAAGGTTCCTTCTGACCTTTTCGGGGGAAGGAACATTCCACTCATAAAATCCGCAGATCGATACCAAAAAGCAAGAACTACCTCAACCCAAAGAGCTAAAGCAGTCTTTGAAGAGACTAAAACATGGAGCACTATAGAACAAGAAATTGAAACATCAGTAATAGTGGGACATGAGGCAAGACCACTCGAGCATTCTGCAGAACCAAACAATATATCCTTTGTTTTCTTACCACCGCCAGGAGATCCTAACTTTGAAGACATCATAGACCCTAAGAAGGTGAATACTTTGTTTGGTAGTTCAACCAATACAATTGTCTTTCAAATTGACACAGAAACGTTGGCACCAATAATCTCAACCGACTCGAGTAGAGTCCTAGACACCCAAGCAGTAGGAATACCATCCCATAAGAGGGATACCTTTCTTAGACAAGAACCTTGGGATACCTTGTTCTCTTCAAGGATAAAACCACCTAGGTACTCTCTTTTTGGAAAGCAAACTAGTATGGATGATCAGGAGGATCAAAACAATGTAAGACACGAGGAGGGAGAAGAAGCTAGAAACCAAACTGAAACTACCTTCGGGTTTCCAATTTTAGACACCACACCGAATGCCAATATGAAAAACATTCCCCTCTTAGCATTGCCCACCTTTTACGGTAAAAGCAGTGAAGATCTGGATACCTTCCTATTTGAGTTCGACATCTTGTGTAGGAGCTACAACTACTTACAAGATGCCCAGAAACTAAAACTCTTTCATGCCACCCTTAAGGAATCTGCACTAAGATGGTTCATGGGGTTGGAAGAGTCCAGTATTAGGTCTTAGGAAGCCATGAAAGATATATTTATTAAGAAGTACCAAGACTATTACAAGACCAAGGAGTCTCGTAACGATATTTTCAAATTCCAATAGTTAGAAGATGAGAATCTCAAGGATTATATGGAACAATTTGCTTCTATCTCCCAAAAATCAAAATACCACGACCTCCCAGATGATGCAGTTAGGGTTCTTTTTCTTAAGGGAATTTCAGAGGAATACCTAGAGATACTTAACCTGATGGAATTAGGTGACATATCCCATAAATCATTTGCCAAAATCTGTGAAATGTGTAAAAATTACTCGAAGAGAAGAGCTAAAACAGGGAAGAATGTTCAAGATCATTACAATAGAAACTTAAAACCGGTTAGTTCAGGTGGTATCACGAGAGCATAGATAGGGAATCTTTTAGATAATTTCAAAATAGATATCTTAAGCACAATAGGTTCCCAGTTGGACACCCTAAAAATTAAAAAGAAATAAGAGGAGGAAAATGCAACAATGAGCATATATTTCCCAAGATGCGGGAGGAAGCATTCCTCAAGGGAATTCCCATTGGATAACATTTTAGTTTGTGGCTTCTGCACAGAAGACCACTCAACTGAGAAATTCCCATCATTGCTCGGTCTGTTAGCCATATATAGAAGTGGGGATCCTGGGGAATCCTCTTATGCACCTAGGAGGCCATGGCAGCCTAGGAATCAACCTGCATACCTGGATCCACAGCCTCAAGTTCCACCCTATTATCAACAACAACAATAGTGGAATGCACCAAGTTGGAAAAATTGGTCTACACAGTAATAACATACTTGTCTTCAATGATGGAGAGGAGGGCATAACCAAGGGAACCCTCAAGTTCCACCTGTCCCTATGCCCAACCATCCTTACCCTCAGTTTCCACGGAACATTCCGCAACTTCTGTAGGTTTTGTTCCACCACCTTTACCTCTTATTCCACAACAAAAACCACAACAATATCAGAATGAAAGCTCCCCAAGACCAACAATATTACCGACACAACCAATGCCCAATCCCAATAATAAACCCACTCAACCTCTTCACAATGTTGAGATGCAAGCCTTCTCGACATATGCTATTTCTCCTATTCCATTGCAGGAGATTCAACTAAGGTTGGGAGAAGTTCTGGACAGACAGAGGCCTTCAGTAGTCATCCAGGAAGAATAAGAAGAGGAAACCCCCAAACAACCCACAGATGATACTAGGTGGGAAGATGTTATTATTCCTAAGGACCAAGAACCTAAGCTTCCTCAAAATGAATCTTCACAAATTACGAAGGCCCCTCCTTATCCAGAAAGATTAGTAATTGAGAAACCTACAACCTGATCGGAATTTGACATCTTGAATGAATTGAAGAATATTTGTGCCAAGATTCCCTTGCTACAAGCCATTAAGGATATTCTAATATACAGTAAGGTGGTCAAAGAATTGTGTATTAAGAAACCAGGGAGGAAGCATAAGGACCCTCATACATTACATTTGATAGGATAACTTTCAAAGTACATATCAAAGCATCCTAAGGTAGCAAAATACAAAAACCCAAAAAACCCCATAGTGACCATAACCATTAATGAGGTTTCCATTGGAACACTCTCATATACCTAGGGGCAGCCATCAATGTTATGACCGTTACTACCTTGGAGGAATTATAGTTAAAACCTCTTCTTAAGCCTACCCCAACCATTTTGGGATTAGCAGATAACACTAGGGTTATACCTGAAGGAATTTTGGATGATATCATAGTTACTTTAGCCTCATGGGAGTACCTAGTAGATTTTCTGGTCATCCACTCAAAGGACCCTACCAAAGGCCATCTCATTATTTTGGGAAGACCTTGGTTAACCACAACCAATGCATTTATTGGTTGTAGGGAGGGAGAAATGACCATCTCAAATGGACTCTCTATCCAGAAGCTCACCATATATCCACCATCCCAACCTATCATGGAGAATATATGGTGGCTTGAATGTCGATACGAGAATGAGGACTGGGAAGAACTCGTGTTGCCAAGTGATCATTCCTAGGCACTTCAGGAGCACACAATGGAAAATGTGCTAAACTAGTTTATCTTTGCTATCACATGTGTTGATTTTCCACAATATTTCCCCCAATTTGAGTACATGTTTGGGGAAGAATTTCAGGAACAATTGGACCCATCTATTTTGTCTTCGACATATTTCATCTTTGAGATAGACGATTCTGCCACATCTTATACCATGCCCTACGAGATTAGCCGGGGAAAATTTCTACATATAAAATTCAGGTTAGATGCAGACCAATCAAGGTCATTCGCCTGGGAATACACTGACATGAAGGTTATACACCTTGACACATGAATTCATCGCATATATACCTAGGGGGAAGTAACACCTGTTAGGCAACCCCAGAGAAAGATGAACCCAACACTTAAAGATATAGTAAAAGAGGAGATCCAAAAATTATTAAATGTCAGATTTATTTATCCCATCTCCAACAGTAAATGGGTATCCCCTCTTGTAGTGGTTCCAAAGAAAGTGACCGGGAAATGGAGAATTTGTGTTGATTTCCAGGAGCTTAACAATGCCACTCTGAAGGATTATTTTCCCCTTCCTTTCATTGACCAAGTTTTGGATACCCTGTCTCGAAAGAAATATTTCTCCTTTTTAGATGGATATAGCGGGTACAATCAAATTCTCATAGTACCTGAGGATCAGGACAAGACTACCTTTACTTTTCCTTGGGGCACCTATGCCTATAGGGTCTTACCATTTGGATTGTGTAATTCTCCTGCCACATTTCAATGAGCAACACTAGGAATATTTACTGATCTTATTCATGATTGTGTGGAGGTATACATGGATGACTTCATAGTATATGGAAATACTTGCCAGGAAGCCTTAGATAACTTAGAAAAAGTCCTTATTAGATGCCAAGAAATGAACCTATCTTTAAGTCATGAAAAATGTAAAATGTTGTAGACTGAAGGAGTGGTTCTAGGACATCATGTTTCATTTGAAGGGATTAAATTTGATCCTGCTAAAATTGAGGTCATTGTCAGACTTCCATCCCCCAAGAATCAGAAAGAGGCGAGAATATTTCTTGTACATGCCAGATATTACTGACGATTTATTGAAAATTTCCCAAAGATTGTTGCACCTATGTTTGGATTGTTAATAAAGGATGTTGATTTTGTTTGGACTGAGCAGTGTCAAATTGCCTTTGAAACCTTGAAAGCTAAGTTGTCTATGGCACTAGTTCTTAGAGGGCACAATTGGGCTCTCCCATTTCGTATATCCACTGATGCCTCTGACATTGCAATAGGAGGAGTATTAGGGCAGAAAGAATACAAGCAACCCTATGCCATTTATTTTGTGAGCAAGAACTTGTCCCCTGTCAATTTAAACTATACAGTTATCGAGAAGGAATTCTTAGTAGTAGTTCATGCTATCAATAAGTTTTTCCACTACATCACAGGTTACGAAGTATTTGTACACACAGATCATTCTGCCATTAAATTTCTCATGAATAAACCCATAAATAATGGCCGAGTGACTAGGTGGCTCCTGCTATTGTAAGAGTTTAATATCACCGTGCTTGACTGACTTGGAAAGGAGAATTTGGTAGCTGATTTTCTTTCACACATAAAAAATGAGGATGATGATATTCCCATTGATGATAGTTTCCTAGATGAGCACCTTTTTTCCCTCTCTGTAAATACCCCATGGTTTGTGGATATGGAAAACTATTTGGCTACTAGGAAGTTACCATCTCATTTGTCACCTCATGAAAAGCGTAGAATTATTACACAAAGTGCCAATTACTCTTGGGTTGTCCATGACCGTTTTCATACAGGTCCTGATTTGATTGTTCGTAGATGTGTCCAAGAAGACGAGATACCAGAAATACTACGAAGTTGTCATGATGGACCATGTGGTGGCCATTTTTCTGAAAAACGTACAACATATAAGGTGTTACATTCAGGTTACTATTGGCCTAGCATTTTCAAGGATGCTTCCAAGTATGTGAGGAGTTGTGATAGCTTTCAAAGGATAGAAATACCCACATCAATTGACAAAATTCCCTTGCGTGCCCAAGTTATGATAGAACCTTTCAAGAAATGTGCCCTTGACTTTACAGGACCAATTTCACCCATGTCTCGTAAGAATAACTATATTTTGGTTTTTACAGATTATGTCACCAAGTGGGTAGAGGCAAAAGCCCAAAAAAATCCGTTGTCGAATTCATTTATGAAGACATCTTTACCCGCTTCGGTGTTCCTCGTGAAATTATTACATACCAAGGCACTCTATTCACTTCCAAGATGATGAGAGAACTAATAGAGAAATATGATATTAAGCATTGCAAGTCTTCTCCATACCACCCACAAGATAATGGTCAGGTAGAGTCCAAAAACAAAGTTCTGGAAGCTATCCTAACCAAGACTGTTCAATTGCATCATCAGTATTGGGCTGGTAGGCTTCTAGAGGCTTTGTGGGCATATCGAACCCCCTGGAGAAACACCACTGGGCATGCCCCTTATGAGCTAGTGTACGGGAAACAAGTAATTCTATCAATAGAATTTCAAGTAAGGACCTTCCATATTGCCGCAAAATTGGGATTAAACTTAGATGAGGCTCAGAAACAACAAGCCCTACAATTAAATGAGTTGGATGAGATCAGGCAAGATGCTATCTAACAAACAATATTAGTCCAAAACCAGAGAAACAAGTGGCATGGCAAGTTTATTAAGAAGAAGCACTTCCAACCTAGTGATTGGGCTTTGTTGTTTGATTCCCGATTTAAAACCTTCAAAGGCAAAATCACCACTCGGTGGTTGGGTCCTTACGAGGTAGTCACCATATATGACAATGGAGCTATGAAAATCAAAACAATTGACAATGGACAAGTCTCCTTTGTAGTAAATGGACACCGACTCAAACTTTATCACATGCCCATTTCCAAAGAAGATTTTCTACAAGTCATGTCAACTGACAAGGCATTGGCCATAGTAGATGGGGAAGTCCCCCCTTTTTCTTGAATATTTTTTGAATTTCTGACTGTACATATGTAAATACTTTTGAATTTTGTTGATAGACAATTCTAGAGATTTTTGTAGGTATTTATTTCACCAGGAGTAGACAGTTTCAAGGAAATATAAAAGAAGGATTTTTCTTCAAAATATTGCTATATTTGAACCTTGTTGTCTACTAAGCATCAATTGAATAATGACATGCTGTAATTAGCCATATTTTTGCAAATATTTTCATCTTTTTTTTTCTCAGGGCATCTTAAGAAGCAAATGCTCTTGAAAACCTTCACCACTATATAAGGAAGTGATACCGTTGTTATAACCCTATGATTCATAGGATCATCTGGTGACTGGAAATTTTTCACTATGGGTGTATAGGTTTGCAAATAATATTTCATCTCTGCAAATTATTTTCAAGGGAAGCAGTGCACAAAATCCACATAATGCACTTATCCTAAGTTTTGGAGAAAATATGGCTTTGCGCTCACAGAGTAAAGACAACACATAAAT